>WEIV01012677.1:163327-253250 GCA_013390005.1 Calyptomena viridis
CCCCGGCCGCAGCGGCAGGGGACGGGTCCCTCCGTTCAGCGCGAACATGCCAATCGTTAGCGCTTTTATGCACCGGGGCAGCGGCCGCGGCGGGGCGGTGGGAAAGCCGGGTTCGGAGCGAGTCCCTCCGACCGCCAAGGTCCGTCGGGACGCACAGGGTCGTGCGCACCCGGGACGCGTCCAGCCGAGGCAGCGCCGAGCCCAGCGACACCTGTGCCGGCTGATGCCTTTAGGCTGTTCCCTGTAACCAGCGCTGCGCAGCCACAGCCCCGCTTTCCTTCGGACGCTCCGACCAGCTGACTTTTTAAAAAAATACTCTCTAAATGCGTATTTACAACAAAATCGCAGTTTTTAGAAGCCCGCTAAGGCTTGGGTGGGTCAGGCAGTGTCGGTGGGCTAAGCGCCGCCCCGCCCTTGACCAGTCCATACTCACTGAGCTGCCCCCAGACCTGCCCGTGTGTCTGTCCGTCTGTCCGTTCCGGCCGCCTCCCGGGGCAGCACTGCGGAACCGGGGGAAACCGAGCGGCGCCCCCGCTTCCTGCCCCCCGGGGCTCTCACCCACCGCCGCGCTCGGTACCGCTGCCCGTGCCTCGGGAAGCTCCAGGAGCGGCGGTTCCGGCACCCCGGGCGCCGAACCCACCCGCGGCACTTGGCGCTGCCTCAGTTTCCCGCAGGTTAGCGGGGCGGTAACGCACCCCTCCTGCACCCGTGGGTGCAGCTCCCTCGCCCCCGCAGCGCCCTCTCGGCACTCCCGGTCCTCCCCTCACCCCGTGCGGGACACAACTCCTTGCCGGGCTGCACCCCAGCACCCCGGAATCGGGGAATCGCACCCAGACTCCATCTGGGGTAAAACGAAGCCTTGTCACCGCTACCTTTGGTTTCCACACAGAACCCCTGCACAAGCTCGATTAGTTGAAAGAACACTTGGAATGCATCTTAAAGTTTGACTAACAGTTCTGTGCATCAGGAAACGCCTGCTGAGAATCAGCTGGTTTCGCTTTAAATCACTCTCCTTTTTCCCAAATTCAAATATCTATAAAACATAATACAAACACACTTTTACTAAATACTTTTTGCTTCTAAGTATAGAGTATCTTTCACGTGGTTTAATTTCAGGTCAAGATCTAGGGAGGGTGCATTTTTTGGCTTTTAAAACTGCTTTAAGAAAGTTTATTAATACAGAATTTACAATGAGGCTTCTATAGTCTGGGGCTCAGATTGTTTTCCTTTGCCTTGAACATTTCTTTTGGAGCTCCCACTGGCAGAACCTTAAAGATAATCCTGCAAAGATAGCTGGTGTGTTTTTCTCTTTCCATACAAAATAAATCTTTTAAGCGACTGCTTGGATAATGGGAGTTAGAAAACAGTGCAGCACAGTCAACCAACTGTTAAAACTTGTACTTCCTGACTTTAATTATCTAGAAGAATTCTTGGCCTAATGAGGAGGAAGAAAAGGTTTAGTTCCTTTTTTTATTATGTACACAGAAATATAGGGAGTCCTCAATTAAAGCATTCTGAGTCGTCTTCTTTTTGCATCTTTGATGCATCTGACAGATCTACTACAAATCAGGATAAGCTTTATGGGAATGGTGGCTCATCAAAATGTCTTCTTTTTTTAATTTATTTTTGTGGCAATGCCAGACAAGTCAGTCGTCATTAAAAATATATAAAGTGGTTTGAAACCTTAAAAATATTTCTATAATTTAATGCAATTTTAATTTGCTAAAAAAATCACATAAAATAAACACAGACAATGTAAAAAAGGCCTGCAAATGTCATAAAATAAAATGTTTGCAATCCTACCAAATCCACTATATTTTGGCTCCAGTGTGGGGTTTTTTTTAAGAAGTCTTGCCAAAATAATCACAATTTCCTTACATTGTGTCATTTCAACAAATCATAAAAGCCCAGCTTGGTTTTAACAGATGTCATCGATACTTGGACTAAATCCTGTTCTCAGCCTCAGCCAGTAACTCCACCCTTCAACAAAGTACCTGACAGCAAAATTTATTCCTTAAATTTTTTTTACAGCCGTTGGAGCTGTTATATTTTTCTTAACTGCCTACTACCTGAGCAGCCTGCACTGCTGCCAACCTGCCATTTTATGTTATTATAACTCACTATCAGGAGTGATTTGGCTTTGATGGGAACTAATCATGTTTGTACCATCATCAAGTTTACACCATTTAAACGGTCAATTTAATGCAGCTCGAAAAAGCACAGCCAGCATCTCTGATATTTGTCTCAGATCTTGTTATTTGTCTCAGCTCCTCAGTCAAGCTGTATTCACTTGCAGCAGACACTGTAATAATTATGACATTGTGTTAAATGTTTGATCCTGTCTGCTTCAAAGAGGTCAACCCCAGCCAAATTATTGAGAGATCTGTTTACAGGATTCGAGTGGTACAGACAAACAGGCACATGAACACACAAACGCAGAGCTTTTGAGAAACTATAAATCATTGTGAAATGTAAAGACTGAAATGTTGTATTTCCAACTCACTCGCAATTGGTTTTCCTCTTACTTTAAAACAAGGGAATATATTTTTTTATACAAATAATTGGGCATTGACACAAGGAGGTTTTCTTGGATGTATCGCCGTAGTTAATATTTCTAACAGAGCATTCTGAATGAATATCAAATGTCTCTCACACACATTCACTTATACAAATAGAGTTGCTTTACATTTTTCCCAATCACTAACACAACATTTGTAAGTTAAATGCATTACAGCCACTGAAAGGGGTGTGATTTTGGATGAACATTCAGTTCTATTTTTACTTTATCTTTTCATTCTCCATTTTTCTATGTCCACCTACTCATGCTCGTCCATCTCCCCAGAAGCTTTTTGCTGTCAGTCAAGTGACAACCTCAGTAGGAAGCTCTGTGTGTTCATGGGCCTCTTGAGGCCCAGCGCTACATTTAGATGGGAAAAAAAAAAAAAAAAAGGAAAAATAAGAAAGCAGGGGGGAGGAAGCACAAGCTCTTCCTTTAGTATGCAATTCCACAGCCTGCAGGAAAAATTCACCCATCTCCTGTGAAAAGCCTTTTCCTACAAAAATGCAATCCTTCTTACTCCACTCCCACACAACTTCCACACTACTTTGCTATTTGCAAAGGAGTGTAAAATAACCCCAGCAAGTTTAACACTCACACACAGAGTCTCATTGTGAAAGGGAATAATGCCCCAAAGGTGCACCTTTATCAGGCTTGACACCAGAGAGTCACTGCCGGCTCCTTCCCAGTACAAGTGCTCAGATGTACCCAGCCTTTCCCTCCCCGGATTTACTGATTCTTTATGGATCTGTGAGTATTAAACATTTGCTGATAAATTACTTGACAAAATTTATTGTTAGCTCTTTGAGAATAACAGCTTTTTATTTGATTTGAGTAGGATTTCATTCCTTAGGTCATGTTTGCATTAGATGTAGGCTCTAATATAAAAAGCTGTAGCAGGAGAACATCTACATGAAGGTAATATGCATTTCTATAAACATCAAGCTGGCAGAATGATTTTGTTTCAGATGGGATTAGCAGGAGTTTTGCAGCTGACCTCAATAAGAAAAGGCTCAGGTTTACAGCTTACTTGCAAATCCACTCTGCAAAAAAGTGAGCTTTAGGCATTGTAGATTATTTACACTGCCTTTTGTTAATCATGATCATCATCACAAGAGTTTCCTATTTATTACTGCCTTGATGCTGATTACAGGACCTGTGACAGTGTCTTTATTCAGAATAGGCGCACGGCATGACTTGACAATATCCAGACAGACAGATGCATAGATTTTTTGCCTTTTCTAACCAGCATTGCTAAGGGAAACTAGGTAAGCATAAGTGAAATGTAACGGGATTTTAATGACACTTGAAGCAGTACCTTTTATTACATTGCTCCTGACAATGCAACTTAAATCTCGTAGTTAGTCTAAAATTTAGAGTATGCCATTATCAAATCTCCCAAAGGAAATCCTATCACCAAAACTACTTACAACGCCAGGAGTGTTTACGATGCAGCTTATGCTTCCTAAAATGAATAAACATAAAAAGGCAACGGCAAAAGGTAAAATCTGAGAAGCAGCATGGGCGGAGCAAAGAAATAAATGCACCAGAATATCAAACCAGGTATTGCCTCTTTACACCTAATAACAGATCAAATGTAACAAATACAAGTGCCCACCTCCGCAAAGGAGGTGTCGGCTTAGCTCACCGTGCCGCTCACCCTCAGCAGGGCCAGGGGCAAGCAGCGACCTGCAGGCTTTTTCCTGTGAAAGCGTGACCAATAAAGCAGTGCAAATAACTGTATAAGGCTGCAGGTTGTTTGCAGTGCGAGCACAGATGCTTGGCAACCCAGAGAGGAATGTGCCTGCCCACGTTTCATCGAAAGGTTATTTAGAGCTCTGGAGGTTAACAGACACCTTAATTATTACAAACTGCTTTCGAATATCGCCGGCTTTGTGCTGCCTGTCCTTAGCAGCTGCGCTTCTTACTCATTCAGGATCATTTGGGAGTAGCGTCAGCGCTTCCAGAAAATAAAAGTTCCCGGGATGAAGGCGCGGGGCTGGCGCGCGAGTGGTGTTGGTGGGAGGAGAGCTGCGGGAAGGACCAGGGCCACCAGCCAGAGGGGATGTGCAGCCTCCTCCGAAGGGCTCCTTGGAGCCGGTGAGAGGGAGCGTGTGCCATTAGTAATGAAGCAAATGTCAGGGAAAGAGCCTCTGCCAGAAATTGTAGGGAATCTGCCTGTAGCTATTTCAGGGGAGCATCAGCTGAATCTGAAATGTGAAAGTCTAAGCATCGAGAACAACAAACTGCATCCAGACTTCTTTAAAAGCACCCACCCATTTTTCTGCAGTGGGAAGAAACATTCAGTCGGACAGACTTAAGTTTTCTCTTTCAAGAATAGGAACACGGTTTAAGATTTCTGAACTCCATTCTGGCCTGTACTAAGGTAAAGTTGAATTTTACTAGCAGTTTGGCTACTAACCTTTGATAGGTAGGCAGAATTGGGCCCTTCATGTGAAACAGAATAAATCTAAAATTAATATAAATTAAAACAAAATGTTTACCAGATTTGGTTTTGTACTGGAATTTTAGATTTCCTGCCATAATTTACTGAAGGTATTAAAAAAAAAAAATTACTTTTATTGCATCAGTAAGTGTTCTGTGTAAATAAGGATAATTTTTATGCCAAGTCTCTGAATTGTCTTTTTTTTTTTTTTAAGACTGTCAGAAGAATAGCATGTCAGAGCTTTAATTCATTTTTATTCTGCGTGCTCAGAGACAGTGATCTTTTCAGAGATTATTTATGCAATGATGGTACCAATCAAACTGCACCAGAGACAGGTTCCCTACAGAGCACTGAAGCTTTCTGGCACTTCTAATAAAGTGTAAACCCTAATTAAACTCAGATTAAACCATCCTATATGAGATAGTCCACCCATTAGTATGAACAAAATACTTACAACCATATAGGAGAAAACTGTGTAAAGGAAGGAACAATACCAACACTTACTTCTTTTTTAATGTGTGCTATTTTTTAATAGTAGGGCAAACTCTTTGTCTTTCTTTAGAATTGAATAAAAAATCCTTGCTTTTTGCTCCAAAAAGTGGAAAGTGTGCATTTTTTCCATGCATGCAGGCATGACTGATACATTCACAGGATAGGAGAAAGGTTAAGATTGGGAATTTACCTCTGGGAGAAAGACTCTGCTCTGAGTTCTGCATTGACTCTGAAGCCACTGCAGCTACCCTTTGAAGCTGGATGTAGGTGATTACCTCAAATGCCCACAGTGATGATAAATAAATACAAAGTCGGAGAGATCTGTAGGCATCTAGTGCCTGTTGTGCCATTCTTTCAAAAAATATGGAGATGTGGAGTTCTGTATGCTAACATCTAGAAGGAAGCGTGGAACTTGTGGTCTAGAGGTTGGCCAACCTTAAAGTAATAGTGATGAGCTTACCTCAGAATCTGAATCATTTACTGTGTTTCTTTGTCCTCATTTCAGAGAACCTATAGATACAAAAGAATGGTTTTTTATTATCTAACAATTATTTGTCCTATTTTAGGAGAACCACTTACTGGAGAAAGTGAGTATATGTATATGTGTATGCTCTAGTTCAGTATTTGCAATGATTTTATAGCAGAATTTTGCAAATTCTGGATTAATTTCATGTAAGCAAAATAGTAGGCACAGAAATGAAAACCTGCAAGGACAATGGAAAAAAATATCCTTCGCTTTTATGTTAGAAAAGTGGCGGCCATTATTTTCACTGATATTGGAATAGTTCAGAGAACAAGGTAGCTTGTTCTGCTAGGCAATGCTGCCACTTTATTTCCTTGTTCTCTTTTTATTTATACCCATCTGGTGGGTCTTGTATACTGGGATATTCTTGTATAGCTTCTAGCACAACCAGACCTCAAATCCACTACTGGGGATCTGAACCTCACTGTTGTATTAGAACAAAAGATGTCACAGGTTTGTACCTGCATTCTGCATTTCACAGGCATGAATCTCATTTTAAGAATTTCTTAAATTTATGACATACAAATTAGTTCCTCTTTTTTTCCTACACCAATGGCACCAACAAACACTTTTCTCCAGTTGCAACCACTCTTTGTCAAGTTCCATTCCCCTTCGAGTTTTCCTTCAGCAGTAACCACCTCATCCCTTTAATGAAAGTCTGCCCCAAACCCTGAGTGTATTTTCTTGTACACAGGTCCATAACAACAGTAAAGAGCAGGGACACATCTCTCTGAATTCTACCTTAAGGCAAGATTTCCATTAGAAATGATTCATTGGTGTTGTGTTACTGAGACAGTCGATTGTAAGACTTTCCTAACACATATGCAGTTGGTATTTCCAATGATTTTTTTCCCCCCAAACATGTGCTCCTGCAGTATCCTGAGGTAAACAGCAAAAATATTATGTTTGGAGAGAAATGTGCAACCACTACAGCTTTTACAGGCACAAAAATGCCACCCCTTCATCTACCTCTCCTGCCTGCTCACCATTACTAATCCTTATTCACACTACCACACTGGCCACAGTTTCTAACCCGGACTAAAATTAGTAGTGTAAAACTTGCTTGCCTTGCTTGAACAATGGGTTCAATTCTAAGGAAAAGTGTGACTAACTATTTGCCTTGACCCGTTGTGATCCCTTGTCCCCCATTTCCAGGGCTTGCACAGCACCAGGAAAACAGCAAATAGGCATTTGCAATATATTGGAAACAAAACGAAAGGATTACTGGTCATTTCCCCCCCACACACACACCTTCTGCATGAAAGAAACACCCATAGTAAAATTTATGGCTTTTCTTCCCTTGATTATTATCTGAAACTTTCATCAAAATATATCTTTGGGAGAGATCAAGTAAAAAATAACATAGGTTTGTTTGAATTTCCCCCACTATTCCAAAATATCAAAAAATGCCAGTAAGATACTCAAATAAAGAGCTGTAAAAGTAAAACAGATTCCCAGTGGTGACATCTGTTAGTATAAGGATTATTCAAACATCTCTGGAGTTTTCCAAAGAAGTGCCAGGGTGGCTTCCTACCAAAAGGCAGCTCAGTCTAATATCCTTCTTGGCTAATCTACTTACAAACCATGTTTTTATATTTTGTTGGCACTAAGAGACCCACATGCTTGTCTTGACATGGAAATAAAAGAGAATCAAAGGTAATCCAAAAATATATATACTGGGGAACCAGTTTAAACTGACCTTGGCATTAGAGAATCTTTTTGTGAAGGTGAACACAATTGTCAGTACATCTCTGCTGAAAGCAACTTTATCATCTGGTGCAAGACATTTTCAACTTAAGAGGACACCGGCATGATCAGGTGGTCTATAAAGGAATAATTTCAGACTATGTTGGATAAAACAGCTTGTTTTACTCATGAATGCAAATGCACATGCAAACATGTACAAATCCTGAATAAACATACTGCCAGGCACATGGATGGAAGAAAAAACAAAAAAGGACCCACTAGAAACTGTGCTGTACATAGAATCAGAGGCCATAAAGCCACTCCAAAGTTGTCCCAGACACGTCACTCTCCGTTTTCCTCATCCCTCTCAGGTGGCCTATGCCGACCACCTACACACTGTCATGGAGAGTTCTGTACCAGCCTTGGGTGTTACTCCCTTTGCATCAGTTTAAGAAGCTGGCTTACACCAGTATAATTGCACCAGTAATGACATTAGGTTTAACACCAGCAGCTCCACACCCCACGTGGAAACACCGTGATGGCTTCATTACACTGGGAATTTCCTAGAGCCCATAAATTGATGAATAAACTTTACCTGGGGATTGCAACATTATTTATAGCATTGAGAATGAATCTATTAGAACTTAATGTTTCCGAAGCCTGAGTGTAGTTTTTAAGAAACTTAATTTGGGAGACATTTACCAATACACCAACGAAATTAAATATAAGAAGACAGCATTTAGCCTGATTCCAACACATGATGTTTTTGAGTGCTAATGATTTTTTCTCCTTTAATTAAAATTCACTTTAAAGTGTTCTCTAAATAAAACATTGCTTAAAATGTAGCATCTCCTTAAGAGTCTATCACTCACACTAAGCTTTCAGAAAAAATCATCACAACTTGAAAGGCACTATAGGATATTTAGACTAGAGTTATCTCACAACATGTTCACTGGCTGCTCTGTTATTTGAGCTCTAAATGTTAAACACGTGAAGACAACATAAAAGGATCTTCCCTGTAAAGCACATTTTCCAAATTCTCCCGATCTGTTATTTAGAACCCCATAAAGATCTGTGTGTGTCTACCCATCTGCAGCCACATTTATTTTTACATGTTTTTGAGTGCATATCTTTCGGTGTCATAAGGTCTTCATAAATAAATCAACCTACTTAGATCTGCATGCTTTGAATAACAAGTCAGCCACCAAACCAGCAGATGGATACATTTTTAATTAGGTAAGCAGTCAATGCCTGTTGGTTTGAAAACTCTCTTGTTTCTCTTAAAAAGACGGAAACTAAGCAAATTAAATCCAAAATTGCAGTGGGACAGCATAGTGGTTTTAATCTGCATGTAGCTGCAAATCAGCTTAGAGCCCAGCCTGTGAGACAGCTTGAACAAATGCAATATTTTATATCAAGCAAACCTCAAAGTGAAATATTTAAGGATCTTGCAAGAATACGTTGTAAACAATATGTATTTTTCAATACCACATGCGGTTACTTATGCAATCTTCTCACTTGAGCAAGACTCTCTGATCTTAATTCATTTACTGTGTTGCCATTGCAATCTCTCAAGCAAAATATTTTTAAGCAGCAACTTTTAATTTACATAATCAGACATACTTTCCCATATAACATGGAAGAAACTCAGAATTAACAACATCTTGTACTGCTTAAATAAGCCATGAAAAGAAACTTCAGCAGTTCCAGTTAACTTCTTCCCACAAAAAAAAAAAAGTTTTCAGTTTTGGACTTGGAACAAAATTTAAAAGGACAGATACACATCTTACCCGTATTGATTTCCTAAGTCCTCTGAACTTCACTGGATCCTGAAAGTCTGGGTTAAAGCTCCAGAGTACACCAGCATAGGGGTGAGGGCTGGCCCATGCCAGAGAGTCCTAAAGGAGACTTTCATGTGCCAAGGACTCCCAGGGCACCTTGCTAACTACAGGCAATGGGTCAGCCCAGAGCCATCCCTCCCACTGTCCATGCATCACCTATCCCTGATACGTTCTCCCTATTGGCTCCCATTAACCAAAACAAGGCATTTTGTGTCTGTTTAGCTCTTTTTCCCTGAAGAGTTTGGAATTTTCCCCTGTAGTTTCCAAGTGGTCTTCTCTCACTCTTCTGAACTAGTGAAATGAATCAAATGAAATGACTCTGAGCCCAGAGAAGGCACCAGCCCTGGCAACAGGCTGTGGCTTCACAGGGTGTGAGGAGACACGACGGCACCTCTGCCTGCCCGGACAACACTGGCACTCCCACTTCACCTTTCAAGACAGAGGAATGACCATGTTATCCAACACAAAATTCAGACTGTCTCAATGTGACCAGGTAATGCAAAAAATTGTCCTTGGAGCAAAAAGGCTTCTCCGGCAGTAGCGAGCCATGGTTCTCCATGGGCAAATGACTGTCTCCTGCTTGGCTAAAATCACCCTGCACCACATTTGCTGTGGCACATTGACCCCAGTTTGCAGCTGTTCCATGTACAACACCTAAAATTGCCAAAAGAATCTGAGTGCCCAATATAAGGGTCTTATACTGGTACTGAGGTGACAAAATAATTTTTTTTTTGATCTGTGTTCAGTTTTATGCTTACAAAAAAGAATAAAATTCACAGAGTAGAGAAAATCTCCAGACATAAAATCTGATACTTAAACAAAATAGCTTAAAAGTAAATAGGCCAGGTTTAATCTTTGATGTAATTTCCTTGGATTTCATGATACAACACCTGAGGTTAATTTTTTCCATTTTATTGCACCAGGCTCTTTTTCCTGTGTATGCTTATGGTAAAATAATAAGCAATTTTCCCGTATGTTAAGTAGTAAAATTTAGTTCTATACCTTTACAGTTTTCTTCAGCTGAATAAATGGAAAATACTATATCTCTAGAGCTGACTGGAAAAGATATAAAGGTCTGACTCTCTTCCCACTTTTATGGGGTTTGTGCTGTTGTAACCATGCTGATTTCAAGAAAATTGCTTCAGATTTGTGCCATTAGTTAGATCAGAATCTAGATGTCAGTACACCTTGAAAATACCCAGCTCTGCAAAAAGGTTAAGGATTACTCTCAGAGTTTTACGTCTTGAAATCTAATTGCACTGTGTAAAATAACATTTATTAAAGATCAGATATGAAGCATAAAGATGGCAATTACTTGAAACTTTAGGATGTAATATTTGCCCACTGATCTACATGGGCCATTATGCTTAAAAACTGTAGTAGTACAGGAAATAAAATTTCTTTTATATGTGACATGACTTGGTATTCTTATTTGAAATGAAAATATTGCAAGATGGAGAATATTAGTAGGGAAAGCTGAAGCCACCTGGCATTGTTTAGAAATTCTTCTCAGCTGGTAGATCTTGTCCTGTGCTACTATTTTCCTTGTGCCTAGTCTGAGATATGTGTTGTAGCTCGCAATTGAGAGGGAAGGAAGATGCTGTAATTTCACAGTTGCTGCTGATGGGAACTCACCACATTCATTTGAAAAAGCAGAAAATTTCAGTGAGATACACAGTGATCTAGTGCTCCCATGTATAGCACTGAGCTGAAGAGCTCAAGCGCAGGTCTTGGAGCTCTCTAGGCTGGAAGGCAGGTGAAGGAAAGGGGCAATGTGTCCCTTGGTAATCTGGAGGGGGTGAGAGCTGAAAAAAATGGGATGAAAATGTCCTTTCTGTATTTCAGCTCTGCGTTAGTGAACTACAGCTCAGCATGACAAGATGAAGGATAACATAGTTCGAATCATTTGCATTCGAGTATTTTTGTACTGGTCTTGGATCTGGAGCCTTGTACTCAGGCTTGCCTTACAGACCATCCAAATAGGTTTTTTTTAATAAAGAGGAATAGACCCTATTAGACAACTGCCAGAGTCATTGCTTTACCACTTTTTATAGTTCCTTGGAAGGAGCTATGGATCCAATAATTCATGTTTTGTTTTATGGGTAACAGTAGAAAGATGGAGCCTTTTATTGAAACGAAGGGATTTATGATTTACATTGATTTGATGATCAATATCAGAATAAGTTAAAGGAAGATTGCGCTTGTTCCATTTAACAGGACTTCCAGATCAGTGTTTTGAACCACAAGATGAGTTGGTGTAAATTTCAAAACAATATTTTTTGTGCTTATCCTCCAATCCTGTTCTGACCTCCTCTGCTAGACCCCGTTTCAAGTAAGTGTGTAAGAGCCTGAGGAACAAAATAAAATTGCTTAATTTTGTCTGCTTTTCATTAATATTTATATGAGTTTATGCCATGCCTTTTAGTGCTTTCTAGCTGATAAATGTTTTTTTAATATTGTGCATAGATCATTTTGTTTATAATCAAGGAAGAGAAATTAAATTTAACATCTAAGAGCTTTAGGCAAAAATGTCAGGCGTGGACCAGATGACCACATGAGAGTTGCAGGGTCTCTTTGTGCCCCAGATTGGCTGGTATTCTTTTGATACCGTTGCACTGGAGCAATAGCACTAACGTAATTATGAGATCAAGCAACATCTGGCGGGTTTGGCACCCAGCTCACAGTCGATTGTTCACTCGGGTCAAAGGATGAATGCGCCTTAAGTGCACGTTAGGGTGCGCAATCATAAAGCTTGAATTAGCCAGGAAAGAGGAATACGACATTCTTGAGTTTCAGCGCCCAACCAAATTGATGGCCCACAAAAGAGCAGTGGCACAACACACAAAAGTAATGATGCCAGAGAGACTGAGGCGCTGCGGGCGGTATTTGACATCTTCTGGCTGTGGGCTGTTGTGTGTTGTGATTTATGTCACCATAATGATTGATTACTTTCAGATCATTCCCATTCTACCATATCTCTGAGAATTTCCCTCTTCTTCAAACATCTTTTTGTTCCATGAGCCCTAGGCTGCAGATGGCATCAACCCACGCATCTCCATTGTTTGAAGCCTGCAAGAACTCCACCATTCTTTGGGGGAATGCTCATAGATGAGTAGCTAGTGTCCAATTAAGTCCTGAAACTGTGGCTGCAGGCACTTTAACCTCTTTTTTTCTCTTGCCCTTTCAGGAATTTCATTGCATATGACAGCTGCAACGCAATGATACCTAGAAAAGTCATCAAGGAAGATAATCAGGGGGAGACATATTTTTTAAGGTTATGGAAAAGTGTTTCAAGTGATGACTACAGCTGCATCTGTCACACCTCCATAAAGGTTCTTCTGATCATGTTTCACAAAGTGAATTATCATCTCTGGCATGCAGAATTACAGCAGACTCTGTGTAAAGACAACAGGCTAAAGCTTCTGCATGCTGGGAAGCCAAAAATGCCTCTGGGACCGGTATGCAAGTTATTGGTTTTCTCTGATATCAGCCATTCCGTGTGACACATAAAATATCAATGACTCAATATTCACATGACAGAAAAAAAACCAAGAATTCAGGGCTCATATCAAGAAAACATTGAATCTTTTAAAATATTTTCAATTTTGGCAGATCTAATATGGCACAGCGTCAGGGGAATTAGTATAGTGGATAGTGAAGATCTTAACTTTTTCAAATCACAGCAAGCAACTACAACAGATTTTATTAGTTTGTATTTCTTCCTTCATTAGAAAGCAACACCACCAAGAAGAAAATATTTGCTCCTACTTCAGTCACTGACAACAAGATATCCAAAAGGACTCCAAATTTCCACAAAAGGCTTTTTCTGTCACTGTGTACATGCAGTACTGCTGCTTAGTGTTCCCTGGAGCTCTGTGTACTCTCTCTTTCCCTTCTGGAGATCCTGGGAAGTGTAAGGGGATATGCCATAACTCCCAAGGAATCCTTCCAGCTTCACTTTCCTTAAGTAGTGTCAAACACCATTACTCAGATACAATGCTAAGTATCAGGAAAAGCTTTGCTTTTCGTCCCTCAATGCACACACTGATTTTGGTTTTAGGTAGGACGTAGCGCAGTCTATAACATATTTCATTTATCTGTTCTGAGGCAAATAGGTAAAAGGATCAGGTCCTTTGTAAATCTAGGAAGGATTTGAGCTGTAGGGCAGGCTGACGCCCACCAGTGCTGTTCACACACCACACAAAGAGGTTTCAAAGTGATCAGATTCCTCTGTAATAAGCACCACTATCGTTGTATGTGCACTGTGGCAATGCCTACCTCTGTCAAAAGCCAGTGAAAACTTTCAAATGGACTCAAGGAGGTTTGGTAATACCAGACAAAATACTCAAAAGTACTCGCATTGTGCCAAAAGACAAAAAAATTACTGAAGAAAAAGGGTAAGAACAATAGGTCTTCTTGTGCTGGCTGAAGTTACAATTGATTGTCGTATTTCTTAAAAATAAAATTATCTTGAACTATGGTATTTAGTAGTTACATGGACAGAGTTAATTTCTCATATCCAATGATGCTAATCTCTTGCTTTGTTTAATTTTCATACAGGTAATTAGGGGTGCAAAATATCTGTCAATGGCTGGAAGCCTAGATGTGTCCTCAGAGTGAAGATTAGAAGCAATGATCTGTGTTTTCCTTTCTTTTTTCTTTTTTTTTTTTTTAATAAGTATCTGAGGAGTTCCCGTGAAAGCATTTAGTGTAACTGGGTCACAAAGAATGAAAGCTGTCCTTGGGCAGACTTTAAACAGGCATAAATATGTTTTCTTCTTTATTATTTTTTTCAGCAGAATAGAAAACACAAACCCCTTTCCATGAGTGGTATTTCATTTTTAACAGGCTCTGCAATTCCTGAGAACCAATAAACAGTGCTGAATGTAATTCAAATACTTTTTGATACACACACTCTGGGCCTGTTCCCCACCTAAACTCAGGTTTGCATTATCTTTACACCCACTGTAAAACTGTTCTCATTGCTGGAATTGCAAGGAAGAGTTTAATTTTAGGGAGAAAACAGATCAAAATATTTCACAACGGGAGGAAAACATATTTGATATTGCCAGTTCAAACAGGAGGTTCTGTGCTGCAGAATAATCTTAATCTTAAAATTTTGATATATACAATTATAACCTGGGTTTAATGAGTCAAAAAAAAAAAAAGAAATTAAAANGACAGCACTGCACCCACCAAATGAAAGGCCTGACCCAAGCTTGTATTAAAGCCCTGTATTGTCCCTACTGAACCAAAACTCAGCTGTCACTGGTTTACTTTATTTAAATGCTATGGATGCGTAAAATGTCTTAGATGCAAGAAAAGATGGAAAATGTGTTTCTGAAAGAAGGAGGATGAGCCCATGCACCCTGACTTGGTGAGTGATCACAGTCCTGTTTCCCTTTGCAGGGTTGAGACAAGCCTGCAGTGTCCTATAACATGCTGTAGTGACCAGGCTCTTGGGCACAATAATCTTAATCTTACAATTTTGATATATACAATATAACCTGGGTTTAACGAGTCAAAAAAAAAAGAAATTAAAAAGGGATATAGAGAGCATATATCTACGGCTTTCTTTTGCCATACTGCCTTTTACCTTCCTTGTGATGCCCTTGTGGCTGTTCGTAGTTGCCATGAGCTACAGCAACTCTCAGGTAATAATAAATCTTTTGAACTGACTGAATACTTGCATAGCAGGATGAAGTGATGGGGAGGAGACCTTCTCTTCGGTCAATATTAGCACAGAAAACAAGTTTGACAGCTCACTCTTACCAGGAAAAAAAAAACCAAATAACTATTTGGTCATTGGACGAGATTATGTTTGTCCAAAATCCATTTTATTTCATTGCTAAGCAATGAGTTGTATTTTGAGAAAAAACTCTGCACTTTTCACCAATTCTTACAGTTAAGCATGAAAATTTTAAAGGCTATGTAAAAGATAGAGACTCACATGCAGGGCATACCCTTCTCTCTGCTGCACAGACTACATGCTCTTCTCAGTACTGTTTTAATGAAATCATGAGAATGGCTCTTATTCAGCCGAGCACTTAAACTCAAGTATTCAGTATAAAAGCACCTCTCTTGACTTCCTTGGGATTATTTGTGTGCCTGCCTTGGGCATTCAAGCACATAGTTGGACCAAAGTCCATAGCATTATCTAATGAAAATAACTATATACTAGACTGAAACACACATAAAGTTTGTGATCACCATTCCTGTGGAGACCATTTTGTAGAATGGATCCCATTTATAGAATAAAAAAGGACAGAGTTTTCCATTTTTATATCACCTGAATCAAAATGAAGAAACTGAGGAGTTACAAATAGAGAGGTCACAGCCTCGATGAGGTTGGCAGGGGCCTGCCATTTTATCCACCCCCTTTCTCAAGCAGAGTCACCTACCACAGGCTGCCCATGACCGTGGGCGTACTTGTTATTTTGAAAGCATCTGCCAATGCTAGAAACACCTCCAAACTAAAACATAAAAATGAAAAAAAAATTAAAAAATAAAATAAATTCGTTTTATGAGCGAGTTTACAGATTCCTGAGCAAACTGAAGTCAAAGCAAAGGCTCGCAGGAGAACAGAAATAGTAGTGGACATCACGAAATAACTCTCTCCAGTCTCTAATCTGACAGCAACTGATGATCTTAAGATAATACATCATACATCATTTTGGCCTAAAGACTTGACAGAGCTCTTTTTGTGAAGTAATATCTCCTGCAAAAGGACAAAACGTTCTCTCAATTTCATGTTTATACCGCTATTCTGTATATCTCTATTTCATAATACAGACATGACTGAAGACAGTTAGGCCTATTCTTCCAAAGGGAATAGGAAAAGCTGTACATTTTTTTCTAGGTAAACTAATTTTTTGCCTAACGAAAACTATACAGTTTAAAATTTATTATTATGCCATAAAAATTCTACAGTACCTGCAAAATATACCTCCAGCAGAATCAGGCCACTTCTTTATCATGGAAGGAGGAAATGTGCCTTGTGCAGAAATTACCTTTTGAAGGTATTATCTGGCAGAATATTGCACCATGACTGCTGATGGAGATTTTGCAATGGAGACAGTAATCCTTTTTTTATGGAAAAGCAGAGTTTCCACCACAGGGTGTACAGTTTGCAGATCAATATAAGATCTGAGAGAAATAGGACTTGTACTTCCAGTGTTTGACTCAAAGTCATGGACAGCAGAACCTGCAGACAGCAGTGGGCTCTTCCCAAAAACAAAGCAGTCAGAAGAATAGGAATAAAATGTTCATTTCTAGACTGCACATGCTTTCCAGGTTCCTTACAGCAGGTTTTTCTATACAAAGATGGACTAATCTCCTGTTAAAAAAAAAATCTACATGCTATACACATTTCTAGTAATGTTTCTGTGAAAATAAGCCTTGAGCATAAGCTCAGCATACATGCTTTCCTTTTTAATCTCTCTTCCCAGTGGAAATAAACCTGATATGTAGGCCTGTTTCTGAATTTCTGTTTGATGTTGACAGAAAGAGAGAGATATTAAACCAAAAATCACTCCTAAAACTTACTGAGTTTCCATACTCTCATCAGGCTTTTTCTTTTCCACTTTTAGTGGAATTTATTTAGCAACTCCATGAAAAATCAAATAATATTCTGTATATATATATAACCAGTATATAGCTCAAAAAATCTTTCCCTAAGAAGAATCAACATTCATAATTTCAGCTCAGTCACTGTAATTTTCCTTACAGACTCTTTTAGACAACTTATTTATTTATTGCTTTTCAAAGGATGCTTTTTAAGGGCCTGTGGACACGTGTACATAACAGCCATAAAAATCACAAATATGATCACAATTCCTGGCTGAACAGAGTTAGTGAAAAGAAATGATTCATGCTCTGCACAATTCCTCTATGTGTTTAGCTTAACAGAAGCAATTGTTTTTCTTCCAACCACACTCGTAACACAATCACTATGTTTGCCTTTAAAAATGTGTGCCTAACAACTACACGGCTCCCAGGGTTAAAGAGCTGGGGTTTGTTTTCTTTTTTTCCCCTAGATCAGAATCTTTTTAACATAAAAAAGAGATTTCAGAGATTTCAATTGAGGTACTTCGATGGCTGCAGCCCTGCACAGGGTCAGCCAGCAATAAGCAACCCTGCCTTAACAGTGGCCCTTCTGCTATTCCCCCTCCAATGCAGAATAAATGTCCTTTCCCCACTCCATGGAGCACTCGATTTCCCACAGAACAGTTTATTTCTGCAGAATTCTCCAGGCACACAAACCATTCTGTTCTGGTGAGCTCTGCACGTCTTATTCATGGTAATTACGTTCACATCTTTGATCTCAGATGAGATCTCTTGTGCATATTTTGTTCTATTTATGTCTTTGATCTTGTTTCTTGTTTTTCTCCTTTTTTTTTTTTCCAGTTGCCTGTCTTTCCATTTGAAAGATATTCATCCCGCATCACTTTAAAGACAAAAGGTGAAACAGTGGTGTGTGTATCCTAAGTAACCTTGCAGAATATACAGAAGTACTGAGCAATTTTTTTGAGCAGAGCACATCAGGGTTTTGTCTCCTAGTTTAAATGAGCAGTAGCACATCATGCTGCTGACACCAAGAGTGCACCTAGGCAGCTGAAAACAATGTGTGATACAGAGAGGAGTATATTAAAAAAAAAAGCCCAGTTATCGTGATGACCATGGTGACAGCAGATTACCCTGGCAGAGAAGAGACATAGGGGACCCACTAGTGTGCATGACCAAATCTGCTCTCCATGTCAACAAGCAAGAGGCAGGGCAGGAGCCCCACATGGAGCACACGGGCTGTCCCACAGCCCCCACTGCCCCTGCCAGGCTCCACAACTGTGTCAATGCTGCAAGATTCAGTTTCCAAAGCAGCTTTGCAGTAGACTTGCTCGGTAACAGACTTTTACAAATAAATTAAAGGAAGCAATAAATACTTGTAGTTTCTCAGGTGCTTGTATTGTTAATACTAAAATACTGAAAGCATCATAGTTGTCCTGTTGGCACCCACATGGTGATGGCTTTGGTGCTTAGCAAAGAACTCCTCACTGGACACATAATAAGCATGGGCCAGCTCTAGCACTTAAAGCCAACAGGATTTGGACTTACGGTTGGGAGTAAATGTGCAATAGTGTTTTGCTAAAGCTGATTCTTCATGAGGTATCAAAGCAGAACAGAGGAGTAACATTTCCATCTCTCAGAATTATCATAGTAAGATGACCTGGATTTACTACAGCATTTCATAGAGATTAAGCTGAAAGACTAGATAGATCTCCAATTATGAGAGAAAAAGCATGGATAGGTCAGAGCTACCTAAAACAACTGTCTTAAACCCCAAATTCTCCAAAACCCCCAAATTGTAAGTCAAAACTTACAAACACTTCTTTACTGTGAAACAACCCCATTTATGATTCCCATCCACTGTGCTGCCTTGGCTAAAACTGCAGAGGGCTGACAGGAGGTCTACACAGCACAGCCATGACAAGTATCCTCTGCTCTCCTTTACTGCCTCACAGACAACAACTTATATCAGTAATAAATACAGAGTCATCACAGGAGGCTACAGGGCTGGTCAAAGATGGATGACAGTTTCTAGCTGAGAATTTCTATAGATTAATCCATACTTTTGTGCTAGAATTTCTCAAGCTATGGGAAACATGTGGATGAAGGGCAGAACATTGGGAAAGTTGCTTCTAAATGCCAAAGTTTATTTACCAAATCTCAGTGGAATTCTCAAGCAGCCACATGTGTTCGTACTATGTTATAGCACTGAGAAGCTCATAAATCCCTGTTTGTCTTCCTGTGAAACACATGGAGTTATGCTAAAGCTACTATTTTATGTTAACATAAAGCTACTAGTGCTGTAGTCACTGCTTGCAATATATGTGTAACTAATTTCTCTGCAATCTCTATTACCTCTCTACTCATCCTGTCATGAAAGTGGAGTTATTATCTCAGCAGGGAATATAGTGTCACATTGCTTACTTTGCACAGGTTCCCCTCCACGTGACTAATCCTTCACCCATGGATATAAAGGTGCCGGGATTGGTTGCTAAAAGCCCTGTGAAAACAGCAGGCAGAAACTGTAACTCCCAGGTGATCCCTAATCCAGCAGAGATGTCACAGCGAGTATGAGTAAAGGATGCTCTTCAGTTTTTTTTAATTACACGTAAACAAGAATTCATTAGAAGATTAAGATGGTGGAAAAAATTTTCATAAGGATAGAGCAAAGAACAGACAATGCTATTAGAATATTACAGTTTTGAAAAAAAGAAGATGGAACCTTCAAATAATTTGGTCTGTTTGCCTTAATTCCAGCAACACAGAGCAAGTTGTTCTTTGGAATTCATCCTGACCTCGGAAGCTGTACTTATATTTTCTCCTGCCTTCCAAAAGGGTATCCAAAATCTCACTTCCTTATTGTAGATGAGCATTTCCCAAGCTACTCAGTCTGTTTTTAAGGCAGAAGCAGTAAATACCTTGCAACCAATCTCTTGACAGGATCCCTCCCCTTGCATTGAAGTGCTTTCTCAACCTGAGCTGCAAATTATGCAGCGATTATGTAATTCACTTTCTTTGATGATGTGCAAACATCCCAGGTCTTTTGCAACCCAATACAATACTCTATGGGAAAGTTCTTTCTGTTTAAGGTAAATGGAGAGAGACCTTCACATGTGTAATCACAATTTAAAAATAGTTCCATGGCATGGAAGCCTGGAAATCCTTGTTTGATCTGAAATTAAAAAACAAACAGAACTAAGACATTTAAACTCCTCCCATATGTGTTCTTCCATGATCCCAGTAATATGAGTTACACTATTGCATTTCAGAAACTGTTTCATATTTTCAGTCATTGTTTCGTCAGACCGGTTTCCCTCAATCCAACCATCTTATGTCATTTTAATCACTGAATTGTTAAAAATAAACAGGACAAATGGGATCTCAAGAGTTCTCGATTGAAACCCCTGTGTCCCAAAGCAGGATACAATTCCTGACAGGCATTTGCTAACCTTTGCTCAGGAAGTTGCACATCAGCCCACTGAAGTGCTGTTCTAACACCACTGCCATTTCCTCTCCCATCAGTCCTGACACCTGCTCATCCCGTGAGCAGCTGTGCCAAAACACCTTCCAGCTCTACACAAACTTCCCTCACCTTTCTGAAGACCTGTCTTGTTTACTGGGGCTTTGATGGTAACAAGAGACAACTCCAGGCAGGTGCCCAATTCCTGGGGCACAACTGCACAGGGTGCCCCTGGATCCCCACAGGCTGAGCAGGGCAAGGGGCTGACAGTGCAGGACCCCCTTTAGGCTGGGGAGCTGAGCATAAACCCTTCTTTTAATCTGCCTTCAGCAGCTTCAATAACCAGGGTTAGAGGGAGTGCTTGGCCAAGGCAATCAGGCCATCAGGCTGCAGTGAGAGCATTTCCTGCAATCAGCAGCAGTCAAGGTGAAAAAATGATGCAGTTTGCATCTAGCTGTGAAATAACACATCACTGCATCCATGCCTGGGGTACAGTGAGGGAGAAGCCACGCCAGTGGGAATTCCCACCTCAGGACAGGCAGGGAATGGAGGGCAGCTTTGGGAGGGTGTGGGGGTCAGAGTGTGGCAGCAGAGGTAAGTGTGACCAGGAGTGTGGAAAACTGCCAGGAACTCTCTTGACTTCATAGCATTTCTGCTGTTTGGGGAAATTACATAAAACACATTTTAATTTTTATTGCTACTTTTTTTGGTTTGTGAAGAACGACATGCTATTCCAATTGAAACTATTTTAACTTTTAACCATTTTTTGTCTGTTCTCAGGGAGTATATAGATACTCTTATATATTAAAATATATATTTCTGCATAATATAGATGAATCCATATTCTATATTCATCTATATATTCTATATTTGCCTATAAAACTTAGGCTAAGACACTGCCACTCTTCCAAGTGTTTCAACATAATTTTAGACTTTTGCCATAACAGAATATTACCAAGAAACTGAACTTATTCAGATGAGAGTTAAAATTGAAGTTGAGCAGATTTTTTTTTCTCCCCAGGAAGAGTTGTGGTCATTTCAGACAAGATCAAAAAGTTCAGTCTTCTCAACACCGAATTTTGTGATTTTTTTTCCCCCCAGAAATATTCAGTCAAAACATTTTGGCTGCAATGAAAGGGGTTAACAACTGTTAATACCTTTCAACTACAAAGATTTACATCATGATCATCTCTTCGCTATGTGAATTTCATGTCTTAGAAAAGTATCTTAATTTCAGATTGAATACAATGGTTCAGCACTATAATTACCCCCTCCTTTCCTTCTCTTATGGAAATAAAATTCATAATTCTTCTTGTCATTTTTACATATTATACTCATGTCACCAGGAGTTTTAAAGTTTCTTTTTTTTAAGGTAGTTACTGGTGGTATAATAAAAGAGAGAAAATTAATTTCCTGTAGTTTGAATCAAAGTGCCCCAGTGTCTCAAGATGTGATGTTATAGTAAAACTGTAAAGTTAATGGAATATTAAAATCTGTCAGTTGAGCTTCACAGGGAAAATAGTTCAACGTCTGAAGATTGAGAGTGTGATGGTAAAAGGGGCTCTGTAATTCACCAATTAACTGCTCAAAATTAAAATGAGAGAGGACCTGTCCTTTATGTTTACAGAAATGAGAGCTGTATTGCAAACAATTAAAAGCTCCTTCTAATTTTTAGGTAAATAACAATTACCGATTCCTTTTAAATATCATATGGCAATAACAGTGCTCCAAACACAAACAGTTTTTCTGTGCCTTTGCTGGAGTGATTAAAATGTTGAAGGCATCCCAGCAAGTCCCTGAGCTCCTTGACAGCTGTCATTGCTATTGAACACAACTATAACAGCCAGAGAGAGCTTTATTGGTAAACTGTTCTGCATTGCCACAAAGGCAATCTCGCCATTTCACACAGGCATCTGCTGCCATATTTTGGAGCTTTATTCCTTCCGTCTCAGATGGATCCAGTGATTCAGTGCCATGTGCAATTTCTTCCTCTTTATCAATACCATTTGGTGAGGCTTGTGCCACCAGAGCTCAGAAGGTTTTGTTTCCAGGAAAATGAGCAAGGAAAATACATTTTTGCCGAGCATAATGGTCTCTTTCTGCGCTACTCATGTGCAACAATGGAGCTGAAGGCTTTTCAACAGGGAGTGGTGTGACTTCAATGTTTAAATATAAATGCACAGGGTTTTTATGAGAAGTGCTGTACCCTTCCAATTTACATCTTTTTTTATGGTAGGAAGAGGAGAGAGCTTCACCACAATGAGCTGCAGCTTCAATAAAGGCAGAGCAGAGGGCCCTGTGTCTGGCTGAGCAGTGCTGTGCAGCAGCAGCCCTGGCAGTGCCACAGCCCCCTGCCAAAGGCAGCCCCTCTCTGTGCCTCCTTGAGCTGTGCTGCCCCTCACATCACTGCACCCCGACAGCTTTCATACCCACAAAGCCCCCAGGCAGGGGACAGCACGTCTGCTCTAATTTCTGTGTTTACTGACAGCAAACCAAGGCACAGTGAAATAACATTTACCTGCTCAAGGTCCCTCAGACAGCCTGTGACAGGGCTAGGAGCTGAACCTCAGCTTCCCAAATCCCTTGTCTAACAAGGGGCTGTTCCTGGCCTCTCTGCTGGCTGCCCAGCATCTCACCTGCATCCCAGGCAGACCCAACATTGGGAATGCCCCAGTGGTGGGTAATGCTGTCCTACACACTGTACCCACCTCAGCCACCTTTTGCAGGTCCTCACATCCCCCAGATTCCTTATCACCACATCCCCAGTAAGTAGCAGGGGCTCCCTAGACAGTTCCATCATCTATCCCATGTACATTTAACTCTTCTTCCTTCCTTCCTTCCCCACAACCCTTCCACATTGGGAGAGCAGTGTAGCTGCAGGGATGTAGCTGCAGAAGGTATTTCAGGTATGAGGATGGACACAGCGTCCCAGGGAGCAGAGGGAGGGAGGCTGGGACAAGACTTGGAGTTAAACTGCACTGAATATTTTGGCCAGGAAAGAAGTGATGGAGCCCAGATGTGTCAAAAATTTTTGGATATTTGTGCTGCATGCTCCTGAAGTGATAACCAGACTGGTAGGGTACAGGTTTCATTTGCTAAAAGCTGAAATACTTCTTGGCTTCCCCCACTTAGTGGAAAATGGGAAATCAGGAAAGAGTGATGTCAATCATGAAAACAAGGACTACTGCAATATCTAAATTACAGCAACATATACCTCTTTGGGTGCTGAAAACAGTTAATAAAAACCTGTATTTATACAGTCCTAATAACACAAAAAGAAATCTTGAGAACAGCATGATTTGCACATACATGAAACTAATTTTTATTCTCTCAGTCCAGATTAATGCAGTCTTTCAAATCTCATTGCAATTATCTTTCTGAAGCCGTCACTTCCTGAACAACATTTTTAAGTTAAAGAATTGTGATGTCTTTCCTATGTTCTGCACCTTTAAATCTGTCAGACTACTACTATCCATTTTAGACTTATTGTGTTCATTGATGTGTGCAGACACACACATTGTGTCATGGAGACTGCAGCACTTTCCTGTTTGGTGTTTTTAAATATGAGACAAAAGTTATTCACATCTCAATGATCTATTTATTGTTCATTGAAATATAGAAAGCTTTATCCAGCACTGAAATGTTTTTGTGCTTGAGGTGCAGTGTGAGAGCTGCTCAGCAGCACAAAGAACACCAGAACTAGAGCTGATTAGAAAATAGATTTTATATCCTGCAAAACAGTCCAAGATTTCTTCTTTGTTGTTGTTGCTGTTCTGAGTCAGGACAAAAAATCTATATTTCTAAGTATTTTCACATGGTCCAATTCTGCAGGAGGGAAATTATTTTTTGTTTGATATATCAATTCTCTTCACTCTTACTTAAAACGCACATTTGAAACTGAAAGAATTTTATAGCAACACATTTGCACTTCAGAAATGACAAAACCTGGTATACTTGGATTCCCACCAAGTTCCCACTCCCTTTTTCTTTGCCCAGTCCCCATTTTGTGAAGAAGGGCCATTTTGTCAAAGTACTGTTTTCTACATAGAATCTGTTTTTTCAAGAGGGAGAAAAAAAGGACGAGATTCAAGTAAACAGAAGAGTCTCTGAGCAGTTAAAATTTTCCATCAGTTAAAATGCAAGCACAGGGCCTTAACATACACTCTGCTCTAATTGCCAAGTATGGCCAGTAACCTCTTACAACCTGCAAAAGGTATGTCCATGTTTTTAGGTGCTCCCAAGAGATCTCCTAACCCCTACTTTCAGATCTGTTCATTTCACTGTTATGAAGTGTCATCTTAAATTTCAGACTATCTCGAAGAGCTTTAGGAAATTCAACACCATTCTAAAAAATCAGGCCCACAGTGGGTTAAAAAAAAGAACCAAACCCTGAACAGAAGTACTGTTGCATTAAAATAAATGGCTAGCAAGTGGTCTAAATAAAGCATTGCTATCTGATGCCTGAAAACAGATTTGACTGAAAAGGTATGCTTTCAGACTAAGAAAGCAGAAAAAACTAATTAGACAAGAAGCAACCGTGAACAAACATGTTAGCAGAATCAATAACTGGAACTGATCAGCTATTTCTTTAATTGTGCCAGCTGGGCTCTAGTGATGTGCTTAGAGGAGCATAATTACCCGTTTCGGTTGTACAGCAGAGTTCTTTTTCTTTTCCTATCCTTTTATTCACCCTCCTTTCTTTCTTTTTACGTTAGGAGCTGGTCATATGCCATTAGAGAAAGAAAAACAGGGTTGAGAAATTAGTGGAAAATGGGCCATCCTCATACATAAGACAATATTATAAGAATAATTAGAAATAGCCTTAAACAGTTATACCAAATGTAACCTAGTAAGAAAGTGAGTCATCAAGGAAACGTAACTTATTTGTAAATGTAAAAGGACATTGTGTGTGCTGTGTGCAAAGCAGTGCTGTAAAATAAAATAAAATAAAATGAAATAGGGACTGTTCTCTTTCCTATTTCGACATGCGTACCAGGGATTGTTCTAATTTGTAAGGCTGTGACTGATCCAGGCACAGAGTCCTGCTACTAAAGCACTGAAGTCCACGCTGTACAGCTGCCTGTTACTATTAGAAAGAAACCAGGACAGACATGAAATAAAGCACAGAAAGGAGAGGGAAAGCATAGTGGAAAGAGAGAAGGGGCTCACTGATTAATTACCAAGCCAAAAAAACCAACCCTCCCTTCCTTGACTGATGTTTACCCATCTTTAATTGACAGCAAAACAAAGGATTTAATAACTTCAAGGCTCTTATGGGCAGCTCCATGGAAAATCCATAGCAGCGCAGAGCAAGCTTGGCTTTTTTGATCTATAGCAATGGCTAAATGGGTCTCCATTAGACCGATGGCTACCCCAAAAAGTGAAAATTAAAAAGTGAAATATACATTTAATCAGCAACAGGCTAATATATCAAAAGAGTCAGCCTATCCCAACAAGGGGCCTGATCCAAAACACATTGACGTGAGTAGAAAAAAGATTCATGCCCCACAAAAGCTTGAGCTCAGAAACTTGTCCAAAGCTGATCTAAACCCTTTATACAGCTGAAAGCTTCAGAAAACCAAGACTGGTCCTATTTTCTGATTTCATGCAGGTCACCCCCCATCACAGGAGCAAGTCCTAATTGGTGACATGACCTAGAGAAGCCCAGTACTGTGCCAGAGGGGGGAACAGGTGGCTCAGCTGGTCCCTCTCTGCCAGGCACAGCTCTTGGGGCACTCACTCCAGCACCAGCCACCTCTACTCCCTCTGAACACCAACTACATCTGCTTTCTGCCACCCTCCTGAAGCTGTAAAATGCCCACCTAAAGGGAAAAGCCCTTCTGGAGTGAGGTAGGAAGCTGAAGGAAAGTAGAAAGTAGAAAAGAAGTGAGATGCTTTGGGATTGATGTAAGAATAGGCACCAGCAGTAGCCAGCAGCCTTCACCCACAACCTTCATAGGCCAGAGAGCAGCTCAGGACTATTTTCCCAGCAAAGCCACAGAGAGACACTGCTTACAGGGGTCCCTGAAGCTGGGGTTCATCCTCAAAAGCCAGCAGAATGCATTCAAGAGTCAGCAATCCAGGCTGGCTTGTGTATGCCAAGGAGGCTTGCGGTTGGAAAAGACCTCTCTGAGACAGTATTTCTATGCTTAACTTAATATTTCTAGCTGAAGCGATTTAGCTTTATTGTGTGGAGCATATGTCTCTTGGTATGGCAAAGAAACTTTTGTAAGGTATTCAAAAGGGTCTGCACTTATGTGGGCAGTTACTTCTGACAGATGTCAATTCTTTACTGAGAAGAGAAGCAGGATTTAGAGCTATTTAGGGAAATTGTAAAACAAAAATATATTCTCTAACAATAAAAGATTCTTCAACCAGGATCAGTCAATCATCCTGACTAGAAAAATAATTTAAGATTACTTGCAGGGAGAATAAAAGTACATTACATGGGGTTAAGTTGCAACAATGTTCATGTTATGTTTTAACATAAGTGTATAGGCACTTAGCACTATATGATACACATACAATATCATAACAGAAGATCTCTGTGTCATCTTTCAGCCTTTCAAAAAGTATCTAAATTCCTGATCATTTAAATCTTTGCTGATTATTCATCACTACCCCCTTTTCAGAAAGGAGATTCTAAATTACCTACTTACTATGGATGATATTCACTATGCTGCAGTCACAGAGCAAGCCTCCCAGAAGCAGTGGATGATAATGCTTTCTGTGCTCATCCTGGGTGTGATGAGCTCCATTTCAGCACCAAGCAACCTGGCATAGAAGACGGTCATGGGGCCAGGCTGGGGAAGATTGAAATTATCAGTCATTACCAACAGCTATCAGCCCTAATGCAGGTGATATAGAGCAGTATTCTAAGGACTTCTTGTTCAAACAGCCTGATTATGCCAAAACAAACTCAGAAGGGAAAAATCTGCCACAAATAAAGTATTGATTAGGTATCACCAGAACCCCTTTTTTACACTGACAACAGTCCTGGTTTGTCCATCCCTGGGCTCAGTTAAGGCTCATTTCTACAAATATTTTAAGAGATGAAAAGGCAACAGAGCTCTGCCCAGGATTGTCTTAGCTCCAGGAAGAACCCATGCTCCCACTGACACCTGCACCCTGATGAAGTGTCCCAGCCAAGAGAGGACTTTGAGGAGCTCAGAGCAGCCTGGAGGAGGATGCTTGGGAAAAACAGGGATAAAAGGTTTTTCGCTCCTCCCTTTCAGCAAAGACTTCTCTTCATTCCAGTCTGGTGGAAGTGGCCTTCACAGGAAGGGAGGAGACGTCTTAAAGGCTTGGGCAAAAGAGGAGTCCCTGGGAAGCCTCTCACAGAATCACAGGATTAACTAGGTTGGAAAAGACCTCTAAAATCATCAAGTCCAACCTATTACCTAACACCATCTAATCAACTAAACGATGGCACTAAGTGCCACATCCAGTCTTTTTTTTAAACACTTCCAGGGATAGCGACTCCACCACCTTCCTGGGCAGTCCATTCCAATAGCCAATCACTCCTTCCGTGGAGAATTTTTTCCTAACATCAAGGAGGTGGCAGACAGGTGGACACCAGTCCCTGTGTGCACAGCTCAGGAGAGCGAGCTGGCCAGCTGCTGCCACCACAGTGCTGGTGAGAAGCAAAGCTGAAAGCAGCAGATTCTCACTTTATCTTTGTACAAGTCAAAAATTCCTCTTTGCCTTCGTATCATTGCTGTTTGTATTGCTGTTGTCCTTGGGCTCCAGGTGGAGCAGGGCTCCCTCTGTGCCAGGCACTACTCAAGCGTATGGTTACAGGCCCTTTCCCCGAGGGTTTGCAGCCTAATGGGACTAGATAAACCAGATTAACATCAGTCTTACTTTCCAAGTAGGAAGCTGTTACATAGAGGGATTTCAATAGGAGCTGGGAAATGTTTCTGAAGTACAGCTTTCAAGCTTTCTGGGTCTCAGAAGCAGAATAAAACTCTACCTTCTCCTCCTATGAAAATACAGCCTGACTTTGGAGTGACTTCAGAGCCTGAGATACAAAGGGAGCATTTGGCCTCATCCAGAGCGTGAAACCCAGCCCCGGTCACAGAGTCTGCTGTAACAGTCTGACAGGCTTTTACATCTCTAAATGCCAAGGTGAGCATTTACTGTGAAAGGGAAAATGTTTTTAAAACCAAAACAGCTCTGAGAACTGTTAAGCAAAGCTGTCATCAGTAAATTATTCCTTTCTGCTGTTATATCTTTTTTTTCCCCCTCCTGTAGTATGATCGGAGAGCTAAGTGAAGCAGTCAATACCTAGTAATCAGGCTAATGATTGTCTAATAGCTAAATTAGAAGAGTGACTCTTAATCATGCAATTGATGCCAGTAGTCTAGCACTGAAACCAGACATGAAGCAGAACTCTTTGATTACACTTCACTTTTTAAAGACCTAATTAACTTTTATAAGACTTCTTGATTTTTAAAATATCTTAAGCGAACAGTGTACATGAAAACTCTATAGAAAGTGGCAAATATGTTTCATTGACATATCACTCACTAGGTCTACAAAGATGGTAAACATTCACACTGAACTGTTAAAATCATGGAACCCAGAAACATATATAATGTTGCAAATCTTTTGATATTTGTATTAATTTTCTATAAACCTAACCTCCCTAATAAGTATAATTTAAATGGTCTTGCAGAAATACAATCCATTAAGCACTATGTAATCTACTCCTGGACCATCTTACAATGAACCCTAAGTGAATTTGTTCAGTTGAAGCTCAGAAAAAAGGTAAAGAGAAAATGGAAAAAAAATAGTAAAATAAAGACAATCTAAGACATGGACAAAAAAGATAAATGAGCCTGTGCAATCTCCCTTCTGTGCACTAATATATTTGATTAGTCATGTACTGGTTCTATCATTCATATTAGAAAGAGCTTCCATTAAATTAGAGTGATTTCAAGTCCCTTATTACAAATCTGCAATTCTTCTAATGAAATAGGAATAGAGAGATCCTAATTTTAAAAAACAAAATCTCAATACGCTTTGCTGAAATTACTGATGATGAAACAGGGGAACCATCTGGCCTCAAATAAGATTATAGTTCCTGTTGCCACAAAAAAACCCTAAAAAACAAACCAACAACAAAAACAAACAAACAACAAAAACTCACAACCGACCAAGCAAGCAACCAAAAAACCCTATCTATATTTTACCAGAAAAGCCTCTCAGAAGCCAGGATGAGTTTACCATAGTGAAAAAGAAAGAAACTATAAAACCTACATCTAATGCTCACTGAAATTGGTGGGCAGTCTCATAGGCAAATATAGTAAAACTGAGTGCAATTAATGCAGCTACAGATCACTCTTCTTACTTAGAAAAATGTTTCTTTTGGCTTCAAGCAAACCAAAAGCATGGCTACAGCAAGCAGGATTTGGCCCATCACTGCTGGAGAGACCCAGGGAACACCATGGCAACCAAGAAAATTGCTTCAAGGGAAGGGCCAGAGGAAGAGATTTAGCACACTTTTCCCCTACCTACACATTGAATGTGCTAAAGTTTTGACACTCTCTTCAACCATGTCCAGTATGCTTTCCATTGTGGGGAGACTACAATGCACTCTCTCATTTTAAAGGAACTTTGTATCACTCTCCATCTGCCTAGATAATGAAAATAAGATCCTCATGTACTATAGCATTTCAGAAATCAGATAATGAACTGAAATCATGTTTCATGGATTAGTCTCTCTGAATCAATTTATATTGGGTATTTTGTTGGAAAACTGACCCAAATTCCATACATTTTTTTAATTACTGGAAAATCACTTCAGCCAATTCTCCCATTATGGATGACATATTTCATCACTGTTCAATAGTAAATCATAAAGGGAAGAAAAAATTAAAGGTGAAGCTCAGGAGTTAGCATTTCACTTCCCTGCACTGACTGCAAAATTTTGTATGTGATTAGTCTGATGGGTCACTGAATTACCTCCAGATTACTAGGTCCCCAATTCAAAAGCATTTCTTCTATTATTATTATTACTTTAAAATTCAGTCTCCTGTTTTTTTAACAAAGGTGCAAGTCAAAATAGAGTTTTATAATATGTTATAATATGTTTTCCCTGGCCCCTTGCCTGCAGTTGTTTGGATAGCTGGCAGAGCATGGTATCTGACAGTACAGGAAGAGTGTGGATAGTTTGCCATTCCTGTGGGGATGTATCTTTGGCAATAAATTTGGACTGGATGTCTGTTAGTAGAATGTGTCAAAACTGTGCCAAAAGCACTTTTGGACATATAATAATAATAAATGAGTGTTGCACTGTGTTGGTAGAGGAATTCTAATACAAGTTGTCCATCATTTCACAGTAAGTTCTTTACCATGTTGGTGAATTTATGTCTCATAATAAATTAACCATATCAAGTACTTCATCCCGTACATTCTGTAAAGTAAACATACATAAGTTTAGGTAACTTCCATGCCAAAAGAACAATGCCCACATCCCTGCACATTCCTTCAGCATACAACTCACACACAAATCTCAAAGCCAAATCCATGGCTGGAGCAGGAGGGCACATTAGAGCACAACCCACAGAGCCAGGTGTGCTTACACCAGCCACCAGTGAGCCTGGAATTCTGCAGAAACCCTCAATTGATGGCCTATATAAAAGGTTGTTCCACATTCCACTCTACTGAGTCTGTAACAGCCAATCTAAAAGGGCTTATCTTTATATAGTTTTCCACTCTGATGCAGAAATGTAGACAATAAATCTCAGTAGGAAAAATACAGCTTAATTGCTATGAGAGTCATGCCAATCCTTTACTGTATAACAGTCAGTGTTTATGAAATAGCTACCTGTTCAAAGCAAACAAACACATAAGAAATGCTGTTTGTTTATTGAAAAGCCTTGTAAATATAAGAGTAGGCAAATACCCATAAGGATTTTGGCATCTCCAAATTCTGAGAACATTTGTGGGAACAGGTGAAGATGCTGAGGTTTGGCACACATGATGGTACCACCAAGTGATCACTACACACAAGGAGCCACAAATGGCAGCCCAAATAATGTTACACTCATGGAAAATTTACACCATAATCTGCAGGTGTAAGAGTCAGAAAGGACTTAATTTGGAAGATGGAAGTCACCAAAATCCAAACTTTACAAAGGAAAATATACATTACTTTTAGCTTCTTTTTTTAAGCATACTTAAACAATTTGCTCTTTTAGGAGGCAGAGCAGTTATGCACAGGCTCAGTTATATCCCTGGATAAAGCAATCCATTACAATTACAAGCAATTACAAGTCTATGATTCAGTTTTCACCCCATAGCTTTCCTATTATATGGTCTACAGACATATAACATTTTACGTTGCGTTTTACAACATTAGTTTTAAAATGCTGACCAAAAGAATCAAAGACTAGTCCAACTTTAAGGAACATCAAGAACTCATCCTTTCAAAGCCAACAGAAGTTACAGGTGAGCCAACTTGCCAAAAAGCCTATTTTTAAATCTGCTTAAATACGGATTGGAAAATGTTCATGTTTGAACAGTGACTTGCATGCACGGACTTCCCAGGGGTGGCCTGAGGGGTGCATGCAGGAATGCAAATTGGCTGAATCAGAAATGTAGCATGTACTGCCTTCTGCCAAGAGGTGTGTCTTCTGGAGGCATCACACAGCCAAGATGAGCATGGGATGGTGGGTTTGAGATGGCATAAATACCTGTGCATACTGCTCAGCCACACGGCCTATGGACAGCAAAGTTACCTGGAATTCGTAACTTTGAAAAGAGAGACATTTTTCCCAAACTAAAGCAGTCAAGGAGGGAATTCCTTTCCACTTTCAAAAACTCTCTACGTGGCTTCTTAGGAAGGCTCACAACAGCTCCACATGGTGTATGAGGCAGGCTGGAACTCTCCTACACCTCAGTAAGCAAAGAAACCTTCTGAGAGAGACAGCACACAGCAGCTCCCAGAATGGAGCAGCGGGAAGGCAGCGATCCAGGGTGAGGCTGGGATTGATGTGCACTTTGTGCCTTACTCTGTGATGTTTCTAAAGGAAATTCTTTGGGGAAGTAACTGGCACATCAGTTGTGCAGTTTCCATCACCAGCAATGGGAGCTACACAGCTCAGCTCTCTGAGACCCACTGAAAGGCACAGTCCAGAGCTCAGGAACTCTCAGCCACACGCCTCCATCTAAATGTGGGCTTGGGTCAGCAAACGATATATTTAGGAATAACAGCTCAGCACTACATAACTTTTATTTCTAGAGGTGTTTTTCTTTATTAATTTATTGTACCAAGGAGGTGATGGTGAGGGTTGTACTGTGGCAAATGGCACTAACATCAGCAAGAAAGGCAGAGTTGGGACCTCCCTCTACAGTTCATGCAGCAAAGGGTCACACACAGCAAGTCCAAGGGGGCTCACACAGAGCAGAGGGAAACTACATCTGCCATTAATAGCCATCCGGTAGCAACCAGCAGCAGAAACCCACCTGTTAAAACACCACTGCTTCTCAGTGATGAAAATGGTCACAATTTTCACATAACCTGGATTTTACTCCAAGAGTATGGCTCTCCTAGGTCTGCTTTTGGGGCAGTGTAGCTGCATGCTGCCTCCTACTACAACAAAATGGGAGAAACTTAGTTTAACTCTACACTGACAATTTTTGTGGGGTTTTTTAAGGCTAGAAAACACTCTGCCTTCTTGTAGTAAGCATAAATATGCTTCAGCAATTAAGATATTGGTTCAGCCAACTGAGATGGAGTAATTTTATTTCAATAAATGGTATTTTTCAACAATCCCGGATGAATATTGGTATTTCTCATAATGGCTGAGGAAGAAAAAGTCAGAATGTGATACCATGAAAGTACTCTCATTACCTTTTCTTTATAAATACTGTCATTTTAATTGAGATACAACTTCCTGCAAAAAAGCTGCACATATCTGAAATGTATTTTCTTGGTGCTAAAAACCAAACAACACACATATGAGAGAAAGCCACGTTATTTCCACTTTTTCATTTGAACAAATAAATTTGTTCAAATCCTGTGAAGGATTGAGTGCTGTGGCTCAGATGTTCCTGAGGACTTCTCTGGATATCTATTACAAAACTATTGGTGATAGTGAAGGACTGGTGTCAGAACAGTCCACCTCAGTGCCAAGGTTATTACTGGTTTTCCATGGTCATTGTGTGACCAATCCCCTTCTGCAATATTTGTATTGACTATAATTTAAAAGGCCTCCAGTCATACCAACATGCAGACCAAGACCAGGTTCTGGGGAAACCTGTACCCTGCAATAGGAATACAAGCATGGCAAAGTAAGATTCCCTCACCAAATACTGTGCAAGCTCAGGAAAGCAGTTTGGACAAAGCACCTGACTCTACATTAGGGCTTTTGCTAGTGAGAGTCTGAGCTCTTCTCTTTGCTGACTCCTCCATCTGTATTGAGAGGTCAACAGCAGAGACACAGCCTAGGTTACACCTTTTCTCTCTCAAACAGCTGGGGGAAAATAAGTCTCCAAAAATGAAACTGTGCCAAGTCAACCAAACATTTTATGGAGGAAGAAAAGGTTAGAGGGTTTTTTGCAGCCCCTCTAGGGCTGATACAAACCCTCCTGCTGCTGCCAGTGCTCCATCTCCCACTGAGAGCAAAGCTGAATTTGCCCTCACAACAAAATGCTTGCTTTGGGTGCAGAATCATCCCCTGAACAGGACAGCTGGAGATCTAAACACCTAAATGGCAGGTGTCTATAACAAATTCTGGATACACAAGCATAAGCACTTTTGCATTTAAGACCCTGGTAGTTCATTTTTCTAGTTGTGTGCTGAATTCTGTTCTTGGGCTCACATACATTTTGGTCTCTAATTCTCTCCGTTTCAGCTCTCAGTGTGCACACATGCTCACTGACAACTGGAAATGGGAAAGCTTAAACCCTGCTTCATAAATTTAAAGCCTGTAAAGGCCACCTAATAGCATTATAAATTTCTTAGCATAATTTAATTTGTGTACACGCAACTCTTAAAAACTCTGATTTTCCTGACAAAGAGAGCTGTGTTTTTATTCTGCTTTTGTTGTGTACACTAGCTTCTATTAGTACATTATAATAATATATACAGAGCGATTAATTCGTGAAGTAAAAGCTTTTCTTCCTTTCTAAAAGCCGCTTAATGTAAACTGTAAACATCATGAACACTCTCATTCAGACTGATTCAAAGTTCTTAGTTGGGGTCAAGAGGCACAAAATGTAATGTCTGTGAATGTTGATGGATGACTTTAGGCAGGGTTTGCTCGAGTTTGCACTGGAACCACTTCTGGCATCTTACTGGAGTAAAGCAAGCTGAAAACCATCAGCAATCATTCCAGATAGGTTATAATGTCTTGAAAGAACACAGTTTTTCTTGGGTGCAGTATCTGGTGTAGACAGGGGTGTTAAAAATCACCTCTTCCCAAAGCCACTATCCTTTGCATCATTTATGCATTCAGAATAACTCTTAACCAATTCTTGCTATTGTTCATCAAGCATCGCAGCATCTAGTATCACAATGCCTCTAATCATGGTCAAACTTGCTGTATTTTAAGGAATATTCAATGGAAAAAATATTGGAACATAAGGGGTTTTTTTCTATATGTAATCAGAGATATGTTTTCCAGAGATACTCACTAAGCTTGACCACTTCAGCCACAGATCAGCAAGTACATAAGAACATGTATAACTTCAAGCATATGTGTTTTACCCCTGGGCAAGTCATGTATTTGAGTTAAGTACATACTTAAAGATTTTATAGAAACATGAATTTAATACATGAGAGTTTGAAGTTGGGGGTTGTTTGGATTTTTTTACTTCTCTTGTTTGCACTGATTTCTTCGGCACTTCTATAATTTTTAACTGATTATTATCCAATTCATTTTTAATTTAATTTCATACATGCCGTATTTCCTTTCAGACAGAATGCTAACTTTCACTTTAATAAATTTCTGTCCTGAAATACTAACCTATTTACCACTAGGAAGAAGTAAAATATAGGCTCTGATATAATGGCTACTGAAATCGGTCTTGAACAGGTGCAGGATCTGACACACATAGAAGCCAGTAAAATGCAAATGGTATTTAGTTATTGAGGCAAATGGCAAGCTTTAAAGCACCACCTGTGTATGTTTTGCAACATATCATGAAAGTGGTGAGAACCGTCTTCATTTATTCATGCGTTAACTTGTGACATTTGGCTCAGAACAAAAAGCTGTAGAAAAGGGTAAGTTATGAGATGTCAAGAAAAAATGATATGTCATGCTGTAAGATGGTGCACTTTATATTTTACTGTTTATGTCAGTGTTATTCTCAGCCCCATAGCAATGAAAGAGTTTGCTGGGAAGGGGAGGATGGGTCATTTCCCTTACACACTGAAAAAGAGAGCCCAGAGTTACGTTCATTCTGGTACCCTGCTACTTTGATTTTCCCTTCCTCTTTGCCACAAATACACAAAACCAACTGCACTTTTTCCCTCTTATTTCGGCAATGGAAGCTTTTCCATCTCCCATCTTCCCCAAGAAACTTGGTGAGAGAGAAATTCACCCCCTCTGAGAGGTCAACAAAAGGCAAAGTGCACCCAAAATATTCCATAAGGGCTATGAACCAGCGAGATGGTTTCCCTGCCGGTGTGTGATGTGCCAGAGGACGATTAATCTCAGACCCACTGGTGAAGTGTCCCAGCCTCATGCTTCCATTAATGCCACAAACTGCTGGAGAGGCAAACAAATCATGTCCCATGTCAGCATTTTATGTAAAGTAGAGTTTTATTTATTTATTATGTATTTAGACTGTTTTAATAGCTACAGAACCCTATTAACATAAGAAATTGCAATGCTGCTTTGCTATTTACTTTGATATATTTACCAGTAAAATCTGACAGCTGACAGCTTGTGAATGTGATGGTAATGTAATCATTACATTTACACTGGGTAGAAGACAACTTTCTGAAATAGTGTGACAATATTTTCAGACTTAAATGATGGTTTAGGAATAAAGACATAAGTATTTGTTTATAAGTAATCTATCTTGAATATGTTCATTAGTAATATTCCTGAAGGCTTCCGGTAAAAGTTAGTTGAGATTAATTAGAACAGAAACAGCTAATTTGTCTGCCTGAGTGGTTATCACATAAACCCTGACTTGACATAGCACCTAAATAAAACAAATATAAACCTGCCACAAAGATGTGAACATGCTGTCCCAAAAGGCACAACCACTTAACTTGTGTAATTGTCAGTACAGTCAAGAAAAGCTGTTCTAAGATTTGGTTTTCAACACCGGATTAAACAGCATGTCCAAACAGAGCAAATTAAATTAGGCTGTGTCTAAATTAGACTTTTTCCAATGGCAAGATTACTTTACATCAACAGTAACATTGATCTGCCTTAGCTGCATCTACTAAAGATGACAGCAGAACCAAGAGGAGAATTTAGAAAGCCATACTTAGATGTGATCTCGTTCCCCCATCCTTAAAATAAGACCACACGCAACTCACTCTCATGGAGTTCAAAGCACACTGAAAAACCCCATTGTTCCTGTAATACCCAATGTTTTCATGAAGAAGTTGCCTATTATACTCCATTCTGTTTGGCTCATCTCTTCTTGACATAAGTCAAATCTCTCTATTACTGCATTTATTTACTGAGCACTAGAGCAGAACTTTATCAGTTAAAAACATCTCCAGCATTGCAGCATGATAAACTCTAACATGAAGAGATCAGTGTCAGTTTATACACTTCTCATTAAAGCATTTGAACAAAAAGAAAAGCCTTTTAAGGTCTCTGCTGCTGACCTTATTTTAGGATATAAAAAGATGACCCAGAAGGCTTCAGTTTGAAGATTTCCCTGCTCCATCTTTTCAAGACCTCTTTTTATACCACATAGAAGTGGTAGGGGCAGGGAAGGGAGAGAGGAAAGCACTTTTCCCTGAGGGACCCTCCAAGTCTCTTTTATGAATGTTCTTCTGAAAGTTCCATCTGCAGCTACCATTGAATTCAGCAGGAATTTGAGGCTGACAGCCAAGCAGAGGGTCTGAGATGGATCTTGTATGGATACCAAGGTTCGATTGGGGGTAGGTAGGACTTTTCTGAAATTAATTTTTTTTTCACTCTGAGAATGTCAGAATTTACTTTCTCTGAAACTTGCAGCATATACTAAAACCCAGGCTGCCAATTATCCATCAATTCTGATCAATGACTCTGCAATCAATAGTATTGTAGAGAAAGCCAAATGGTTAAAATGAAGGCAGATTAAATGATGGAAGAGGCTTGGGGAACACGAATCGCCCTGACAGGGGGTTTCCTTGTTTTCAGTTGCTGCCAAAATGGTGAGGTTCACAGAGCAGGCAGATGGCTGTGACCTGCCCTGCTGGATGTAGTTAACAAATACATTGCAAATATCCATGAGTTCCTGAGTAATATACTTCTTCATTTCTTTTCAATTTTGAACACAATAATTAAGGAGTTTTAAGTATGTTTTTATTGCAGTAGGGAGTCTATATACTCTATTTTGGGGGGAAAAACCATTATTGCTGCCTTTTCAGAAATAATGTCATGAAATAGAACCATGATAACCATTTTTCAATCTCCACATTATCAAAATCGATTGAACTTTTCATCACAAATCCACATTTTGCAGTCACAGAAAAAATTGACAGAAATGGTACCTGCCATAGTAAGACACTGGGACTGAAACATATTTCTAAAATATGCTAAAATTCTAAAATATTCTGGAGGAAATCACAATATGCTAAGTAGTAACCTATGAATGTCGTGAAACTATTCTTACTTTTATTTTTTAAAAGGAAGAGACTGAGACAAGAATAAAATCTAGGACAGTCAATCACAGCTGTTAATGAAACAGGTAGCTGGGTCCAGACTGGATGACTGAAAAGACTACTAATTCTTTATACCCATTTTTATCGAGGATTGTTACTTTCATGGGGGAAAATGTTCCTGAATCTGCACTCTCTCCCCTGACAGCACAAACCTCCACTCATATATATAGGTGTTTTCTCAAGTATAGCTTTACTATACCTTAACTTAATAAGCAAGCCAAAATCAATGAAAGTACATTTTTTTCCTGGGTTAATGGATGCTGTACACAAAACAGGTCTTGCTCTGATTTTACTGGAAAGGTGCTTCCAGTGGAATGCATTGCAGGGATTTATGCCTCGTCAGGCACGATACCAAAGCAAGATGTAACAGCTAAATGTGTCACAGAAATAATGGGTTTTTTTGTTGATTAAAGCTTCATCTGACTAAAATCCTCTGTCTTGTGTCCATCTCTCATGAATAGTACAGGTAACACAAGGTCACTGCTCACAGTTACTTGAACAGCTGAGTAAGACTGCCAAGTATTATTTAAACTGTGCTAATGCCTAAACCTTGCAACCTTTTTCTTTGTACTGTCAAGTCCTTAGGAAAGGTAGATCCCTCTCCAACAGCCACAGGTGAATATAACAAGCAGCCTGGGAGCTAGATGGCAAAGCACTAAGGAGACCACATTTTGCATAGATGAAAAAGGCACAAATGTATTGTGTACCAAATATTACAGAATACCCACCAGAGAACAGCAGATTAGTGTAAGCAAGGGGGGGGGAAAGTTTGCAGTAGGTGGTTTGCCTCTCTCCCACTGGCAAAAAAAATCTGCTTTTCATTAAGTAGAGAGCTTCATTATGCTTTTAGGCAATTGCCTGGATAAATCTGGGACAGACAGAAAAGTTAAGAACCGCTGGAAAGTTAATTTGAACATTCATTTTTTGCTCAGAAATATTTTCTTCAGTTTTCAAACAGAGACCTTCCCTAGTAGGGAAAAATCCTTCTTAATCCAAAAATAGGTTAAAAATCATCCAGGAGAAGCCCAGATGAACAAAAGGTCAATCTTTCCTCAGTTCTGTCACCCTTGTTTTGTATCACAAAGAAAGAGGTGGCATAACGTGTGAAAAAGAGAAAAGACATCAGAAAGCTTTAAGAGAAGAGGGAGAGTACGGAGAGATCTTTGCCTGGAAAGGCAGAGGGTCCCCACACAGCCAGAGTCAGACGTGGCTGCACCAGGGATGCTCCAGACCACAGGCATCTCACGCACACCAGTGTTCTCTCCCCAATTTTGCATATTTCCAATGGCAAGTAACAATCAGTTGACAGTGTCTAAATCAACCGTTATGGGAAAATAATGCTGTATAACTCTGAGGTTTATGTATAAGAAAACTTAAACTAGTTATTATTATACCCATAAAAAAAGTTTTCATTATGTTATTAACGAGGCAACAGATTAGCTTCTTAACATAGAAAGGTGACAATGAAGTGGAAAGGAGGGGGATGTTACCAATAATTAATTGTGCTTGTTTGGGGAGTTGATTATGAAAAAATCAGGGGGAGAGGAAGAAGACAAAAATCTAATTACAAAACCATGATCTGAAAGTGAAAACAGTACTGGCTTGTAAATAAACCAAGAAAAACAAATCAAATGTTCTTGTGTGCTATGGAAAAGGTATTTAAAATGAACAAAAATATGTATGGTCTCAAGAACTAACTGAAACCGAGTGAATTCTCAGCAGATTTCTTCTATGAGAAAATACAGTACTCCCTGACTTAGAGGAAGCATTTGAAAGGATAATTAAAGCAACTCACAATGAGAAGTACTGTATAAATATAAAGACATGGGGCTGATAAATAATGTGCGTATTGAAATGTTGTTTTTTATTTTCTGAGGAACCTATAAAATCTCCACTCATTTGTCATCTCGTTTTGTTTCAAGGCATTACATTTGTAATAATAATTTTATTAAGCACATTCAGACAAAACTTCTCCAGGACAATGGATCATATTGCTTCTCATGGGCTACAGGAAAATTATTTTCAAGTACAAAAACATATCCTGTAAAACATTTTCTCATTGAGTTATTATTGGAAATGGAAAGAAAATGTGAGCTGAAAAATGGATCAGAAAAGAATTGAAGCAGTGCCTTAGTTTTGTTTCTGAACTGGGACCTTAAGTTTCACTTTTTGTTGAAGGAATTGCATGCTGGTTTGGGACCTGTGTAAAGCATGCCAAGATTCATTCTGGATTTAAGATCCCTGTTGCATCTGCAGACCTACACACAATGCCTTACTGGTGATAAATCTCTCATTAAGTTAGCTCTTCTGTAACCATGCAATGTGTCTTACTCCAAAGAAATATAGGAGATCCTTGAGACCATGGTTACTACTGGTCAGAGCAGGCTTTAGCAGAGCAATGTCAGGTCTCAATTCAGAAGCTGTGCAAACGATACTAAAGCAAGTCAATTGGTGAGAAAGCGAGAGAACAACTTGTCCCCCATTCTGACAGTTGTGGAAACCAGCACAGAAGTCAGAGTTTCTGACTGCCTTATGCAAAGGCAGGATTTGCAAAAGCCCATTAAGGAAGGCAGCCTGGGAAACTGCAAAAGAAGAAAGGGAGTGCATAAAAGATGAAGAAATTGGCCTAGAGCTCTTTGACAGAAGATATACCATTTTCTCCAGCCCTGCCGGAAGGAATATTCTCCCATTGGTTTAAAATTAGGCTTCAAAGCCTTGATATTTGTAGCACATACCCCCATTAAGATCACTTAACTGTCACTCACAGAGATCCATCCTCCTGTAATCTCTGCGTATTCACATGGGCTTTTTGACATCTTTCCCCAAAGGGCTGAGTACCAGATGCACAGGCTGGCAGGCAAAGGCCAGCTCTGGCAGGGATGACCCCTGGAATACAACTGGGTTCTTTGAACCCAGAACTTTAGCTGCTAACTCACACTGTTCTGCTGGGCACTGCCCAGCCACTGACACACACTGAGTCATTTCCCAGAGGAACTTTACTTGTCATTAGCCTGGGTGCCCGTATCAGCACTCACTGTTCTTCTGGCCACCCAAGTGTCTAATGGCGCTTCATCAAGCTGCGGCTGCAATCTGAAAATACACATATATTTTTTAAACACAACCGTGTTTTATTTCCTTTTAACTCTACAGACAGCACACAGCTGTTTTGAGCTAATGGATGTTACTTCTGTTGTAAGATTGCTTGAAAATATAACGGATCATATAATGGCAAACGAACAAATACATTTTTATCAACCTCTGAAATGAGTCATTTATCTTCTGGGCTATGTACTGAATCATGACACCAAATGATAAGTTTTATCTCTTTTACTGTCAAACTCAATCTCAGTCAAGCCCCAAATTGCTGAGAACACAAGTGAAGAGTGAGCTTTACTCCCAAATGAAAATGTAAGAGAGGGTGGCTATCTGGCCTTTCTCTAAGTGGCTTTAATCTTTGTGGGGCTTGGCTTAAATGAAAACGTATGGCAGTGTCATCCCCCAACACCCAAGCAGGAGACCTCAGCACAACTCCACTGGCTGAGAAGGTTATCAGCAAGCAGAGTGCCTGTCTGCTCTCTCTGCCTTCACCTCCTTACTTTTCCTCAAAAAAAACATTAAGTGTTCTCTAGTCACCCAATCCCACTCTGCTATTCAGTTAAACACATAAATTTCTTTTTATTACTGCTTTTAAACAAATCCAACATTCCATCACACTGTACAATTAAAACTTAATTTTGTGTTAATCCTTGATAAATGATACCTAATATAAAGGTTGACCCTTTGGAATAGGCTAACATTTAAGGCTTTGATGAAAACCAAGCACTTATGACCTGTAAAGCAACAGCTGTAATATCTTCATTTAACTCTTGGATAGCTGGCTCATTTAAAAGCCATCATACTACAAAACTCAAACATTTCCTTCTGAATTACTTCAGAAAGAGCATGAAAATTTTATAATGCCAAAGGTACCCCATACAGACATCCTAAAAGATGACTATTCACACTAAAATGCAAGACAGCATACATCCTTTTTGGGTGCAGGGTGCAATCTCTGGTGCTACCCATCTCAGGAAATGTTCTTCAGTAGTGGGAAGTTGTATTTAAACTCTTGTGATTATCAGCTGAAGTTCTACAAAAATTCTTGTAAGTCTACTTTAAAATAAATATATTTTAAAACATCTAACACAACGGACATGGAAGCAAGAGCCTGTGGCAGAAAAGGAAGTGAAAGAAGATTTATGGCAGGCTAATTTAATTTGAAATAACCTGTTTTCAGCCAGCCGAAGAAAACAGAACCCAAAGGAAATTTAGAGGAAATAACCTTCAGGTCAATTTGATATCTGTTTCACTATGTGTGAGGAAACATCCTTCACAAAACCTGGACCCTCTAGTCATAGGAGAGCTGATAATCAAAAGTAATGTGGAAGAGAAATTGTTGTCATCATCAACTACGGACAGCCACTGCTATCACATAAAACTCAGGGGCACAGCACTCCTGGAGCAGCCTCTACACACAGTCTGCAGGGAAAGCACGAGGGTGGGAAGGTGGAAAGTGCCCTGAGGCCATAAAGCTCGGGGAGGTCACTGTGCAGATACTCTCCCCCACCAGCCCTGCATCCCAACTCACCTCTTCACCCGGGGCTTGCTTTGCCTTTCCTCACTCTCTCTTTTCCCTGTCGCCTCAGGGACAGGGATGCTGTNGCTCTCTCTTTTCCCTGTTGAGAAAAGCCTGTTTCAGCCCTCGCCTCAGGGACAGGGATGCTGTAACAGGAGCTCAGACTGCTTACCTGTAAAAACCCACAGATTTGGGGCTGCATGAGGCCGACTGGTGGATGGGGTGGGGGATTAGCTTTTAAGGGACAGGATCTCTGAGTTTTCCGTTTTGATCAGCACTACATTCCACATATAAAATTGGTTTTGGACCAAGTGCTCCTTAAAGACTCTGCTCAGCCAAAGCATGAATGTTTTATTTTAATAAGTCCCAATTTTAAATTGACAATATTGCTATTTGTTTTCCTCCTAAGGATTATAGAAGTGCTTGGACATGATCTAGAGTGCAAAATATTTTCTGATGACATTTTCTCCAGTTCCTTTATTTTTAAGACAACAAGTAAATAAGTTATCTGACTCTTCTGCCAACAATACCAGAAAAGAAATATTCTTCTGCTAATTTGTTTGGTTTTATCTGCCTATAGTTCTACAGAAACCAATGTCATCTGTGATCTATCTCTCTTATAACCTCTTGTGACAGTCTGTTTTGCATTTTTTTACAATAACCTTCCTTACAAAATAGATCTGTCATGAATAATAGAAGTGCCACCATATTATGTAACTCTATTTCATAATATGTGATTCAATATCAAGAATCTTGGCTTTTTTTTAAAAAATCCATATCATTTTAAGATGACAAACCCTTGAAAATATTTTCCACTCAGATTTTGAAGGCTGCATAAGTCATTACAAAATTTTTGATTAACTAAATGGACAAGAAATGTGGATCCTCACCAATGGGGAAATGACAGCATACACAAAAAATTATTTCAACAAATCTGTGCAGGAAACACCAAGAAACAGATAACATCAAGCAGAAGAAAACAAGAAACATTTCATAAACTCCTAAGGAGAAACACCCAACAGTCATGCACTTAGGCTGAGATTATGTAAAGTAGCTCTAATTGTTGATCTCAGTTACATACCATGCAATTTTCAATTTTACCAGCTTTGTAAGTACTGCTTCATAAAGAGGAGTTCACCGAATCAGAATAACTGGGAAAATCCAGACAGCAAGAATCCCACCACACACAATCCACACCAGTTCCCAGCTTCAGTCTCTTGTCTAGCCTGTCTCCCTGATCCCAGTAATCTCCATTTCTTTTCTTTGTGATATCATACCTCTCTCCACAACTGTCTATAGAAGATCTTTCCAGAAGATATGTAGCTGAATTTATTCTGGCAGAAGAAGGAATCGATCATGGTTAGTCTGTTAAACTACTGAAGAGTGAGCAGCATCACTCTTCTCCTTCTGATTGCTTTTATAGAAGGAGAAAGAGAGAGAGCACACACTGCTTGGTTATCTGAGAAGGAGCCCGTACCTTCAGGAGACATTTCCAAGCTCTGGATAATAAGTTGCACAGTGTCTACAACTGAAGAAAATGACTGAAGACTCACCTCTCTCCCATTTTTCTGCTGGCTTGTTTAAACAACCATGCTCAACATGCTGCGTGGTTCAGCATATTCTGAAGCAGCCTTGTGCTTTTCCCATGAACAGTTGGGAAGCCCAAGGCATTGTAGCCTCTCTAAAGCAATTTCTTAGATCTGCTCTCAAGCTGAGCAAAGCTACACTAGTGTTTGTGACAATCAAACTGACTGCTGCAAACATAAACACTTGATTCTGCAGGTCCTCCTTAGCACAGGTGTGATGGGAAATGTTCCAAGTAGCATGAGATGAACATTCAGCTTAAAATGAAAAGATTTTCTTCTACTGTGTATTTTATAGCATCAACAACCTGTTCCAAATCAAGCACAAGTTTTACTTCTTTCTGATACAGATACAGCTGGACCATGTTTCTTGGATGAGCTCTGACCACACCTAGACCTCTAAACCTTTCTGCCTGTTCCCCTTCTCCTGCAACAAGCAGAGCAAGATGGATTTTAGCAGTTTTCTTGCTCAACCCCAGACTTCACTTCCTGCCTTCTCTGCACAGGCAGTATTACCATGCAAGGATTTCCACACATGGCTGGAACCTGATTTCACCATCCACTTACCACACCTGTTCTTCCAGGTCAGGCACCGAAAAATGACCAATCTCCCTCCTCATGGCAGACTTTCAGTCAGTACTGTGTTCAGTCCTAGGAACTGCATGTGGGAATTATACATACTAATGGGCATATATTTTGGCACAGCAGTTTAAAAAGTCAAAGAAAGCATGTAGAGCCTAAGGTCATTGCTGTTGTAAATCCAGCTTCAAAGATACCCATCACAAGTCACAGAATAAACAGCAATGGAACTTGTCCTGCCTGAAGAAAAATGAAAGAACAATGATTAATATGTTGTAATGGACCTTTTCATCCTTATCACATCCAGACTGTGGAATGTTATTTCTGGCACAGAGATTCTTGGTCAAGTATGAAGAGTCATCGATTGGATAAAGTGCTTGATTTAGCCCATTTTTATTCTATTACAGGATGACAGAAAGAGATTTTGGACAGGAATAAAATCAATAGAGGGGAAAAGTAGAACTTAGCAAAATAGCTATAGCTTGAAATGAAAATGATGTATTTGTAGTGCCAAATTTTAGGCTAAGGATTAATTAAAAAAAGGACTAGAAATTACAGTCAGGTATCAAATAAGTATGAACAATAATATTTTATTTTTTAAAAGTGTCCTTTATCCTTATCCTCCCCATCAAAAAAAAAACCAAAACAACAAAACATTGCATGCTGGTGCAAGCACCTTCTTTGACTTGAGCAAGGGTTCCTCCATGGCAGTGACAAAGCAGAAGGCAGCATCTCTGCTGGTCACCCTGTCCCCCTTCTCATTTTGAGACTTGGGTCCCCTGAGACCCAGGAGCCTGGCAGGTCTACACTGCTCTCCTCCCTTCCCAAACAATGGGACATGGTACATGTAGCCCCACAGACATCCATGGAGAGGAGATTATCTTGACCACAGAATTGGTGCAGAAGAGGGGTGAGGGTTAGTTTCCCTTTATAAATGCAAAATCACAGTAACACCTGATGGGCTGACATCAGACTTTTGGTCATACATCTGAGGCCAAGAATGTTCTCCAAAGGTTATTAATTATTATTTCTGTGAAATAATATTACAAGGTCCAGGTTGAAATTATGTACTCCACATACCTGCATTCATCAGGCACTTTGACTGCCTTGGAATGTTCAAAATGTACTTTTTAAGGAAATTAAATTAGAGCAGTGTTAGAGGAAGTGCAACATTAGCATTTACAAAATGCCAGACACTTTTCACTATCATTTATTAAACAAAAACTCTCTATGAAATGTGTTCTATCCTCAGTGCCACTAATCTACACAGAGTTACAACCTGAACTCGTGCACAGCACATTACAGAGGTTTCTTGAGGTAGGATTTAAAGATGGAGATGATTCAGACTTTTCATATCACCCAAGGAAGAACATTCCTTTTGGTATGGACAGATTGGCAAGAAGCAAGCTAACTGGATACTCCTCACACTGAAATACACGTGGGGAGGATATTATCTCACCCGGAGTATGAGAAAGCAGTCTGGCTTTAGAGAAAAACAAGAACAGTACAAGTAACATACTTAAATTTCCAAAAATATCACAGCCTGGCTATGGTAGCTAAGTTGGCATTGTCACTGTGGCAGGCAGGGTTCAATGCCTTTGGAAAAACCCTACTTTGCCTATGCAACTTCTCCCAACTAAATGAGGGTAGCAAAACTGCACTGTGACCTCTGCAGGTTTTTCTCCCAGCACTCCCTAATGGGCACTTTCTCCTACTTGTCTTCCCCCATCCTTGCACAGCCAACCGGGCCCATAATGCTCTGGCACAGAACCAGCAAGGCAAACACTCTGCCAAATGTCAAGATCCTCAGCAAGAGTAAACACAGGCTTATTCTTCCTTCAGTTCTATGATCAAAACTTCCACAGGGAGACTGATAAGACAAGCGGACTGTTATTGTTAAATACAGCAAGTACACATGGGGTAGATTAATCTCCACTTTACTCCAGGGTAACTGATAGCCTGAGTCAAGTTAGAGAGATAGGGAAATGAGTTTCTTTCTTTGCTTAATATTACATTAAGTTTCTTGTTCACCAGGACAGGAATTCAGTTCATAGGAGAAAAAACTATTTATTCATAACTTAAAGAAGGGGGTATATGACAAGTGGCAAAGTCACAGGAAATGGTGGAGAGCACAAATATCTCATTATTGAAGAGAGGAAGGTTTCTAGTGAACGCACAGAAAATTGCTTGAAACTGGAACCACTCTGAAGCAGCAACATATTTGAAGGTCAGAAGGGACACCTTTTTTCTTTCTTGACTGCCCCTTGAAGCAGTGAGAACATTTCCTTTTCTTCCATCTAGCCGTCTTCATTGACTGACTTTTCCTATACTCACAGTCCTCTGTTCTAGAGCTCACTGGCCAGTCTTGAACCCTTTAGCCACAGGCTGTTGCCTGGGTGAAAGAGGACAGCTCAGAGGAGCCCTGGACCTCCTCATACCCACAGGAGAGCTGTGGCCAGTCCCAGCTCTTGGCATGCCAAAGCCTTTGTCCAAGGATGCTATGGCTTTGTCTCTTTCTAAAGCATTTACTAGCCATTTTCTGCCATCCTCCTCCTCCCTACACTTCTCCTTCCACTCTTTTCCAGACCCTGTCCTCCAGTTGTCCTTAACTGGAGACTTGAAGGGGGGACACTGTGCCCTGCCCCAGCACAGGTAAACATCACCAGTCTTTCCTCAGAACACATAAGAGTCTGGATCATGGGCCCTTTTCATTGTGCACCAAGGCCAGAGCCAAGGACAAACTTCTTTGTAAAATGGAGATCCAGGGGAGAGCAGGGAGAGGGTAAGTCAAGCACTTATTGAAGTCAGTGAGCAGGACCAACCTCTAATCTGGGTAAACAAAACACAGAAAATGACATTGATTGCAGATTGACTTTAACAATGAATAATTGTGCCTTAATGTGCACATAAATGTGATAAAAATCAAAGCAATATATTCAAAACAAAATAAAAGAAAAAATACAAAGGGATATTTTACAACTAGGCTCCATTACCATCTATCCTAACGAGATTAAGTAGTAATTCCTGTGTCAAGAAAAAATATAGAGGGCTCAGTGAATGAAAGATCGTGATACGATCCAGTTTTATTATAGGCTCAGGTCTAGCTGGAGAGCACTGACGGGATTTTTCCAGCATTGCACAACCAATTCTTTTTATTTTTTAGTATCAAAGGCCTTTTCCTGGAAATGCAATTCTTAACAATAAAAGCATTTCTCTTTAACCATACCTGTAAGCCGTGTTGAAGTCAGCAGCAGGTTTTTCATTCTTTCATTTAAGTACAAAAGTGTCTTGGAATCAGTACTGTTTTAATCAAGCTTTTCTGGTCTGTTTTCTTATGGAGGGTGCAAGGCCTGGTTTCTTGAGGGGTTTTTGGTATTGCACTTGATCATCTCGAAGTGCAAACTTCAGTGCCATCTAACATTAAAGAATAGATGATAAATAGTTTGCTAAAGTTACTTGAATTTGCATTGCCCTGAATGTAACACAGGTTTGTTTAGCCTCATAGGCTTCCTAGAGTCTTCAAGAATGAGCCATCAATATCACACTAGGATTCAACAAAAATTAATCAATTACCCTTTCAAGTATTACAAAGATGCTTTCAAGATACCTTTGGAAGTTTCTGCTTTAATACTTCTTTGGACCTATACACAGAGTTTGAGGGGAACAAAGGACAACAGTTGAAATGACACATTATCTACAGAAAGAGAATGCTGAATTTCTTTGGCATAACATTAAACTACACTAAGATAAAAATAGCAAGCCTAGAATTAAGTAGCAGGTAGAAGAAATTCACATTTCTTCCTTCATCTCTTTGCTACTGAAATCCTTTAGGCAGGTAAGAAAATAAATTTGAACTTTCCGAGACACATCCTTGTAGAACAATCTATACCATAGAAGGCTTGGTGCTAATATTAATGAGTTGTGATGTTACTCACATCAGTGAAGTAAATGTAATTTGACTATAATGGAATGAACTCTCTGGGAGATGGTGATAGACATCAGTTGTAAAGCTCACCTTAAAACATAAGCTACCAGCAAATTTGTTTGAATCCTGCATGCTGATACAGTGTCAGTGCAATGTAAATGCAACATGTTTCTACAGATAGCTGGCTTTGGGCAGCAGAACAGCTTGGAACAAAAAGGCCTGGGGAAAACAAAAAGCATTGAGCTGGTGCAAAAGATGAAAATGGAATTTAAGTTTGGTCTTCCTTATTTAAGAGACTAAAGCAAGTGAGCTTCAGTGACAAAATAAAATAGAAAAGAGGCAGGGACTGTTTCTTTTGTTCTCTTAACTCAGCTGGCAACGATGAACTCACCCCTCTCCCATTTTCCTGTTGGCTGCCTCTAAACAACTGTAGTTGACAAATTACATCACCAAATCCAGTCTCATGCCTTGTGCATGAGGCTCCATCATTTGATCCAGTACAGCTGTTGCAGGTTTTGTTCCCATCTGCTCCTTGCTAAGGTCTGTAAGACAACAGCCTCTCCATTGGCATAAGAAGCAGTCTGCCAAGAGCCACCAGGCTGCATTATGGTGAGATCCAGTATTCCTGGACTATGAAAGAGCACATGAAAAAAACCCTCAGTCTCCTAATTTCTCACTTCCTTATCATGTTCTGTTGTGCGACCCACTTGTGGGAAAAGTAAGCATGAGTATCCTCTGGGGGAATCTCTGACTGTACCAACATCCCTTTCAGGAGGTACTGCATTAGCTGTCCTCACTCTCATACCTTTAAAAGGCAGGACTTACAAACTGCTGAAGTCGCTCATCACAGACTGTACAGGAACAGCAACAGGCAAGCTAAACACTCAGATTATAACAGTGTCTGAAGAGCAATTTAAAACACCACAAATTAAAATGCCTTTTTGCTTCCTTGTTGTAAGCTATCAAATACCACAAAGAGCCAACACTCCTCCAAGTCAGCAGTATGGGAGCAAGTGGGTGAAACATAGCTCACTGCCAGAGCTGACCCAAACAAGAACTGTAAAATTGGAATTAAAAATGAAACAAAAATTCCCTAAGGATCCAGGGTAACAACAACAACTATAACAAAATAATATACATTTTGGTTATCCTAAATATTCGTAGTTGCTCAAATACTTTTCCTGAAGACATTTACATGACTTTCTATTTTTATACACTGGTAATTGAAGTTTATGATTTACATATTACAGTGCAGTAGAATCCAATTATAGCAAATCTACAGAGAGAGCGTATTTATTTCAGGAGGAAGATACTGAGGAACCATGTCAACACGTAGCAACATAATGACTTGCTCACTTTCTGGCTTTCATGCAAAACATTGTAATGATTAGGTTTCAGACACTGCACGAGGATACTTAAGGATGAGCTTTAAAACCATTCCACATCTGTGCTTGCTTTATTAGCAGAACCATTTCTGGGAAAAACAGGAAAGCAAATGCTGCTCCTGCTGCTAATTCTGGATAACTCCTTTATGTCACTAACCTCATTACCAAACACTACTACTTGCAATCCTTTCTCCATCTCCTTTCTTCATTAAATATAAATTTCTTGTCATTTCCCCCATCAGTGCTGAAGCATAATTAAAACTAATGTTAATTGCGTAGGTTTTATATTCCATGTAAACTCAGTTATGGAGGTGGTTTGTCTATGGTAGATTGACAGACAATACATGATAAGAGAACAAAATAAAAATGGAGAGTTCTGAAACAGGCCAGATTGGAAGAGTAAGACGTTTTTTTTTTACGGATAACCCTCCAGATTATTGCTAAAATGATCACAAGTGACAAGCACCTCAATCTGACTGGAGCTGCTCACGAGCAATTGCTGCTCAATATGACAGCTATTACTAGTGCTCATCAAATCCCAGACTCCAAAGTTCTGTTTCTCACTGGATCAGCAACTGCAAGTCACCCTGCATGCATAATTTTATGCAGGTAAATTCAGCAGGACTATTAAACCTAATCTGAATTAAGACATGCTTTGCTGATTTTCTGATAGACTTTACATGAGCTGATATTACCAAAGCTGCTGAGGAAATGCAGGGATCCAACACTCCTTTTCATTTTCAAAACTTCAGGCTGATGACCCGAATGTTCCAAATCTTTCTTTCCCTGTGAATCTGCTGTCTTCAGGAAAATATTTTCATGTGCTACTGTTGTATATTTTGTATCTCACTCATCTCTCCTCCACAAAATAAAAAAAGAAAGCTGGCATGCATGTTCTTGAGTCATTCTTCAGTCATTGTAATGAGCTTGTGCTTGATTAATTAATAACAGCAGTAGAGGGCAATCAGGGAAGTATGCTACTCCCCCTCCCCTACTGGAAAACTGCAGCTCAGCACCGGCTGGCTGCAAAGCCCGCTTGAACAATGACACTTTGAAGTCGATAACTCTCTGTGCTCTATTGCTGAGTAGCAAAATTAATCATGTTACTCCTAAAAGCTCTGTTGTATCTTTAAAGTCTGAGAAAACGTACAGCATTATGAGAAAACCAAGTGCTGTTTCTCTGTCTCTGCCAGTAGCTTCGCTTTCAGTGCCTTGATAAAATGAAGGTCCTGTCACAAAGAAGGGAAGGGAGCATCTGTGGCAGGATTTGCCAGCATCATGAACAGCTGTGTGCACTCCAACTTCATATACTTTTCCCACTAAAACTGTGCATAACTGAAAGTGATGTAAATAGCAATAAAGATTGCATTCAGGGAGACTGTAATATCTTTGTAGACAGAGATATTTTTCTCCTGGTGACTGATGAGAAATGACTATAAAAATACAAACCTACTTCATTTCTATTACCAAAAAAATCAAAACCAATGCTGCCAGCTAACCATTAACTGAAAAATAATGAGGGCTAATGAAATAGCGAGAGTCCAGATCTTTCAGTGCTCAGACAGGTCTCTAAAGGGAACTGAAAATGAATTAGCCTGAGTTTGACAGCAGAAAAAAAGGCACCCAAGACACTGGAAGGTGGGGATGAGCTGTCAGACAAGGAGTAAAGAACAGATTGACAGACAGCCTTATCTGAAAAAGTGTAATTTAGGGGTTAGAGAATAACTCAGAAAAATGTTATAATAGTTAGAAATCATTATAGAAAAGTAGTGCTAAGCAGACTCTTATTCCAGCATTAGGACTATTCAATGGCCCTGTATCATCGTGAAGAGGGTCAGAACAGACAATTGTAATGGTCCCTTCTGGCTTCAAAATCTAGGACTTTATTAAAACCAACCAGACTATATTCTGCTGAAATTTTGTCTTCCTATGTAACTCAGTAAGGACTCTTCCTTTTTTGTGTTACATAAAGCTCATCTGACAGAACTGCTAATTCCCCTCTCCATCCACTTTAGAGTAGGCTATTTTGGATGGAGGTGCATGGAAGGAGGCAAACACATTTCTCACTAGCACAGAGTAGCTGTTTGACAGCAGACTGAAGCCCCGGAAGGATCAGATCAACACCCTCCAAGAAAAATAAATAAAGTACCAAGCAATGTAGTGCATGCAGTTTTTTTGGATAAGACCAGAGAAGACTAAGAAAGGCAGGTCCTTCAGCTTAACCTCTTATTGTACTTTTGGTTAAAGAAGTTAACAGTGATGTCTTTGGTTAATAATATATCTCTCACTAATAGGGTTCATTCACTGAGAGTTTAGTGCCTACAAAGCACTGCATTTCAGTGATGTGTACAGTATGTACCCATAAAATGCCTTACAGTCAGCTTGATTAAGAAAAGATACAGATACACAGGGGTACTCCTTGCTTATGATACATCTCTCAGTCCAAGCCTATCTGCATCTGAATTCCTTGGGAACAGCTGGGATCATTAACCAAAGCTCATAAACCCTTTTGCAGCATACAGAGAGCAAAAAAAGAAAACTGAGTAGGTGTAACCTTCTTTCAAAATTACTGCCCAACATTATGGCTACTTTAGTGACTCCTTTACCCACAGCATTTTCGTGCTTGTTAGAAAGGTCATGCCAATAAGCTCAGCACCTTTTATTCAGATTCATAGGTCAAGATGTCTCAGCTAATTGAGAGCTCGCCTGGATAATCTGCTTGAGTACTTCATTATGATTTTGTATAAAGCTATTGGATGTTGCTCCCGAAGAAGATTATTGCATAAAAACCCCGAAAGAAACCCCTAAGTATTCTGTTTAAGCACTTAGAAACATGCATCAGATTGTTATTTCCAGTGCTTCTTGGAATTAGCTGATACTCCCGTATCCTTTACATAGAAGGTTCCAGCTAAGAGCTAGTGGGTATCCCATCTTGGCATGCACAGTGTTTCCAGGGTCCAAATGCACAAGTGGAAAGAGCTGTCATTCCTGCTGTGTGTTCCAATAAACCAGCAGGGTGATTTCAGTCTTGGTCCCCTTTCAACACAAAAATCCCAAGGATTTTTACAGAAGAAAAAGAACAGGAGGCAGAACACACAATTTGTCCTGTTCACCCTGTATTTGCAAGAAAGGTGCAGAAGGAAGGTGAAAGCATTACAGTGATCCACATGTGATCCTGTGAGAACCAGCATGTTTTCTAGAAACCATTTCTTGCCAGTTCTGCAATGAACTCAGTGCCTTCCCTACAAGGCTTGCAATAGTTTCTGGAGCTGACATTGCTGGGTTTCATGGTGTGCAAGAAAAAAAAAAAGGGCAGGGAAAAAATGGAAGATAAGATGGAAAAGGCTTAGTCTACCCTCAGTTTGCAGAGCTCGTGGCAATTTCTATGATATCTTGCATTTTCAGTCCCTGGAATTAAGGCCTGTCCTCTTACCTGGCAAACAGAAAAACACAACTACTTTTAAGAGCATAGGTGTGAATAGTAGCAACTGAGAGAGAGCAATGCCTCTGGTTGTCCAAAGTTCCTCTGAAGAAAGGATCTGGAATATGAGCCAACTCATGCAGATAAAATGGGCTGGCTTAACCCTGAAGTGCTCTCTGCAGGGAATTTCTACACACAGGGTACAAAACATGCATCCCAGAGTGATTACATCTCCTCCTCCCTGCTCCCCTCTTTTTGGAGCAGAGCCATGCCTTGTCCTTTCCAAGAGAATTTGCAAGATGCCAGTACAGACTCGGAACAGCATTTCAGCCGGAATAAGACGTATGGTAGATTAAAATTTATTGCCAAAAGAAGGAAAAAATTAAAAAGCCAGGATTATTCAAAGTTATTAATTTTGCCTCATGAGTACAATTACTAATTAATCACTGGGGGAGAACAGAGTGAAAGAAGATCAATGATTATCACTCTGGAGCATGTGGGTAGCTTCCTTCTTCACAATTAAAGTGGCTATGCCACTGCCTGGTCTTCCATTGGGTCAGCTGATACATAGTTTGAAGTTAAAAAATGTCAGCATCTGTACTGAAATAAGCAGCATTCCTGCTTATCCTTCACCAGTCATTCCCACCCCTGCACCATTCCCTCAGCTGCCATACCACCACAGGTTTTGCAGCCCTTTGATGTTATTTTTAATCCAAATCATTTCCTAATCTGATTTACCAGGCAGCCCTGCAAATAATTGCATCAGCATAATCAAGAGGCAAAAATAAGTTAGTGACTAAATTGTTATTTGCAGTGGGGCAGAGGAGAACTAGCCAATCAACCAAAAAATTACCAGGGAACAACCTTAGATTTATTTGAGGGAATTTATGCCCAAAGATTTTATTAACTGTTTATGTAAAGTTTTGGATTTACACTAAAGAAGTTTCATTTTAACAATGGCAGGTCATTAAATTTGTGATGACTGCTGGGAAGCATATCCAGCATATCCAATATCTCCATAGCAAAAATATCTTGAAGTAAGGGACCACTTTTGAGAGACCTATTTTCTGCTTTAAAAGGACATTTGTTTTAATAGGAAGACAAAAAATTATAAGTAGTGCAGCACAAATCTTCAGTGCAGGAAAGAATCAATGCAATATCTCAGATAAAGTCTGCAGATTGAAGTCATGTGCATCAGGGCCAAGTCCCACTTTGCTTTTACATCCCAGTCTTATTGAATAAAGCAGGATTTTTCCTGTGAGAAAAGGGGATTCCAGACCTTTGTTTAGAATATCTATAATGAAGTTAGTAGCAGATTATATATAATTACAATTTTATTGTCTTTGGATGTATCTATTATTATATTTGTCCCTGGTGGACTCTTAGAGATTCCAATTTTCAGCAACCTCAGGCCCTTTCAGTGCTCTCATTGATTGTAATGGCAGCGAGACTGGATTCATGTACAATTAGAGCTAACGATGCAGTGGGGCCATGCTAGAAGTGGGAGCTGCACATTTGTTCCTTGGCCAAATCCAGCAGGGAGAACTTGACATGCACCTGGACAATAAAGCTCTTTTCTTAAGGGTACCAGGTGCTGCAAATAATAAAAGCTCAGGCAAACAACACAGAGAAAATGCTGGCCTTCAGGTGAAGGTATTATGAAATTAGTGAGCATCACATGTGCATATCTGTGGACAGAATTAGGTTTTTACAGTGCCACAATACTGAAATCATAGTATGATTTTAACTTTAAAGAGTTAGTTATAAAAAGTAAACATATATACACACATATATATATGTTTGTGTATATGATGAAGACTATAAATGTTTCAGAGCAAAAACTTTTTCAGATAATATTAGTGTTTAAAAGTCTCTTGTGATTATTTCCAATAAATAAAAATATCCAAAAAAATCTCTACCTGAAATAAATTTTGGAACATCATAAATACAAATGCATTCATGGTGCTTATTGTTTTATCTTACCATAAGAAGAGAAGAAATGTTAGTGAAGTAAACTCTGGTCCATGAATAGAAATACGATCTTGCTAAAATAGTCTTTATTTCTCAGTCAAAAGTACTTGTGGCTCTGTGGTAATGTCCTGTTCTCTCTGTTAAATGAACAAAAGCATGAGTATTGTTAGAATTCATTTAGAAATAAAGTTGAGTTGCTAGAGATTCAGGATGTTCAGCAAACCACATTTCAGAAAATAATTCAAATAATTTTGGGTTTATTGCCATTCTTCCTCTCTTAAGTTAGCTTAGACTGACAAAACATTTCCCACAACAACACTGGAATCCGAGGTGATATTTAGTTAGATCTAACTTGTCAGATCTGGCATCTGCTTCCACTGATTTTGGTAAAAGTGCTAACTAATGTGCAACCTTAACCTTAACATGCAAAGCAAGGTGCTTGCATTGCACAAGCTCTGGAACAATATTTAGGGATGATGAGGCTGATTTACAGTTTTTATGAAAGCTTTTTTACCAAAGTGCCAGAGAATCCAAACTGGTCTCCCTCGGGGCCTTACAGAGGAACCAGAAGTTTAACAGCATCAGTACCCACAAAGTCACTACCTTGAGAACCTGGTCCCAGATAGGTTTGCACAGTACACTTCAGGCTACATTATTTTTAAAATCTCTGTTTCCTGTGGGTGAAGCCTACAATCCTTTGTCAATAGCATGAAAGAGTTCTTTTTTTGTCTGTGTGCATTTGAATTGTTTAATTAACTTTCTTTGATATACCTGATATTCCTCACGCTGAGATATATGGGAGATAAATCAGTACAAGATGGCAGTTCTTTGTCTCTCCTAAAAGGCAAATTGTTTCCCTCAATTACAGTTTTTCTTCCTTTTTGGGCCAATACACACAACCAAGAATTAACTTACTGCAGATGTAAATACCATTGTGCATCCCCGGTGGGTTCTTTGCCCGAGTCCCAAGATTTGGGGGTTTGTCACCATCCAAGTATGAAAGCAGAAGCCGTTTTCTCTCTCCATCTAATCAAGGTAATAATTACAGGCAGTGGATCTGGAGCTAAGAAGAGGAAAAAGGCTTTTCAATCACTGCCTCTGCATTTCAATCGAAGCCCCATGCTGTACAACACTGGAGAACAAGGTGTAAATCAGCTTAAGAACATAGTTCTGCATTCAATGCGTTGTGGTTTACAGCTCCCAAATGACCTTCATCTATCTTCCTTAGCTGTAGAGGTGTATAATTGAACTAAAGAGAGGCTTGAATAATGAGGTTGAGAGTGGCAGCTCCGCTGCTGTTGCTTAATAGTGTACCAGCCTCGCACTTTGTTTTCTGATATGTAACAAAATACTGTAGTGGGTCCAATTCTTCAGGGTGACACTTGGCGATAGTCCCTCTTTTAAAATAGAAAAGAGCAGGGGTTTTGAAGGAAAAAAATCCCTATAAATCTTAGACTGCAACTAGGCTCCCAAAAATACAATTATATGAACCATTTTCTATTCAATATCTGCCCACAAAAGCTCAGAGAGACAAATAGCAATTATCTGCTCTTCTTTCAGTTATGGGATCTATTTTTTTAACTTTTCATCTTTCTTCTGAAAGAGTCACCTCTCAGCTCAGAGGGTTAGTGTGACACTTTATAGCAAGACTCCTGTACCAGGACTTCGTGGGAATGAGCAGAGTTGAAGTCTCTGAGAGCAGCCTTTCTAGCGACAGGACCTTGTTTTCAGTTCATACTTTTCCTATATTTATGTGTGCTGCAGTCATCCTCTCTCTCTCTGTGGTGAGGTTAATATTAGAGAGCTGCAGTCTTTTCAGCCTTTCTAACTCCTCCTTACCACCAGTTCATTACTGATAACTACGTAGGAATAAGGGTCTGGCAGTCCAATAGCCCGGGATCAATGCAAGATGTTTCCCCAGCCAAGCAGCTGTTAAAAACAAATGTTCCTCTTGTGGCATTTTTGTTGATTTCATGGACACTAAAAGACTTACTCATGCATTTACAGCACCAATTAAGCAGTCACTCTGCTAACTGCCTCCCTGTACACCAACAGTACCTCCAAATCAGTGTAAGATCTGAGAAGCTCAGAGGAATCTGGAACAGAGCTCAGACCTCACAGGCACGGTCTCGGAAGCAATCAGTCCTCTGTGGATTCACCCAGTGGGAGCAGCATGACAGAGGTACCACTGCTCGAGCCAGTGAGGGAAGCCAGAGAGCAGAAGAGATGTTGGATGCAGCATATGACTTCTGGAGAGGCATGTCCCCGACCAAGGAAGCAAGTTATAACCTACTTTGTTCACATTTACAACTTGTGGGGTGAACCAGTACTCTTCATTCCCAAATCACCTCTGCAAGACTCCAGGAAGGACCAGGGCAGTGTTCCCTCCAAAATTTTAATGAGTCCATCTCGTGTCTGACATGTACAAGAAAAAAAATGACAAATTGCACCTTGTACTGCCTCCAGGATTTTCACTTACTAATTATTTTATTCTCTTCCCCTCACACTTTTCTTGTTTGTCAGTTGATAGGGCAAGTTTATTCAGGGTTGTTGGACTGGCATATTTTTTTTTTGCAGTGTTCACACAGACCACGGGAGAGAAGTGCTGCCTTCAACAGCCCCATAACTGAGCTCTTAGGCAATCTGCTTTCTCATAGATTCATCAGAAGGGTGTTGTGGGTGACAGCAGTGAACCAAAGAGGGTCTTGGAAAACAGCAAGACTAAGTCCTCTTGCCCAGAATAATACCAGGAGGTAAAAATCATTATGGGTTTTTGAATGCAGCAACGTTTCCTACAGTGAGAAGTGTATACACTTGAGATACACAGAGTCACAAGGAAAATAAACCACCATCCACTTGGATATTTCACAGGAAAATCTGCCATGCAAATTTGGACTTCAGAAATATAAAATAGATTTTGTATATAAATGACCCAGTCTGACTTTGTAGTAGTCACTCATGATTGCTAAAATACACATTTCTGACAGGAAAAAAAAAATTAACTTACCAAATTTATGTTTTTCACTGCTGTAGTATTTCAAGTTGCCACTCTACCCTGTGCTAAAAGCCTCCAAGAATATTAAACAGTCGTCATGCCCACATAACTTTATTGTCCCTTATGGAAGTAAGCTCAAGTTGCCTTCACTTGATTCATATGTCAATTTTTTTAAAAAATAAAATAGTGGTACCAAAGGCTGCAGGTGTATGAAATTGTACTATATGAAGTTGTAAGTGAAATACAGTAATATATAAATGTTTAGGAGATTAAGTAATAGTGAATTTAAGCCTTTAAGGGCAGGCTGATATAAGTACTGACTTAAGAGAGTAAGTTTGCTTGGTTTTAAATGGATTTTTGTTTGCAAGCAAAGAGGGCCCAATCTAGTCCTAAGCCTTATATGAACCACAATTCTGAGCAAACTTCCCTCTTATTGAGGCCTGACTGATATAACAGTTTTGTCAAGTCTGAATTTTTCCACTTCAGAAAGAACAGTATCTCTTTGTCAATGTTTAAATGCATTAAAGAAAGTTGAGGAAATACAGAATCTCAAGAGTTACAGCTGCTCTTTCCCTGCAAGGCACATTGACCAATGCAGCAAATGCTGGTATCTCATTTGTGACACGGGATGTGGCTTTGCCTGAAAAATCTGAAAAATCCCATTAGAGAGTAAGTAATAAAGGTGGTAACACTGTCCTTTGGGATTCCTGGCCTTTAAATAAGTACAAGAAACCTGTCTAGAAAGAATAAGGCAGGAAACATTTGTGACTTTTTCAATTTCACACCTCCAGTACCTGCCTACATTGGTTAAACTCAGTACTCTGCTCAGAGCCTGATGCTTTCCTTGCATTTACTCTGATGACTGACTCTCCTTTATAGGAAAGCACTACTGGATATTATTTTTCAACATGCTAACACTGACACACCAGTACATTTGCCCAGGAATAATGGAGAAACTGTCACTTTTCTGTCTAATGACTTATGTTACTGTAAAGAAGTGCAGAGGTAAACTTGACTTACCTTCAGATTCTTGCCTGTGAAACAGATTCTGCTCTCAGCTCTTCCCATGTGAGTTTGCCACAACACCCTGACTCCAGCTCAGTGGACTTTGGATTGAGACAAGTTTACCCGAAGCATGGGTTGCTTCCCATCAGCCTACAGCCTGTGGAAAACTTTTGAAAGCTGAACAGAACAAGACCTCCCATCCTTTCCTTCACCAGCACCATCACTCGTGATAATGGTCACCAGGCACAGACACTGTAAATCTTGCAGAGCTACTGGTGAGTTTAGGCACCCAGAGGAAGAAACACATTTGGGTTTGTGGGACTGTGCCTTGCACTCAAAAGTAAAAAAGAAAGACTTTACCTCTCCCTTGTGGAGAATAGCCTCAGCAATTTCCAGAAACCAAAGGTTTGTAGATACTGAAGTATCATCTCTCTCTGAGATGACTGAATTACTGCCACTGCTTCATTACACATTGGACAGACCCTTAATAGGTCCAATTTACTACAGTTCCTCTGAACTTTGGAAAAAACTGAACAGTTACAAAGGACTGTTATTCCTTTTCCTGACAGAGGCAGAAGGACAGCATGCATGGAGAACCTGAATCAGGAAACAGGAAAATACTTTGAACTGGCAGAATCAAGGCAGGCATTTTATTGATTTGACTTGGTCCTCAGGAAGTTAGTGCAGCTGGAGTGGGCTCAGAGGACGTGCTACATCCATAGCAATGGGCTGTTCTGTTTGGAGCCTGGCAATAATGATCTTTAGCCTCGATTACCGATACAGCACTCAGTGCTTCAATTGCACAGGTCACTGTAGTAGGTAAGATGGTGGGGCAGAGGGGCTTGAATTCTAACAGGCAACATCCACTGCCCACATAAAGCGATTTTGCAGCTGTTGCAAGTCACACAGACCTGTGAAATCTCAAACAACAGACTCACTCTGGCTAGTAGATAGCTTGGTCAGTGTCACACACACATCTTGTTTAGTTGCTCCTCACTTGAAGATTTTTCGTTATAGAAAAGGCTACCAAAGGCTTGAGAAAGCTGTATACACACACACATGCTTCTTGCTTGTGTGAAAACTTACAAATAAAGATGTACAAAAGAAGCCTAGTCATCTATTTTTGGCTGCAGTCAGAAACAGGGCACCTCCGATCACACTGCTCTGTCAAACAGCTTACCCTGCTCTATTCTCACCTCCTGCATTGCACATCATGGCAAGGTTCTCCTGAATGACTGAGCTGCTTTTGCTCAGACACAGCCTGACTGTGACACACAAGTAACTCCTGCCTGCTCCAGGCAAGGCCTGTCAAGGATGTGATTCTCAGTGGGGTCTGTCACTACAGCCTCCCTTCTCCCAGTTTTCTACTAAAAAGCCCACTTAGACTTCATCTCTCCCTTCACTTGGTACTGACACTAAGGCACAGAAGAGCATATTACTCTTCTGGACATCTCTCTCAACTGGAAGAATTACTAGGATCCAAATCCCCCCCTTCCCTTTTAGATGAACCCACTTTTCCTTGGTGAGCAGTGGTGTTCCTTTTGGAGATGTTCCCTCCTGGGGCTGCAGCCAGGCACCAAGGATTCACTGTAAACCGATGAGCTCCCCTCTTTTCTGAGGTTGCTTTCTCTGTCTGATAAGAGCACTTCAAACCACAGTCAAGTAGATTATTACTGCAAATAACTACATAGGTATTAACCCCAATGGATAATGAGGTCATCTCAAATAACTACAAACCCCTTTTCCCTGTAAGGTCATCCATGAAAAGAGGCACCAACATTTGGCAAACTGATCAAGCTTTGCCAAATGCTGGATGCAAGCAACTCATCAGGCGATCTCTGTCTGTTTGTTTTTGTGGGATGAAGACTCTGACTTGAATAAGGAAGAAAACACAGAAGAATTGTTATATCTTTCCCTAGGAATGCTTTGAAAATAAGTGCCTTTTGGTGCCTTTTGGGCCTTTCGAAGGCAAACAAGCAGCTCCTGAAAGGAAGCACCATAAGTGCTCTCTGACAAGAATGTTTCAACTGGCTGCTGCAAAGGCAGCACAAACTAGACCAAAGGCAAAGGATGCACAGCTTTCTCCATCCCTTCTTCACACCTGCCCCAGAAATACACCACTTGGCACCTGGAGGCCAAACAGACATAGTCCTCCTCACTGCAGCACAGCCACCTGATGGGCACAGTGATCAACTGAGTGTGTGCATTGGGCTCAAAACAGTGCCATGGATTCATGGTTTATGCATGAATAACGTGCACACAACCAGTATCTGAACGTCGCAGGCTGGTAGAAATGTAGGAAAAAGGTAGATGATTAACTGGCACTCTTAAAACCATACTCTGCTGCTTACAACAGTAGATCTGACAGGTCTGGTTAAATTATTGTGTGGAGACACTGCAAAATTATTTGTCAGGAGATTACAAAAGGAAAGCATAAAAATAAAAGTGGATAGAACGGTGCTACATTAGGAAAGTCTGGCTACCAAGTCAACTCCTGAATTGCTGCTAAGTTCAGAAACCAATAGAATCTCTACAGTTTACCTAGAGTGCCTACCTTGTTTGAAAAACCCATAGAAATAAAAAGGTCCTATGTGCAAATTTCTCAGAGTTTCTTAACTTCTAAATAACGCTTGATTAACAAATCACCTTCTCATCTCCACAACATATTTTGAAACCAAAACCAAGTCCACCTGATCCTCTTGGGAAGCACTACCGTGTAAACTAAAGCTGCTCTCAGCACTTGGCAGTCACTTAAGCTATGTACTGTAATTATAGAAGAGGGGGAAAAAATGACTTTGCATAATGTAGGTGAGAGAGTCACATAGCTCTGTATTTCATTCTAATTATACAAAACTGAGAGATCTGCAGAGCTTAAGTGTGGGCAACAGAGTCCTAAATGTGTTACTTGGCTATTAAGCTGGACTAACCCTATGCTAAATTGCCTGTCTTAAGTCCCTCGTTTTATCCACTCTCCCTCTTTCCTCTTCCTGTAATTTGAAGACTAAGCTATAACCATGGAGAATCCACAAGCAGTTAAATATAATTTCTAAGGAGAGAAAGAACTGAGAAGGCATTTAAGAAATTATTGAGCCCAATTCTTCATTACATCTTTAAGTGACACTGATCAATGTACTATTTTTGGAATGTACAATCATAGTTCCATGGTGAAGACTCACAGAGCCCTCATAAGCGTGATACTAAAATCACCAAAACATCCATAATCTTTAAATATTGTATTTTCTTTAATGCAGTTTTTCTGCAATCAGTAAATCTTCTCTTAAAGTCAGAAATGCACTAACGAGCCCTGCTAATGACAGTTTCCTCACAACCAGTTTTTGGAAAGAAGTTTCTGAGAAGCTAGCAGTCACCTCTCTGAGCTTAATGTAGAACAGGTCCATCAGAACCATTGTTATGTTTCTAATTTACACACTAGTATAAATAGAAGAATAAAGGTCAAAGATTATGAAAAGCTGAAAGTTATCAATTAACTCTCAGTGAGTGATTATTTGTATTACAGTAGTCCTGAGAGTCAAATGGAGGCAGAGCATTCCTTGTGATAAAAATCACACATTAAGAAAGCCACTGATTTGTGGAGCTTAAATGAATTTGTCATCGTCAAGACTATTCTGCACTTCTACAAAATTAAAACTGCAGGAATTGTGTATTTTGTTTATATTTTCTGAATATTTTCTCTATTTCGAAAAATATAAACAGTTGCCACGTTAAGTTCCAGCATGTCTGTGCTCTGCCACACTCGAACTCCCACAGCAGCAACCACACTAGTCCAGACCTGGAAACCAAGTCATTTTGTCACAGTTATTTGAGAGCTTTCCAGCTCACCTGGCATTCACCCTGCCATAGGCAGCTTCTATGACACAGTGGCAATCCATTTGCAACATTGCTTTTTCTCAGAAATATTAAGATTCAGATAGCAATGTCATACTGTTATGAAAAACAATATGTAATATTATCATTATTATGGGAAGCCAAAGAGGAACATTCCTAACACAGAATCAACACAGCCTTTGTAGACTGTTACTCAGATTTTTGATTCTCATCCATGTCTCTGGTTAGACATCAGTAGCATTTCTGAGGCGGTGTGTAGTGTACAATATGAGGATTGAAAGTAACTGATCTGAAACGATTGTTCTCTGGAGACTAAGCAAACAGCTCCATGGACTGGGCTTTCAATACCAATGATAAAAAGTGCAAACATTTTATTCAGCAGACAAGTGTGTGAAGAGGCTGCCACATACATTTGTCAATTGTTAAAATTTCTCACTTAACTGTTGTGCCTCTCTCAGGTTAATATTTTTCCAGAGCAGAGACTGAAAGAATTTAATGATCACAGCATCCTTTAGATCTTCTGAGCAAACCAAAATTCTTGCCAGGTAATTGGCTTCAGTCCCTGTTTACCAAATGCTCTTCAGCCTATAACCAATAAATGATTAACAAGGAACTTCTCAAGTCACTTTCCAGATGTTGTTTATTGAGACATCCTTGCACTGCAATGACAAATGGGGCAGAAATGAGCAATGCACAGCTTGGCAAGATCCTGCCACTCAGCAGAATATCCCCAAGGCTGAATAATTTGGGTGAACACCACTGTACAAAGGTTAAAGCTACTTTCCTTTACATAAACAGAGATGTGTCCCATCTGGTAATCGTTAGGTTTGAAGAACTGAACACTGGTATTTTCCTCAAAACAGGTAGGAACAACAAGCCTTTAATACAAGAGCAAAGGGTAACACTTTGGAGCAATAGTGTTTGATGTGCCTAATGCTTTATTCTCTTTTTGCTGAAGAGAAAATCTTAAGAGAGCCACAAAGTTTGCTGGAATGAGCTGTGAAAAGTTACACTAATAACAAAGGGGGAAGGAGGCTATTTTTTCCATTCTTTTGCACCTCGTTATACTCCTAAAAGTAGTAGTGCTGCTGTAATGATAATTCCAATACAAAGTCATCTATATGGGACAAAGCTGCACACATACTGCACTGAAGTAAGGGCAGTTCTGTACTACCAGGAATTTGGAGGGACCCAAGCGACCACTAAAACTAGCAATATTTGGTACAGTTAAAATGTCAAAACTCATGGCAAGGGCTGTACTGAATTAGCATACACAGTGCATGTGTAAGTATTCCGTATGCATGCAGGGTGACAGAGCTCTACTCTCAGAACTACTGTGATGAAAATCTTGAAATCCATAAACAATTTTCCCAGACTACCAAATAGGATGGGATAAAACAAATAGACTTCACATGTATAGATAAAATAAATTCCAGATCTGGAATAATAAAATTATAATTGGAAGTGTTCTAGGGAAAACAAAAAGGTATGTTTCAGTGACCGGGTTTGTAGTAGCATGGCAGTAAGATAAGATGTTGAAATCTACTATCTGCTTTTTCAAAATTTAAATCTCAGAAGCCTGAAATCCTACAGAAATTTGCATATTTTTCAGTGTCTTATGTTGAAATCTATAATGATTCAGGCACATTTGAATAAGAGACAAAAAGAAGGATAATAGGACCTGTCTGGTTTGGGATTCAATCAAAACCTGGGACCCTCCCTTTAATTTGGTTGTGATTCACTACTCTGCATCAGACAAATAACAGTAACAGTTCCTGAAATAATGGGTGTTTCGGCAGCCAGAAAACAGGAGAGAAGAGCAACATAGCATGGCAAAAAAAAAAGCCTCTTCCTTCCCCTCTCCCACACATCAGTACTAATGCTTTTTGTATGACAATGGGCAACCCTTTCCAACCACTACAAGTGACCTGTGGTGACGTTCTAACAAACCTGTTTCTGTTTTTGTCCCATTTCAAATCCCCATGATAACAAGACTTGGGTAGGGGAGAGGCTGGAAAGGATCCACCATTATTTGACTTCTCTTCCCTGTGGGTTCAGCCATATACTGGCAGTTCTCCATCAATTTCACTGGCATTCTCTAGCTCCAGAGGATTTAGGACTTAGTTCTGCTAATCTCTGGATCCCCTATAACATTAGATATTTAGGCTGTGATCTCAGGCAAGGATTTGTCCCTTGAGTCATATTAGATTACTAAGCCACTGGGAAACTAAATAATTAAGGAAATGCATAATGAGGGGTATTAGCAAGAGATGTACTCCATGCCACAAATAACAACTGAAAAGCAGTGTTTAAAAGGAAGAAGAATTTCATTCAGAGTGGAAAAATGACCACATTGGTCTGCAACATCAGCTGGAGGCAGCTGGACATAGAACTGGGCAGTGAGGCCACCACTTGGGTCAACTGGACTGCACAGCTCAGGCAGAGTCTTGTTTTCCAGGCTCCATGGGGAGGTGCTGGTAAATCCTTTGCTGCCCAGATTGGAACTGCGTAAATTTTATTTACCTGCATTCATTGCCAGCTACACCACTCTGCTGCTGTATCAGCACTATTAGCTTGCACATAGACGGTGAATTTGAGGAGTCACCACCCTTTTCGGGTTTAGGTAATTCAAATACTTGTCCAGCTCCTGCCCTTCCAAGTGTATACACCAAAACGAGTTAAACTCCAGTCCCACAGCTGCTCTACCACTGGCTGCAAATTGCTTCTCTTTCACACTGGTCTGAAGAGACACAAATGGGAGTCTTGTATTGAGGATTGGCCTTCCTTTCTCTTTTCACTCCTGCACACAGGCCCAAGCACAGCCAAGCAGGTTATTTATCTGGTGACCTCTAGATGCTGGAGTTTGATAGGTGATGATTTCACTACAAAGCAATTAATCAATAAATAGGTTCCGTTTCTTCCCAAATCAGGTACTGACACAACAGCAGAGACTGCAGAAGGGCCTGAAAGAGCTGTGTGATAATGTTATTGATTATAAACAACCCAAGAGTCATTGTCAAAAGCAGTAGGCATTGTTCTTTCTAACAATCAAATCCATACTTTAACGATCTGTTTTCCCTCATTAAACACTTGAAAGGCTTTCTTAGCAGCACTTTTTACTACACGGATGTCCTATTTCATTTTGACACATACAACATGCTCCTGCCATTCTCTTCATTGTGTAGTAGCTTGTTTTGTTTATTGCAAGACAGAGATGTTATTTTATGTCACATCATCTCCTTTGTAGTGCTCATTTACAAATAGAAAAATCCATGTACCTCTTTGTCTCATCTGTCTTTAGCAATGAAATGAACCAAAAAACCTCTGAGTAGGAAAAGAAAAGTCAGACCAAAAAGAAACTGAGGGAAACAGCAGAATTTGGTTAAAAAATATTTGTAATATTCTGTTCTGATTTTTCTTTTGAGGCTGATATGACTTATGTCATTGATGGAAAGGTAATGGCTACAGGTAAGCGTGCAAACAGATGTGGTGCAAGCAGATCACCTTATTTTGATGTATTCTCTTATGCTTTTTTCAGCAATCTCACATGAAATGATGCTTTGGAAATGGTGATAGAGCAGGTTTCATTTTTTGCCTCACCTAGAACAAGTCATTTTACCCCTGAGTAGCTTCATGACCTTTTGTGGGGACTTCAGTTTTACTTACTAATGTTTGACTATAGAACAAACAGCTATTTTCTCAGTAGAAACAGATCAATGGGAATAAGGTTCTGGGTTCTGCCTAAGTGGATTTGGCATTAACAAAACATTCATTCCACTATCAGACAGGACACTTCACCTACAATTGTTTTGTGTAGAAATCCGGGAATTTTCATAAGCACAAAGATCCTTTCTTCCTCAGAGAAGCCTGAGTTGTGCTAGGCCACAGAAGACAGAGCTAGATGCATCTCTCAGCCCTCTGAACCACTTGTCATTTCCACAAGAACCATGGCTGACTTCAGGAAAAAGCTGGATTGTAAAGAGCTAAGACAGCTACAGTAGCCAACACAGACAAGAGAATTTGGTTGATACAGCTGCAGGATGTTTAATATAAACTTGAGCTGCTGCCACCTAATTACCTCTTATGCATTTCTTGTTTAAAGCTCTTAGGATCAAGGGCTATTCCCCAGAGCTCCTGCTGAGATGCAGCCTCCCAAATGTTTTTGAAGTATGCACATGTTGAAACTCAGTACCCACAAACTTACAGATAAAACAGGCTGAAAAAGTACTTTGTCAGCATGGGACACTATTGACCTCTATAACATATATGTTATTTTACAGTGAAACAAAAAATATGCTAATTGGGAAATTTATGTAGTGCGCTCAGTAGAGTTACATCAGTGTAACAAAGATCATGGTCTGGTCTTATTATTAATTATTTCCAGTAAGATTGGTTTCTATGCATGTATACATTGCCAAACACAGCTTTCTCTTTGCCCTGACATTCTGTGCAATGCACATCATTAGATCTGGCAGTGAACACAAAAACAAACAGAAAAAGGCTGCATGAGAGCCTGGGAGATTCTGGCTTCGCTACCTGTTCATCACAGAGCCACATGGAAATAGCATATCAGTCTTTGTTTATGGATTCAAAGGCTTTTTCTCCCTGATATGAAGCACAAAGACTTTGAATTATTTTTAGTCACTCCTACGGTGGTTTCAGAAGGGAATTAGGTAATGTTTGTAGCAATCCTTGACAACAAAGCCCCACACGTGCGCTAAATGCTGTCTTTATTAGTTTCATAGGCAAGTGTGCAGTAGAAAAGCTCTAGTAATTTTATTATGCATTCCTGCACATTAACTCTTCACTCCTGTTTTTTTCCTCACAGTAACATAGCTGTTCGCACTGCCCTTGTATTCGGTGACTTCCCTCAAATAGCTGAACAAACAAAGTGGCAGTATTTGCCAGAGTCCTGAACCCCTCGGGTTTACAACCTCTGAGTGGGCTGGCAATGCTGCCTTGAAATGATTCGCTTTCCACAAGCACCCCGGAGAACAGATGAAGTCAGAAGAAAGGAGAACTGAAAACCAACATCCGTTAATGCCTCTTTTTTTTTTTTTCATTTCAAAAGTGTTTGAGAGAATGAGTGGAAGGAAGGAGTCTAAAGCTCCCAAACTACACTTTAAAGTATTTTACTTAAGTGTCAAGGACCAAAGCCCAAATGTCAGCTCTTCAGGGCTTTTTTCATGAATCACTGCAAATAGAGCCTGAGACAAGAAGGGGAAGACAGTAAAAAGATGTTAGGAAAATTCTCATGAGATTGCCCTGCTTTTCTCTCTTTTCAGGATTTATAGACATAGCGGAACATGCTTTTAAAACAGTTCTGATTTGGTGCGCTACTTAAAATATTATTCTGCTTATTATTATATTTAACCAGTAACCCATTCTTTTAGAATTTGCCTCAACTGTCCTGTGTTTGGAGTTAACTATATGGATATTTCCTAATATCTTGTTGCTAACAGCTGGAAAGTGCCCTACCTGATGAGCTTCCCATTGGCCTTTGTGTTAAATAACTATTATTGGATTCATTTTAGCCTCATACACACCGAAAACTAGAAACACTCAATCCTGCTGCCATTCTCATGTACTGCAGTACTCCCCCCAGAAAAGAGGGCCATTCAGATCAACATAAAAATTAAGTAAATCAGCACCACTCCTGGGATTTAGCTTTTAAAGTCACAGAGGACGGAAAGCTATGCCGGGACTGAAGTCCTACTAACAAAGGAGAATTTAAGTCTCTTCAACCCAGAGAGCATGGACTCTTCAGGTCTTCCAAGAGCTTCTGCAGCCTAAAATACCCAGGACAGAAAGACTTTCAGCTTTGTGTCCATGACACAGAGCCATCAGTTCAGATAGGAGCATAGTTCAGTGTTGCCAGCTCCTGCTGTCATCATTACGTGGGGACAGTGTTATTCAAACTGACAGTACTACTGCAGAAGCAGGAATTGATTATACTACAGAACTCATCCTCAAACACTTCTAGAAGGTAAGGCAAGCTTTAGTGTTTGCCCATAAACCATAAAATCTGTAAAAATTTTATGCATTTAAAAAGTTGACTTTCATCCTGTTACTGTTTAGAGACGAAACTGAAAGAGAGAGGGAGATATAGAGGGAGAAAGGAAACACCACACTTCAGAAATGAGGATTTCAACATAAAATTGTTAAAGGTTGGCATAAAAAAAAGACAAAAAATTCAAACATGATAAATTATCAGAAGAGCTAATCAAATTCCTGGCAGTGGGCTAGAGTTGCCTTGTAAAAAGCTACAAAGGCTTCTTCTATTCAGTTGGAAAAGAAAAATCTTTGTTACTATTTCACTTTGTATCTGCCTTATTTTGGCCCATGCTGCTGGAAACTCAAACAGAACTCTGTAACCTAGATAATAAATAATCTCCAGGCTTTTCCTCAGGTCATGCAAATAATCTGTGTGTAACGGCAGTCAAAGGTACTTTTGTGAGAAGAGCACTTGAAAAGATTTATTCAAACTGCACTTCCAGTTTCACATTCCTTTAAATTCTTCAAATTCAGTATTCTTTCAGTAATACCAGTTAGCGTTTCACTGTTTCTTGTTATGCAGCATTTTTAGCATTTAGAGAGAAAGATGAATTCTTTTTCAATATTCATTACTGGACAATTATCAGTCACATCATGTGTTCATTTTAATAGATCCATCTGTACAGTATCTATAGGCACAAACACAACACTGAACACAATGGTAATAGGCACCCTCCTTTTCTCCCCATTCTCCTTATGGCTTCCTGAGGGAGACAGTGATAACTTTGCTGTAGCATCACCTTCAGCTGTTCAAGTGTCAGACTGAGTTCACACTTGAGGAGTTTCCTTCAAGCTCTTCTAGCTCATTTGCCAATGTTATCAACTACAGAGCGTAGGCACCCAGTTCAGGGTTGAACCTCTCCTTAAAGAACTCTAACACAGCACAAAGGAAATGCCTTGCTGTAGCCTCTGGGACAGGGCACGTCTCTCTCTGTGACTGCACAGCAAGGGAAATATCCAAGATACTGACTAGGGCATTTCAATGCAACTGAGCTATACTAATCACGGTGATAGTTTTGATACTGAAAAATCAGTAGAAATTAAGTTCTTTTGATAAAATATCTTGTATATAATTTCTGAAGTACACTTTTGTAACTGTAAACTACCCTGGGTCTGTTAATCCCTGCCTGTGCTGAGAAAACTGCACTGCTGTAACCTCAAAGGCAGCACGTTCAGACCGAATACAAGTGTTAGGGGAGGCAGCAGGTATGGAGCATGTAAGAGGCTGTTCTAGCCACACTCTACCATCTCTCCAGCTCCAAACCAACCTATTTGGGTAGTCCCTGGGGCAACCTCTGCCAGTGACTGGAAGCAGAGGAGAGGGAGCTCCAGGTCCCTTGGAAGCAGAGGCTCTGCACACACATGAGTATGCAGTACAGAGCTTTGCCTGAAAAGCAAAAAGGGAGCAGGCCTGCAGCTCTAAGCTGCTTCAGCAATCCAGTGAAGCTGGACAATCAAAGAGAGCAGAAAATAGTACCAGCTAATGCACAGGAACATGGTCTTCATCACAGCAAGAAGCCTAAGGAAAGGCTGCGCTACTCAGGACCCAACTCTTCCTCTGTCTTAACTAAGCAGAATCTATGTGTGAATAACTGCAGCAGAATCTGTGGCTGAACTCCTGGTTCTCAGTGAGACCTGCACCAGCACAGACATAGAGCTTTCATTCCCTGTCTCGTCCCAGCAAAATTAAATTGCGTAGCAAACAAAAGCCAGTAAAAACATTAAATACAGTAATTAGTCAATAGAACCAAGGGTAGGAAACCATTTATTTTGAGAATTAAGGGAATGATTTACAACAAATAATTTATATAGCAAATTCAGTTCGGGTTTTGGTTTTTTTTCCCCGATGAAAGAGAATTCAGTAACAATTTTGCAAGCTGCCTTAACACCGTGGTTTGGTCACCAGTAGTCAGCTGTTTCAACTAGCTGTGACTGAACAGGAAGTCAAACTTATACAGCAGGACAGATGAAACTAAAGGTTATTATGCACCTGAATTTAACAATTTACGTTTATTTTGTAACACTTGCTTAGCACAGTATTATTATCTTAAGGCGACATTGAGCAAGACATGCCAGCACTCCTCCCTTCCACTTCTTTCATTCAGAAAATGACTGCAAAGCTCAGCAACCTTCATGCCAGATGAAAGACTGGAACCAAAGAAGAGTCATTATGATCCGCAATATTGAACACAAGGCACAAATAACTCCCACATAATAACACTATAGATTCCAACCCTTCCTTCATATTTCACTGCTCAAATGACAAATAAATGAACCTATCAGAGTTCCTCGGATGTATCATAAAGTGGAAATATTGCAGCTAGAATAAATAAAACATTTTTATTGTAGTTAATAGCACCAGAGTGGATAGAGTTACATTTTAATAAAAGTCTCTATTATTTGAATCAGTATTGGACTCACTGTGAGTAGTCCCACCTTTATTTTCTGCAGATAGAACAGTTTGATCTCCCATTCCCTGTCTGAGGAGACTGCAGCAGGTTTGCCCTCATCTTAAAGAGGGCCAAGGACAAGATAAAAACTTCTGCAGCACAAAGCAGGGCTTCCCAGGCTGTGGGACCTGAATTACAGCCCATATGCATGGCATGTCATCAGGGTTTGCATCTCAGAAGAGCCCCAAGTGTGAGCCCCACAACCAGAGGTGTAGATTGTGACCACTTCTTCTCCTGAGAGTAGGACCTGGCCTTCCCTGGTAATGATACAAAAAGCTGTGTGACCAGCCATAGAGCATCCACAGAATTTATCTAACTAAAGTCATGATTGTCCATGGAGATAAAATTGCAGAGAAAGGAAAGATCAATGAAGACTCCCTTTGCAGGTACTGACAACTCCCTTGTAGCTGTACACAAAAAAATCCCTTACATGTACAAATTTTGTAATAATCACTACTGCTCTTTAGTAAGCACTCCCTTTTGACCTGCATGTCTGAAAAGCACATCAGCTTTCATATATGCTAAGCAGCCCTTATCCTGATTAGACCTTTTTTATTTTCTATTCATAGATCAGATAACATTGAAAATACTTGCGCACAAACTGAAAAGACATTTGAAGGTTTAGCCCTGCTCATCCTCCTCCAAAGGTAATAAACTGTAATACAGTATTTCACTGAGAGGCTCAGTACATGTCTTCCCATATCAGCAACATATTTATGAAGTAGTAGAAATGTATAGCTTTTATATATCCTCACCTCCTTTCTACAGAAATTTACTTCAGGTCAAAGCGTGCCTGCTCTCAAGTCCTCGACCCATGGTGTGCAATTTGCAACAGTGTCTGTATGTCAGTGCTCCCATAACACAGGGCACAAATGTATGGTTTGGCCAGAAAAGCTCAGCAAAATAAATTATTCCCCAGCAATGCCTACAAAGGTAAACACAGAGCAGCAAACACTGGAGTCTCCCCCAGTACAAGGTCAGGCTAGAGTGTCCTCTACACACACGAGGCTTGATGAGCTTTAAATAACAGATAGACAATAATTCTGCAGCTAGAGACCTGATACATGTGGCTTCAAAGTTCTTTTTCTTCCAAACTAGAGGGACCTCTTTGATTCCAGGAAAGGCATGGCTAAAATGCAACAAAACACAGCTGCATGTTAGCTCAGCAGACTAGGTCAGACCAGTGGAAAAGAATGTAACTTTCTACTTGGAACTGAAGCTTGACAAAAAAGATTTCTTTTGATTTGGGAACTCAGAAACAGAGCATCTTTTACCTTCTGAAATACCACTTGTTGACTTTGGACCTTTCTCTAGTGTGAATGTTGTTGAAGGCAGAGCAGAATTGTTGTCAGACACTGTATCCATCATGGTATGTGTCAAAGCAGGACTATACCAGATAGCCCCTAACTCAGTCCAAGCTTATAAGATCTGCTTGGAAAATGCTAGGAGAAGAGCAAAAGGGACAGAGAGCTGTAGACACTCTTTCTAAAGAAACCAGTCACTGCAGATTCAGTGGGAGCACAAGGGTCAGTGTTTGGAAAGCAGAGAAAGGGTGACCACTGCAGAAGAGGGAGAGGGAGATTTGTGCTTCACTAATTCAGTTAGGAAAGGAGCCCGAGATCACGGGGAGCTGAGCTCTGAGGTACTGAGCCCTATCTCCATACACATGCCCATCAGGCTTCTTCTAACTATGGCATGCCGAGTGCTCCTTGCCAGCCAGATAAATCAGATACAAAAAAGTGTACCAACAATGCCATTTGATTCATTGATCCACTGCCGTGCCAGGCATGGTTTACACCAGATGAACATCAATGCCTTTACTGCAGTGGTAGAATGTTTTTAGCCTGAGATGACTAATGACTAACAAGCATGTATAGCATGATGCTTTTGTGGAAACAAAGCAAAATGAGGCGATATCATCTGCACCCTCCTCTTTCATGCTAAAATGACAAAGCCTTGTTTTCACTTGGGTTTTAGCAGGAAGATTGCTGACATACTGGCTATCTCACAATTAAATAAAGCAAGCAAGGTCTCCATCATAAAAATAACACTGATACTTGAAATAAGAAAGTTAATTATTTAATTTCCAGTGCTTGCTTTCAAAGCGTTGAATGTTTAATAAGAATCTTTTACAGTCAATGCAAGAGGATGATACTCATGAGACCCTTTGGTTTTTTCCTCCAGTTCTGTGACAGGATTCCTTTTAGGGTCTGGGAAAGCGAAGTTTCTTATTCACTTTGTGTCTCCAGTTCTTGTAAAACATAAATGAACCCTTGGCACAACCCTCAACACAATAAAGGTTAGATACAAAAATAAAAAATGCTAATGCTTTAAGGCAGTTCTTTAGCATGTTAATCATAGCTATTTCTCCCCCTCCCCCTCTAGAAACAAACATACAGTTAATAGTTTATCAGTGCCCTGAGAATTTAATTTGTGCCCAAGCTCCCGGCAGCACGATCTCACCCTGCATCTTTAGTCTGCCAAATCATAGCTACTTTCTATTCTTCTATCTCATTTTATTGTCGTGGCTGTTTTGGGGGGCTTTGTTGTCGTGCCGTGTTTGCTGATCACACACCAGCTTGCTGTCTGAGAGCACATTGTTTGATTTAAGCATCTGTTGCTATTCAGAAGGGGCCTCAGAACGACACATGGCTGACAGGGTTCCTCCTCCAGGTACCGGCTCCACAGGAGCCCAGCGTGCCTGTGTCAGATAAGGGAGGAGCACAGGAGACAGCCACTGCCCCAAGCCCCACCGGATGGATACAGCAGGGAGAGGAGGGAGAAAGAAGCTGGAGTGAGGATGTCTGTTCTTGGCTTCACCAGCGGGATGCTGGGAGACAAAGGGATTCTTTCCGCCAGATTAAATTTGCAAATTTCCCACCTTGCCCGACTGGCATTGTAATTCAAACTCTGCGCCACTGAAAGTTAATGATTTACCGCTTCTCACAACCCACACAAACTGACACCAGAGATTTGTGAGCAATTAATTGATAGCGCATTACAATCTAAGATAAGTAATAAGCACTTTTACTCACAAAGCTGCCAGCACACATTGCATAGCTTCCTGATTTGGCCCAATCAGTGAAATATGCACCGAACTGCATCTGTAATAGCGTTATTCACCATCTAATTATCATTATTTGCATTTATGATAGGTTAAATGCAATGGATGGGATCAGACACACAGGAAGCTCTCAGCACTGGGGATACAGAAATAGTAAAAGAGAGATCTCCCTTTTGGAATGTGACATTGCCAAATAGAACAGGTCCAATATTTGGCCTTAAATACAATGGTGAAGATAAAGCCAGAAAACAAAGCAATACACCAAGGAATTCAATGCATTTGGATGTTATCGTGCCTGCGGGTTGAATCAAGAGATGCAGATTAAAAAAAAAAGAGAAGCAAGCAAATGGAGCACCAACCTAGATCCTAACATGCCACCCTTGCCAGCAGTGGCAGCTCAAGGAGTTCCCACCTATCCTGGCCCAATACAAACATTGCTCTCTGGTTTCTGTGCAGCTCTCCTGTAAAACTTCAGCAACGAGTACCACAAACTCCATAACTCAGCACATGTATCATAAAATTTGATCTTTTCTTAACTGTCAGAGCAGTTAGAAAATTATAAAACACACAGCTTGGGAATCCCCTCTCTAGGCCTGAAGGCTTGGCTGAGCAATAGAGGAACAATGAAGAGCCTACTGTTAAAGCAAGGAAGGGGATGTCAAAGGCGTTCCAGTCATTGCATGTATTAATTTTTAAAGAAAATACATTGAAAGTTCATGGAGCAGGACCAGCATGCCCCATACCAAAGAAACAGCCCAAATCACTGGAACACAGAGCAATTGTCTCCCTTTGCTTTACAAATTGTCTCCTGCACACTGTAGCTCAGGTCACTCAGGCCAAGGCTGCAGAGAAGGGGGATTCTGGCTCCCCATGACCCACATCAGGAAACCTGCTGAAATGCACCTTAGCTCCCTCACAGCACTTGCTCCTGGCCCATAGCAAACTGGATTTCCTTCAAAGGAAAGCAGGGCATGTTAAGAGATGGATTTCATCCCCACTTATGGCCTGCAAGGACTGTAAAGCACAGCACAGAGCCATCCACAGGCACAGCCCTGTTGCCCCAGGCTGGCCCAGGAAAACGCACCAAAATTTCTGAAAGTGAAATGTGAGGTTCTGACTTTCCTTACCAAAAAAAGAGAAACATTCATCTTCCTCATCCTAGATTTCTTGCTACTGGGCTGTTGGGCAAAAGGTCCATTGAACCAACATGACTCTTTGAGAAAAATAAAGAGCAAGCCCTAGCAATTTCCGCAAAAAAAGGCTAAGGCAATTTCCTTCAGGGGCCATAAATCCCAAGTAGAGAGAGGCACCTCCTGGCAGCACTGAGAAAAGCACCTGTGTGTCCTGCCTCTCAAGAGCCCAATGTACCCTCTTCCATGTATTTATTTGGGGTTAGCAATCACACTGACCCCATGAAATCCATTCTGAAATACCCAGACCCTCCTCCTTACTTCCCAGGATCTGACCTGGGGCTGTGAAGTCCTTCACTAGGTCTCACTGCCTAATAATCAGTGGCTCCCATCCTGGTGGGTCTGAAATCTAACCTCTCTGCCTCAGTTTCCAAGCAGAAAATATGAGTGTGCCCACTGCCACCTCTGAGAGGCTTTGTGGCATGGATGTATATTCAAAGGCCATGCAGATACAACACTCATGAGAACTCTGCAGACACCAAGTGTAGCTGATAACACATTTTCATAAAACACAGAAAGAATTCTGCCCCAAACCTGCAGGAAGCCTGGCAAATTGGCAGTTTCTACACAGACTGAAATTGTTATGGAAAGTTCAAGTTTCCACAAGAGAGCTCAGATAGGAGGTAAGCGATGCTACACTGCAGAGTGAGGATGTAAGAGCAACTTTCACTCAAAAACACTGAGACAAACAAGTGAGTCCGTGGGGCTGACCCCAGTGCACGGGAAGCAAGCCCCTGGAACAAATTGGCTTTCTGATCATTTCCCATTTTAAAGTTTACTAAATCGAGCAGGATCACTAGTACTGGGACACACCACCTGGAATCAGACCATCTTTCATTCCTAGCTAGAGTCACAGCAATCTTCTTGGTGCTAATGCATCAACTATGCAGTTTTATACTGATTTGTTTTGCAGGAATTCTACACCAATCTGTGTGTGCAAACTGAGAAAAATAAATGTTTTTAAATATGCTCTCACCACAGATTCTTCTTTGGTGGTCAAACCTGCTGTGGAGTCACAAAGAGAACTATAGAAACTGATGGTAAATACTATACCAGTACAAATTAATCCAGGGTACAGCCTTGAGCCTCCTTCAGTCCCAGCCAGTGATTACAGCCAATAATTTTGCTGGCTGTGGCAACACCAAGCCAAGTATTTCAATGGATAATCAGCTTCGAGGAGTTTTCCTGTGTATCTGGAGGCCAGGAAGCTGGACTAGACTTGACAATCAGTGAAGAAAATATCATTACGTGTTTCCAGAGTGCAAAGTTTACCAGTTATCATTAAAGAACATGTATTTAACTAATTCTGTATTTTCACTTTCGAAGCCAATAAGAAAAAAAAAAACTGAAGCCCAAAACAAAATACTTAATTTATTCCACTCTGGATAGTATAGATTGTTTCAAACACACTATCAGCTGGTAAATTCTCTTTCAATCTTCACATCAAACTCCATTCCTCCCAAGAGCAGGTAGCAGAAAAAAAAAAAACAGAGAGGGTCTTCAGTACCAGGCCCATAAAGAAATCACAAGAGATAGAATTAGCCACATCTGCTAGTGATGGACATCCTCCCTGTGGCAAGGTTTGAGCACTTGGACAAGTTGTTGCTGTACATACCAATAAACAAAACTATGTAAAATCTGCAAGTCTTTTTGCTACCTTTGACCTTCAGGACCTCTTTTGGTTTAGATATTTCTCTCTAACATCTAATGATGATGTGACTTCATAAATCTGAGGTTGTCTATGCACCCAGATATTTCCTGTCTGACTACACTGCATTGTACTGGTATGTATGGGAAGCACTTTTCCTACCAGAGGGATACAGCTGCTGTCCCTTGGCATGTTTGCAATATAACCAGGTCACAGAATTAGTGGGCAAACCTCTGAAGCAGGAGAGCCCAAGGTATATGAGCTCTTTCATGGTTTTCAGCATGTTAATTATTTCACTTTCAGGGATAATCATGCACACATTGCAGTGTGCTTCTATGCCAAAGCAGACACTATCACTCACATGAAAATGCTTGTGGAGTCCAAGATAGTGGGCTCTCTGCTTCTCTTCTGGAAGGAAATATATGTTCCTCCAATGTGGATGTTCCCCTTGCCTTCCATGAAATCCCTATCTAAAGAGAAGCCAAAGGGAAAAAAGGAAGCAACATCATAATTCTGCTTTTTTTTATTATACAAGAAGCCAATTCTCCAGGATTACAGACTAGCACTCAGCTCTATAATAACTTATTTATCCTAGGAAAACATAAATGCTTTATTTAAGATGACAGAGAGCCTGTAAATTTGCTTCTTATATATGCATTGACTAATTAGATTAATTAAGCATGCACACACTTCTGAACAATCAGGCAGGTGGCAAATCACATTTAAGATGGCTTATAATATTCATTCTATCATACTTATATTTGACATATGACATCCATTCCATCAAGAAACTGGGGCAGAAAATAGCCTATTATTTGCAATGTACAGTACTATTATTTTCACATTTTATTTACTTCTTTAAAGAAACTGCAAGACAAATGAACAGCTTCCAGCAGCCAATCCTCTTTCATATGAGATGCCAGAAATATAATTCACTGTACTGCATAAAAACAACAAAACCTGGTAAAGCTATTAACACCGTGACTGAAGCTGAAATCTGTGAGATAAAGGAACTCTTTTGCAAGGCTGAAAAACTATGCTGGAGCTCTTGCACAGAAGTTCTGTGAAAGTTCACAATTTCAACCTGTGGAGATTCACGCAACCTTTCATTTTCTCTTCAAGCAACAAAACAAAGGAAGGGAATAGCTGGAGATTTCTTTACTAGATCTACAGCTTTGCTGTTTAAACAACTGCAAGCACACTTGGAGGCCCCGAGGATGCTGCAGCCTGGAGTGGCAGCCAGTCTAGAGAAGAGAAATTGCAGCTCACTGCACAAGCACTGAACTCTGTACTACGATTCCAGCCCTCGGAGATGTGAGCCCCGTGCCAGGAGATGGATGGGGCAGAGGCTGCATGAGCAGCAGTAGCTCAGCCAGTGGTCCTGCCCCTGGCATCCTACTTGTGCCACCCACGGCTGAGTCTCAGAGATGTTCCAGCCCTCATGGGCACAAGCCATCAGCCAAGTGACCAAGGCAACCCTCAAACAGGTCACCACCAATGGGGCCTGCGGCAGAAACTGGAGCGGAGGTACCAGAACACAAAGGTAACATAAGCTCAGCAGGAACAGGAGTATAATCAACACTTCAGCCAGTTATTTCCACAAAACCAAGGCAGGCGCCTAAACAAACCCAAAACATCCAAATCTGAATGGAGAGGATTTAACAGAGTCTTTCCTCATCTTTATGAAGTTAAATGCTGAGGCTTTCACTATGAGTTAATGACTGGTTTGCACTACTCCTTTCTTTGTGCACGCTGTCACTAATCAGGAGCAGCAAGCTACCTCAAAGCCTCATTACTAGCCAACAAAAAAAGCCAATGAATCCTCAAACAGAAGTTTTGCTGCAGTGGCATATTGCCATTTAGCTGGAGGGGGGCAGGAGAAAGCAAGTCAGCAGTGACATATTCTGTGCATCCAGCTGGGAGAAAAAGAAAACCCAAGTATAATACCGCATCTTATCGGAAGTAGTTAATCTGACATAACTTACTTAACAAAAATTACAGTCTATTAAAAAGGCATGTAAGCAATGCAGCTGAAAACAAGTCTACACGGGAATCAGCTAGCATAATTATGGCTGGCTAAAAAAATAGCAGAGACAGAAGAAAACTGTGCATAATTTACCAGCTGACAAATGTTAATGACAAATAGAAGAAAACAGGTCCTTGACAAAGAAGAAATAATAGCTGCTCACTTTGTAGTTGCGCATCAGAACTCAAATATTTTTATCAGGGGAAAAGAAATTTTTAAAAAAGACCATCTTCCATCTTTGTGAAACTAACAGATCAGCACAAAATGGGGTCTCCATGCGAGGGGTTCAAACTGGCTTTAGTTTAGTACGGGTTACACAGAGGTTGCGTGTGAAGAAAATACATTTGTGTCTGCAATCTTGCAAGATTACTATTTTTCTCCTCCTGCTAACAAGATAATCACATGCGTTGTGTAACATTAAGCATATGAGCAGTCCTTCTGGAGCCACACTTTAAATTCAGAACACAGTGAGCTACTTTGCTGAGCTGGAGCCACAGGGAATGCCACAGGGATTGTGCTGTATGTTTTCTGCAGACAGATAAGAGGGCTGTGAGGATATAAGCACCACATCCTGCTACCTGCAAATCTCTCTCATTACACTGCGGAAAAAGAGTCATTGTCGTTTTCAGATGTTACATTTTTGTTGCTTAGTTTTAGGATAACTTCATTTATTGGAATCACAACAGCGTAATTCTCACACAGCAACCTTCAGGCAAGCAGTTCTAGGATGGCTTGCATAGAAGGTTGGAGGTCCCATGCTCCTTATTAAATTCAGTGTTTTGTGGGTTTTTTTCCTTTCACATTAAATACAGCCAACATTATTCACCATAATGATGTAGCTGCCAGGTGAAGATTAATCCTGGATGAGGATCGAGGCCATCCATTTGCAATAGGAAAAACTGTGCTGCAGCAGAAGATACTCAGGCCTAAGGCACAGTATGAGACTAGGGTTGGCATAAGGGCATCGAAGTAAGAGAGCAACTGGTTTTAAGGTGTCAAAAACCTTCAGAGTTATCTTGGGAAAGAGGTATGCTAAAACCCAATCTCAGGCCAAAAATGAAGAGCAGCTTGATTTTTAAAGGTATATTGGTGCCTAATAAGCAGCTAGTCGGATTTCTTGTATCACCTCCAAATACTGTGGGGCCTGAGGAAACAAATATACTGATTATACTCTTGAATGTTGTCCATGTGCTCCACTCTGCAATGTCTCCATGAGCTGACTGTCACCCAGAGGAAGACATGCTTAGGGTGAATTTCCATTACCTTTTCATCTGGTGGATATGATTTGATCACACCTTAAAAAAAAGAGAGGCTTGGGGGGACTACACTGTTGTCTAGATGTCAGTGATCAAGATCTAATTACTAGAACCTAATTTGTTATCTGAAAAAAAGAACCTAATATGACAAGTAATTATTTTACACATTCACATATTCACATTGTCTTTCAGGAGGCCAATTTTCTATTGCAAAAGGCAATCATTAACAATACTCAAACCTGTTACACATAATTAGGATTTTTTCGAGAGTGCCTTATTAGAAACCTGAATGCAGAGTTCTGTTTATAGGAGATGTGTTTTCAGGTAAGAGAAATCTCAATTAGGAAAGGAAGGGGCAAAGGAAATAGGACTAAAAGCAATATGAAACAAGCGGAAAGTCTGGAAATTGGTAGTAATCAGAACAGTCTTTTTTGTTATGTATTTTTCAAGAGAAAAAAACTGACAATGAAATTTCATAAGCAGATGAGGGAAAAAGTAAAAATAGCTGAAAAGTGGTCCAAAGGGTAGCAAAGGTACAAAGGGCAGCAATCCATAGAGGGAGAAGCAAGGGCTCCATGCGTGGTGGACAACACCCAATCCAGGATCAGAGTACAGTTGTGGCTACCCAAACCCCCAGAATGGCAAACCAGCTCATATCCAGCTGTATGCACTCAGCCTTCAACCTCATGTAGCAGGGCTGTGATGGTGTGGGTTAAATCACTCAGTCTCATTCTTCAGAAAACTCACACCATTTCACACTACTAAATCAGGGGTTACAGAGAGCTCTGAGGATTCCCAGGGGTGTTTCAGGCATCAAGAAAGAAGCACAGTGTCCAGAGTAATTTTACAGCATGATTCCCATCTACCCTAGCTGAAGAGTTGACCTTTTACTTTATATTTGCAAGAAAACATAACACTGTATTATTTATCACCAAAAGGTATTTTGGAGGAATTAAATAACTGGTGACCACAAGAAGATTTTTCAGGAAAAAATGCTTCTGATGCATTGATTTGCCGAGCAAAATCATGGGAGGAACAGGCCCTAGATAGCTGTTAGCCATCTGTCTTGCCTTACTATTCTCATCCTGCATCTCTACCAAGTACTGTAAAGTGTGTTTTGACAACTCTGATAAACATAAGGAATGAAATACAAGCATTACAAATATATGTCAGCACAACACATGAAACAACATGCATGTAATAACCTTAGAAATTTTGCTTCATGTCCTCTAGCTTTCAAATATTTCTTCAGCTTCCCTGACTCCAGTATGAATTCTGCAGGTTTCATCAGTTGTGATTTTTTTAATTCCTCTCCCACTCTCCTTTAGAGGTCAGTCTCAAGTAATAGCTTCTGCATTTTAGCTGTCAGCAATATTTCCTCTTCTTTTCTCCTGCTGCTCAGGTCAATCATCTTTTCCCACTGAGGCTGGAAAACCTGTCTGCTCCTTTGCTTTCTAATTATAATCTCCAATTCATCTTCCTTCACTTTCATTCAATTCTTGAACCACGTTTGTCTTTTTCTTTTTCTCTCTGCACTCAAATATACTTTCTCCCTTGTCTCAAGATATTTTTACAGTTAACCACGGTGATAATATGACCAGCAACAAGCATTTAATTTAATTCACTAGATCCTTGTCCCTTCCTAAGTGTCACCCTGCAGTTTAAATTTACACAGCTGCACATTTATTATGTGGAGAGAGCTGCTAGAAATTTCAGCCTGTAGCAGGGCAGCCATGTGTGTTGTCCCTTCCAAGTCTTGCTCCTTCTTTTCTAACCTCCTAAAATAATCACAGGTCCAACTTCCAAGAGCCCATTTGTGCCCATACTGAGTGGCTAGAGGAGAGCCTGCCATTCCTGTCAGGAATGCCACTTGCCTCCACTGAGGAACTGACAAAAAAAACAGAGCAAAAGCCACCAGAGAAACCACATGATGGTGCACCCAGAAGGGCTATAGTGGGTCCTACAAGCCCAGGAAACATGCTACCTTTTGATCACTGACAGCGTTATAAGTAGTCTTGCAAGTGGGCTTTAAAAAGAAAAGATGTGAGAAACTCAACACACTGCAGCTATCCATGCCAGTGGATTTAAGTCTGATTTTTAAATAATTTTATCAATATAGATGTGTATTAAAGCTTTCTTGGGTAGATGCATTTCCATCTCATGAGGCAAATTAGCCTTGGGAATTACCAATAGACAAATAATTCTTTTGAATCCCTGTCTTTTCAAGTTCTCATTAGATTTTATAAATAGCACAACCAAAACATTGGTGTTATTTAAGACAATTTAATCTCTGAATAGTTCTCAAAGATGCATTACATTTAATTGACTTAATGCATCACATTTAAAGCTTTCCAATATTATCAGCAGGCTGGCCAGAGAACATTTACTACAAAGACCCTATCAGAAATGGTGACACCATCCCCATGGCTGTCAGATCAGAATGAATGCCAGGTTTTCTCAGTGTCACAAAGTACTTCAAAACTTTTCAGCAGTCGATTTTCAAGCAGCTGGGTCAATTCAGACAGAATTTAACACATGTTGCCTGAAAACCTTGTTTCTGAGGAAGATGGCTTTCGAGATCACAGATCTAGCCTGACACACATCAGAAATTTCCACTGCTTCCCTTTACAGAGCCCACAGTACCCACCAATGCAACTTCTCCAGAGCACTATCCAGGAACAGCCTCTCTGCACAGCAGTGCTGCTCCTCTTCCTGACCAGCCTGGTCCCACCCAGCCTAGGAAGGAATGGCAGCAACAGCACTCACTTGAGAGGACAGTCAAGAAACACCAAGTCTCTCTATTCAGAGCTCTCTTGCTAGAGCCAGCTGTACCAAGCCAGAATTCACTTTTCAGTCTGTTAGGACCGTTTTTTCCTCTCCTGACAATTAAAGCTAATATAAAGGCTCTTGTTAGACCTTTGGAGCCAACGAGTCCAGCAATCTCAGTGTTATGACAAACGCAAGATCCATTAGAGATGGATTTAAAGCAAAGAGATCTCGTGACTATCAAGAATCAGGAAACATAGCCACAAGGGTTTCTTTAACTCTTTTTATTAAAACCCAAATTCTTTCCATGCTGCATTTTTCCAGTAAAGCGAGCAGAATACTGCCACAAAATGTGGCCATAAAACAGAAAAGAGTGAAAACAAATGACACTTCTCATGTGGGTTCCCTCTCTGGGCTACAGTTTTGCACAAAGTCAAGCTCTCATTAACACTGAAAAATATTTTCAGTAACACCAGCTCACGCATAGTGAGAAGAAAACAAAATTCATTCCAATAATTGTATCCACAAAACACTGTGTAATTAGACCCACAACTAAACAGGTTGCAACAAGAACAACATTTTCTGGGTAATACCTGGGGGCAAAAAAACGTAGGGGATGCCAATGACCAGAAACTCTGGAAAAATTCTTGGAACACACATTTAAGTGAATATTGGTGCATTGTATGGGAACAGTGAAATAAAACAAACAGAGAATGATCCTAGTCCCATTTAAGCCAGTAGAATCATAGAACAGTTTGGGTTGGAAGGGACCTTAAAGATCCTCTAATTCCAAGTCCCCTGCCATGTGCAGGGATGTGTCACTAGACCAGGTTGCTCAGAGCTCCATCCAGCCTGGCCTGTATTAACATTCCTATGTTTCCATCCAAATTCTAAGTGTTTCACACATGCTACAAAGGAATATACATCTAAATCTAAAGAGTGCCTTTTTGGCTACTATCTTGAAACAGTATCTTAATTAATAAAAAACTTGCAACAGCTTCCTCATCATAGAACAGAAAAATAAGTGTCAAAATACATGACAAACCGGTCATCACAAGTCACAGAAAGGAAGAAAAGAACAAAGTCGAAGGCAGTGTCCAGAATATCTGATGATGTAGCAAAGAAAATGAAGAGAACATCAAATCTCTGCTGAGTTTCTCTAGTAGGTTAATTCTGAATGATAATAGAGTTTCAAGATCAGGCTGTGCAGGCAGGTGTAATCATTACAAAGACTGATAGACTGTAAAGTACCAGTGTTCAAACCTTAATATGAATTCTACCAGAAATTTAAATTAAGAGACCTATTAGCTGGTTTCTCTTAGACTGCTGTGAACTTTCCATTATATAAAGTAGTTTATAAAATATTTTCCAGTAGACTGTTTATTGTCTTAATTATACAGTGTGATATATTATCTATGTCATTTGCAGTTCATTCTCTCCTCGGCAATTTCCAGCAGTAAAATAAACCTGTTGTATGTTTTCAAGTCAATAAATAGCTCAAAAATAAATTTTTTTAAAAAATCTTTTACTTTAAAGATCTATTTCTCCTCTTTTGTTCGTGTTTCTTTAAAATAAAGCTGTTTAGTCTGAGAGAGACTAAATAAGATCCAAAATCAACAGTTTTAAATCTACCAAATCTAGAAGAGAATGTTCTCAGAGACTACAAAATATGTGTTTGGGCGTTTATTCTTAAAGCTGAAATTGTTTGGGTTCAAAGAACAGTGAATTCATTAAAGAAGCTACTAATAAAAGTCATTGAGGCCTTTTATTTAGGTTTTAATATAAAAATTATTTGACATTTGCATTACAAGCTCTGTGCTCCCTAAGGGAACAGTCATTTCTCCACACATAGTGTATGCTGTCTGGAACACAGAAAGGTTACTGTAAGGTAATCAATCATTGAACCACTCAGTAGTCTTGTAAACAGCAAGAAAAACTGCTCACTCCAGGTTCCCTTGCAGCTGCTTTTCGATTTGTGGAGTGTATAAATACATATGTATAATCAATATTGTAATTAAATTCCCACCCTCTAATACTACTGTAATTCCTGGCAGATTAATTCCTAAAGCACTGCACCTGGAAAGAGTACATGATGATATTGACAGCTCAGTACTTTTTAGGGCCGTCAGAAAAACTCTCTCAATCATAACAGGCTGCTCATGCCACGATGATGTTTGGTTAGTGGCTCCATTACAGCTGCCAGGTGTTTACAATCAGTTTTATTTCACATAAACGTTAGGGCTAATCAGAATAAAATTTCAACAGTGATAGTATGAATAATAGAATGGAAAGAGGAAACATCCCCCTATCACTCCAACCACTCATGCCACTGCTGCAGCCCTGCTCCCTGGTAATTCCAATAGCCATGAAGGAAGGAGAGTGAGGGAAGGAAGATGCCAGGTGCTCCAAACCAGATGAAAAGCTTGGAGAAGTAGCAGTTCACCCTGATTTTCAGGCAGTTTCTCAGTTGATAGTTCATTATCCTAGCTCTGCTCCGTTTCAGCAGGGCTCTGCCAGGACATGCCCCTCAGAAATGTCAGGCTGTCTGCCAGTGTCAGGTTTTGCAGAAGGGAGCACAATTTTCTGTCATGCTACCACTGCAAAGACAGAAAAGCCTGCTCCCTCTGATAACATTTTTGTGAACATGAATGTATACACAAAACACGCAAACATAATTACTTGAGAACAAAAATATTTGTTGTACTATTCGGGGTGTCAGGGTAAAGAACAGTAAAACCAAGAAATGTGTGTTCTTCATGGAGTCAGTTGTGTTTTTTTGTTTAAGAAAAAGGATATTTTAAAATCTCAGAAGGAAAACTCCTCAAAGGGTTTTCAATCCTAGATCTCAAAGTATCTAATAAAACAAAAAATCACCATTCCTGCTGTTACAGGTAAGTCAAGAAGTGTAATGAACTTATCAAGATTAAACACAGAAATGGAGGAGAGCTGGGAATAGAGAACCCATCTCCCAAGTCTGGCAAAATGGTTTCCCGAAACACAGAACTCTCAGAATCAAAATATATATATGCACAGAATACTGATAGACCTGTGTAAGGCTATCCTAATTCCATGCCTTCTCTTGTCTTTTAGAGATTGTCCATAAATGATAACATTTATGGGCCACCCTCAGCAGGTGAAACACGTATGCTGAACCCAGCCATTTCTGACAGCTTTAGTAACTGCATTCCAATTTCACAGGGTATGAACAATTTAAAAGAACAGGGGATTCTCCTCATGTTACATGAATTATTTACCAAGTAGTGCCACAGACTCATTTCTTAAAGAGAAACTTCTTTAGGTCACTGTCCTTAAGTTACTTTCCAAAAACAGGGGAAAAAAAAAGGCAGCTCTCAAAAAACTTAAGACTATTTATACAATATTTTTAGACTATTTATTTCAATAAAACTCCCATCAATGTCACTGGGGCCATTGTGAAAGTGCTGCAGATTTTCCAAAAAGGTGCACAGATCACCGGACTTAATTCAGCTCTAGGATGCACCTGCATAAAGCCCCCAGTTACTAAAGATACACAATATACTGGAGCAGGAGGAAGCATGCAGTGGTTCAAAGCCTCACAAACAGAATTTCCTCTCTCCCTCCTTCCTACACTGAGCTCACCTTTCTCATTCAACTCACAAGCAGCCTCCTCAGCTGAAAAAAAATCAAAGAACAGCACAACGGTGGATTATCTCCACTGGGAGATTCAGAAAAGCAACTTGTGAATCAGAAAAACCTGTGTCTGTATTCCTTGCTCCTTCATGTACAACTACCCCCAAACACACATAGATATTTTCAATGCAGCTTTTCCACAAGCATTATTTTAGGAAGTGCCTAGACAACAGAAATGGGAAAAATTCAGAAAAATGCCAAAGAGGCAGGAGCAAAGCAGACCAGCTCTGCATCCATGTGGCATCCTCTGCATTGCACTGGAAGTGTCACGGGAAAGGTTACAGGTGGCTGGCACCCAGCTTTGGTGTATATTGAACAGGTTAGTGCTGTCAAGGCTGGAAAAGTCAGCTTCTCCTTTCTGTGTTCCAGGAAATTCCTTTTCATGGAGCATCTTAGATGATTCACAAAGCTCATATACTCATTAGGAACAAATCTTCTCACTGGTCAAAAGGAAGACTGTACCTAGAATATCTATCTAGAGTATGCCACAGATTACCTCATGTGGGCCAACAACATGTTAAAAAACTTATTATCTCAATAAATTTTCTCAGTTGGCTGGAAGGAAACCATCCCACGAGTACCAGTAGGAAAGAAACAAGAGGGTTCATAAAATGAAGAGCTGTCACCCATTTTTTTTTCCACATTAATGTTCAAACTGTACGAAATCATCAGGGATCAACATTCTTCAAAAGAAAACTGCTCTGTAGCAAATGATCTGTCTTCAGCCATCTTTATTCATTATCAGGGAGATCATGTTTCTCCCAGTAAAATCAAAATAAGACTCATTCACAAGAACTAAGAAAAGAGTAGATTCTTCTAAAGGCATTCAAAAGAGCAGAGGAACAGATGAGGCAAATAAAACACATTCCCATCTGTACCAGCATCCTAACTCTCATCTCACCTGTGGCAGTTGCTTCTCAGAACAACTCAATTCCCTTCAGAGAAGTTACTATAACATATGTCAATATAAAAGAGATCAGAAACAGTGTGACATTGAACAGCAAAACAGACTGGTGCCAACAACCACTTTGAATTCACTTTTTTTGTTTACTTCTAGGAGTATTATTTTGCATCTTACATAATAATTAATTTTTACATATTCTTTATATTTTTAAAGCTTGCTATATAGCTTTGTATAAAGGAAAAAACAAACGTGAAGGAAGGGTATCTAGATTGAAAATGCCTCTGGAATTACTTTGAAAAATCACTTTTTTATCTTTTCTCTATCAAAAAAAGATACTTTATTTTGAAGGGAGTGCATTCAGGTGATGAATCACAGCCTCAGCAGAGATTTTACAGTCTGTGATTGAGTCATAAAGGAGAACAAAGCTGAGAACTGAGCCAGGGTAGCTGGCAGTTGAGAGGACCAGGACACAGGCAGCACGCTATGGGTGAAAACATACCAACACTGCACAAAGGATAAAAGGCCAATTATCAAGGCCAAATAGAGGCATTCAACTCTTGCAGTCCAACCCCGTGAGACTGAATATAATTTTTTTTTTTAATGTTTCATTCGAATCTGATATTGACAAAGATTTTTATGTCTTTTGATGTCTCCCCTGAAAAAGCCTAATGCTCTTTCAAAATTATTGTTTCATGTTACATATCTCTCTATTTTTCAGGAAACACAGAAATTTTACTTTTTCAAAAGCTTCACATGGGTTTTGTATTGTCCCAGATTTCAACTTTCCCATCCCATCTTTGAGCAAAGATCACGTAGAACAAACTTTTTTCCTGTGTGATTAACTTATGTTTTAAGAATTGAAGATCTGTGACCTTTTTTGAGGGTACGGTGGGTGGTGTACGTTTTACATTTATATCTTCTCAGCCCTAGGGCTTCACATTGACCAATTTATTTTTCTACTTACTTCAAGCCAGCAACCCATCTCTGCCATTAGCTCTGATTTATAATGCCTGGGAACATAATCCAATCATGAATCTTCCTTGGGAATGCTGTAGTGGCATGAGAAAAGACCCTCATTTAGTACTCTTCTAAGGTAGAAAACATGAAGTTTCCACAGCTATCAAAAACATGAGAGGCTCTTTTGTCTGCTATTCCCAT
>WEIV01012677.1:253255-282873 GCA_013390005.1 Calyptomena viridis
CTTTTGTCTGCTATTCCCATTCCAACCCTCACAACATATCTGCTCAGCAGAGAGCAAGCACGTCAGGCACTTACAGGTAGGGAGGAAAGGGATTTCCTGTCTCACAAAACTAAGATTTCAAAACAGTCCCTTCCCACAAACGGATTTAACAGGGATCTTTCAAAGCTTTTCCCCAGTAGAAAAGAGCAAGAGCAGTTTACCAAATTAACCAAAAACTAGGATGAGGGAGATACAGAGTTCAAACTCCCAGCCTGAACTGGGCAGAGCAGTCTCAGTTCTACAAGTCAGGTGAGGCGAACATCTCACTTGGGTCATTCAGAGGTCTCTGAGCAGCTATCCACTCTCAAATTTCCAGTTTCAAATTAAGAAATCTTATCACTTCCTATCTCTTACTAAAAGCAAATGACTAACAAATCCCATTTTTTTCCCCATCCAAACACCCCTTACTAAAATTCCACATCTTACTTGTTGTCAGCCCATGCTTTTGTCACAGACTTCATATGATTGTTACGGGGTGGGATATTTATTTTTAAAGCAATGCACAGAAAGGCTGGAAAGCATTGCCCCACTAGACCTCAAAGCTTGCAAACAAAGAGAGCAGGATTTATTTATTCAGTCAATTTCACGATCTCCCTGATGTTATTGCTTACTTTTCCCTGTCTTTATCAGTTGGCCACTTCAGCTGTAAATCGTCTACACATAGTGGAGGAGGGCTGTAAAATGATCTTAGGATTTATTACACTGCTTTTGCAGGATAGGGTTCTGTGATGCAGAATACAGAAGATTCCTTGGGAAATGTGAACCCTCTTTGGTCATTTTGATCTTTTCAGCTAAAACTTTCTGAAGTCATATAAGTGACATGGGGGCCTAACCCCTGAGCTTTCAGTGCAACTTGTACCTCACTGTTAATGCTGCTTTTGAAAAGGGAGTTTAGAACATAGTCAATGCTACATAAAAATATCAAATGCAGTTCACCCAGAAGTTGTTAGAAAAGGTTTGCAATGTAGTTTTATAGCCAGGAGTCACCATTTCAGTCTGAACTATCTGGAAATTTTATATAGGAAGTGCCCTATATTCCTGTGCAGTATCACATTATCTTCTCCTGAATACCTGTGAAGATTCATCTTGGACATTGCAATGCAATGAACAGCAAATTAATATCTACTGCTATGCCACTTGTCATAAAAAGTCTTGCCAACAGTTCTCACACGTCTCTTCTCTATTGTTTTGTCCAATCAATAAAAAGACTTATCACTGACTTTTACGTAAAAGTGGAAAAGAGTGAGCGCTTACCCATCTTGTAAGGCATTGTGCTCTTCTGAGAAATGTTTGGCAGACACTGCTTCTTACAGTAACACTTTGCTTTAATGGCACTTTAATGCTGAATTGACAGTGGAAGTCCCATTGAAATGTTCAAAGTATCCACATTAATGCTAAATAAAAGTCATTATGATTTTAGAGATATGCCAGGACAGAAATATCTAATCTGGCAGGCTCCCTATGAGCATGAGTGGGAGCTGCTTGCTAACCTTTTGAAATGGCTGCCAGTCTTTAGATGCAACAGTCTCCTACATGTACACAGCACTTTCCTCACTAAAGTACCCAACTCTCCTTACAGGCTTCTTCACATTTACTATTAAAATCAAAGTTGTTCTCGGGTCATTCCTGGGGCGAAGGGGCAGCAGACAGGCAGGCAACAGGAACATGATACCTAAACAGCACTGGTAGTAACAGAGACGTTTTGCCAAGGATGAGCTCCATGAAGGCTCCTTCAGTAGCTTGGAGCAGACAGAAAAGATCTTGCTGTTGCAAACTAATCGTTTATCTTAAATGTGCCAGAGAGAAATACAGCATAAAATTTGCTGAGATTTCTGTTGAGATTCAAATTTAGTGAGTTTAAATCATTCGTGGTTTGAATCTCATACCAGAACACAAAGTGTCTGACTGAGTCAGTTCCTGGATTTATTCCATGCTCCTGCCTGCCTCTGCCTCCTGCTCACAATGAGTGAGGAGCTAGTCCTTGAGATTCCCTTACTCTGGCTATAGCTCCAGAGAGGAGACACGTATCTTCCTCAGATATGTACAGAAAGAGATGCATTAACACACTGGTATGCTTACTATAGCTGGAAAAAATATAAAGGCCATTTTTCAGATGGTGAATGAAGCTACAAAGGCCAAGACCAGAGCCACTAAAAGACTGTATTTTACATTTATTTTAGCTTCTCTTACCTCCACACACACCTGCACATGCACAGGGAAGAAAATGGCGTCAGAAAGGACCAGACAAGCAGATGATTCTCCTGTTTCCTTCTCCCAAAATCAAATGCAGACTTTCAAGAACAGGAAGACTAAACCAGGCAAAAGTGAGTTCATGCAGCTACTTAGGGGAGTCTCACCTTTGGAACAAAGATTAGATTGGACCTTGAAGCAGAAAAGTTAATTTCCCTTCCCAAACCTGCCCTTAAAATGCTAAATATAGTTAACCCTGACACCCAAATTTGTATCCAATTACTCTTTTAATCTTACTCATCACCAGCTCCTTATTTAAACTGCTGTGTCTTAAGCCAACCCCAAACAAGCCATCAGTTTTCTAAGTCAGTCATGTGTAAAAATCACCAGTTGAAAGCCAAAATATTCCAGCTGCTTGAAGCATATCAGCCTCATGTTTCAGCATGACTTCATGGGTAGAGAGTAGGCTGGTGTGCAGTTTCCCATAGTTTGTCTGCCCCACAAAGTTTCTCTACTGAGGCTGCTGGACATTTAGAGCCCAGACAAAGCTGAAAAATTAATCTTTACATGTGTTGAGAAAGAAAATTTCTCAGAAAAGGCTGACATACACAGCCCTCACTGCAAAACTATTTCTGATCATTAGCTCCTGTGATACTGGTAGTAAAATACGGCCCGTTACGAAAATTTGAGCAGCTTAATTAAACAACTTTCATTTCAAATAATAAAGATCAGAAGTAATTAATAAAAAGGATGCAGCAATCTCTGAAACAATATTTCATATTTACTATTGGAGAAATAATCCCTTAAAAAGGTCAAATGGGCTCCAAAGGTGCAATAGAAAAGAATAAATTCTCATACAAGTTCAAATCCATTTATGGGCTACAGAGCAGGTTCCAGGCAACGTCTGAATGGCGAGACAACTTCCCTGTTTGCAGTAACTACAGAGACAGTTTCTCCATCTGCAAGAGAGATAATGGTGTTGACCTTCTTTGTGCATTCCTGTGACATCTGCTGATGAAAACGATGCCATAATAAATATACTTTCTCCTTAGACTATAATCCTGTGAAGTTTCTGTACAACAAAGGAACAGTTATATCATCTTTTTCTGTCCCAGCATACAGAGACTGTCCTTGAGAACAAGGCAAGGAATACAAGGAGGAAAATATCCTACTAGAGAATATAGACATTCCTTGTTAAACAACTAGCAACTGGGAACCACGTAATATGGGTAGCTGCCATCACTACCCAGTATTGAGCCATCTTCATTTCCCTCAACAAGCCTGGAAGTGAGCAGCAGCTCATAATTATAGATAGAAAATGCTTAAATATTAAAAATTGCAGAAGTTGGCTGTTGTCTTCTACAATCATGGCAGACCCCAGCAGGTAACATGAGAATTGTACGCCTTACTGCACTGATAAAAGACTAGAGGCTAGAATATGATTAGCCTTCATTTCATAGTCAAAAATCAGGGCAAATATTGTCAGAAGCATCTCCCAACAACCAAGCATGCAGCCCTGGGGCACATCTACTGCAGACTAGGGCCTCAGTTAGATTTGACTTCAGCGGCACAGGCCCAAAACTAGAAAATTCCTCATAAGCACAGAAGGACACACTGTCAGGCATTTTATAACCTCTCTTTTTATACACCTTTTAAAAGTAGTTATTTTAGTTCTTTGCTGAAAGGCACAAAGTGTTTTGCATCAGAGATTGCTCATTAAAGTCCTGACTACTTTACAGATGTCATGACTGATTCAGTTTTTCTAAGCAGCTCACAGATATGTTTTTAAAGGCTATCAAACCTTTAGTGTGATTAAGAAGTTGAAGCCAGAAAGCAAGTTCAGAGCCTAAAAAAATAAATAAGAGGGCTCGTTTAAAATATACATGAAACCGAGCTAACTTGTCTGCAGACACACAAAGACAAGATCTGCCAAGTCGTCTTACTGACAGCACAATATTCCTTTGCCTCACGGCTCGAGTGAAAAGTTGAAGCACCCAGTGAAGGGACTGAAACACTGTCTTTACCCAAGGAACAGGAACACTGCAGACAGCAGTGGGGCAAGTGTTCCCACCCCACAGTGTATGCTTCAGCTGTGAACTGTAAGGGAGCAGCACTTCTAAAGCAGGGAAACGAACCCATTCTTCATGCCTCTCCCAAACCACAGTATCCTTTTTCTGAGGCCACCAGGAGTGGAGTCTCACAAGTAGTTTTTCATTATGCCCACCTAATGTGGTTGCAATATGTGATGCATTTCCATTAGAAATGTAGGACAGTTGGATACTGTGAGCCCAGCTAAATTTACTCACTAGAAATTGCACTATTAATTTAACAAGAAACAACCCAAAAGACCCCCCTTGATTTGTGCTGTGTCTTAGTCCAGTCTATAAGATTTCTTCTCTCAGTTTCAAATAGAAGTTGTCTAGGCTCCTAAGGAGAAAGCTTGTTTGCTAAGAACATGATTTCTACATCTTCTCAAGACTTGAGAAAAAAAAAACAATAGCAGGGAAGATAGAGAGGAAAGTCACGCAAACTACCATATGTGGAATAGTATTATTCCAAACCTCAGTGCTTATATTGCATGAATCCCATCCAGCCTCAGTGGGTTATTAGGCCTGAATTTGATAGCTTAATAGCAGAGATTACAAAAACTCACACATAAAACCAGCAGTTGGAAAGTACAGAAATTCAAATCCAGTCATTCCTTTCTAGCATTACCTACATTCTTGAGGAAGGTAATGTTAAATCTGCCAGAAGGAGGTCAAGACCACACAAAGAAAATAAATCAAGGCATAGCTATGTGGACCTGTCTAAAGGTTAAGGATCTAAAGGATATGCAGATACTCTAACATATAAACAGTCCCTGGGGGATAATTTCTTAACCAACTCCATTTGAGCAGTCCTGAACAGATGGTTTAGTAGGTATATTGACTATTGCTGTGTTTTGTGACACTATTTATTACCTGCTGGGACTGGGAACAAGTGATACAGTAGACATGTAGCTGGTTCTTTCTCTAATCCTTTCAATATCTAGTGACCCAGAAACACATTCCCAGAAGTACCATCTCCCATAGGCAGCAAGTACATAAAGTAACATCAAAATAACTTTCTTTAGGCATAAAGCCTGAATAGATGAAGCACAAAACAGGTTGTTTGGCTCAATTTTCTAGTCCCTGCAAATTACAGTGACTGCTGTAGAGTTAAATGCACCTGAGATAATACTGAAGTGTATCAAAGACTCATCAGCTGTATTCTTGGCTGTGAATGCAGGGACCATGGCTGCTCAGCTGTTGGCCCAAGTTTCTTCAACTACGAATACTGAGACAGTGACTTCTCAGTACTGACTACAAAAAAAAAAAAAAACAACGAACACAACACAAAAAAACCCCTTCATCTTGGTAATAATGTCCTGCAATTAAGCCCTAAAATATTTTTTCTAGGATCATCTCTTTTAGAATTGTTAATTCCCATCAGTCTCCTAGAATTTACAGCTTTGCTATTCTTTATCTGTGCTTCAGGTTTGCAAAACAAGTGCACTAAAGAGCACCTCGCACCAGCACAGCCACAAGTGATACATCACCTCCTCTCTATTGCAGAGCCAAGGCTTCCCAAGAGAAAATTTTGATCAAATAAAATCAGAGTTTGACATTTGGTTGGGACTTTTGGACATCTGGCATGCACAAGGGTCTGCCACAGAGCTGGAGAAAGCTCAGCCTTCTCTCCAGTGTACAGACAGATCAACTGCACACAGCCCACACAGCACACCTGAGCCTGTCCAGGAGCAATGGATTTACTGTGCCTGTGCTACACAGATGATTCATGGGAATGGAGGGATCTGACATCTCCCAAAGGCACCGCATTCACAGTACACATGTTGACCACATGTGTAGTGTGTGACAGTGAGACCAGTGCTCCCCAAAAGGGTCAGACCTACAAATGAGCTATAACAGCACACACAGATGCAGCAAACCTGGCCTTCCTCCTCACCTATCCATTGCTACAAACTGCAAGTTAGCCAGAGACATGTGCTAGTGGTGGCAAGAAGAGCCATACAGTGCAGAGGAATGATAGCAAGCTACAGCCACTTAGTTCATGAGACACCAAATTAAGCCACCAGCAAGTAAACCTGACTTCCATTTCCTCCAGGGACAAGGGCTTGCTGCTACCTACAGCTTTTGCATTTATAGCGAGCACAGGCCTGCCGCCAACCATCCAAGTTCCCCTGAAAGCCCAAGAAACCAACAGTGGAGTCTCCTCTTAATAAAAGAAACCAGTAATTCTGGCCCTTTGCCTTGATATCTGACCTGTTACTTCACTTAATCAGGCAGAACATTACACCTTGGCATGCCACAGAATCACTGCAACAGAGAAGGAATGAGACAACAATGAGGGCAAGAGAAACTGGCCAGACATTAATTTGGAATACCAAGAGAAAGAAAACAATTCATAGCAGGAGTACAAAATAAGGTGTCTCCAATGGAAGAGATAAGCAGGATATTTTATTAAAGCTAGAGCAGACAGCACTGTGAAAGAAGATTACATTGAATATTTATATTCCTTGATTCCCAGTTCTAGGCAAGTATAAAGCACAAAATACTCAAAGTTCATGCTTTAGACCTCAGTGAGCTGGGCCAGATACTTAGATCTGGAATTGAGAAATTAGGCTCCACAAAGCCTTGCTCAGTGTCTTAAACAGTGGGAATGTCACCATTCCTGCCCGTTCACCACCTTCCCCTGAAAACAGGCTTTGCTTTTTTCTTTTCTAAGCAGACCCAAGAAAATGGTTGCTAAAAAAGAATTCAGAACCTTGACAATTTGGACAATCTTCCCCTAATCTTCCCTTCAGGGTGCCCACAATCCTTTAAAGCATGACAAACTGACAGAGGGAGCTCCTTTATAGTTTCTGGGCTCTATATCTTTATAAACTGGCTCTTCTGTATGCAGCAGAAAACCCAGGAAGGCAGACACAGTACAAAGGAAGGTGGAAACAGGCATATTTAAGAGTTCTTGAGGGGCCACCAGATGAAAGGGAAAGACCTGGACACAATAATATGATTCTTTAGGTACAGAGGGGGGAAAAACTACTACAGCCTTGTCAGAGAAGAATCCCACATGCCTACTAATCTACCTGCAAACAGTTAATTGACACTTAAAAAAAAATTTGTAAGGCACTCAAATCCAAAAAAACAGCTTACCAGAGAACATAAACCTGGCCACCTGCCACTTTTCTGTTGTTTAAGATATTATTTGTACTATAGCCAAACTGATATGCCCTTGACACCTGCAGAACATTACAGCTCCAGGCAGCTTTTGGGTAAGTGGGGTTGAGAAAATTGTGCATGTAACAACAACAAACAACAACCAGGTTCATTCTTCTCCTCCGTGTTTTATTTTCTTTTTAGGATTATCTCTGTTTTGATAATGCCACCCTGACTGCTTCCAAACTGCCTGCTGTGGGGAGAGCACACTGCAACACACCAGCCACTAACAAGCTCATTCTAAGATGTACCCAGGCTAGATAAATTCTTCTATAGATTGGAAATGCAAATGTCAAACACAACTTCTAAGAAGCCAACTCTGACGTTTCCAATTGCAAACTTTACATCGTTTTTTTTTTTACTGGTATATATGATGTTGAGTGACTTCAAAACCACTGCAATGAAGCTATTCACCTGCCATATGGTATTCCAGTTGCTGAAGATGACCAAGGCTGAGTTCACAAGTTGTTTTTCATTTGAACACAAGAAACAACATTATAACTATTTGGACAGAATAGATATCATGCTGTGATGCAGTCATCTCTCACATTCTGTTATAACCACATATATACATATATTCACATTGTTGGTCTGCCTGTGGTACAACACAAGAAGAAGCAGTTCACTGGCAAAACCAGGTAATTTTGGTGGCAGTCTACATTCTGCCAGATCATCAAGACACTCTCGTCATGATTATGCTACTTAAATAAAAATACTTTTCTTTTGGAGATGCGAAAGCATTAACTTTTCTGGAACAACTATAGAAATTACTTTAAAAAATGCCTGCCTAATTTTATATGAGTCAGATCTTAAGAGTGAATGTTTTTATACAAATTAATCATTCCCTGTCATTTCCAGCACATCCCCAAGAATAAAAAAAATATGCCCAAAGCTGAGAAGCTTGACTCCTACTCTCAATTCAGAGATTAGTATTATCAGGAATAAACTTGGAGGATCAGAAACAGTATCTCTTTAGATATCCACGTGGAACTCAAAAGTTGAATTGTATTAGTAAAGACAGTTTTTTCAAGTATTAATGCAGACAGTAGAGTACAAAGTACTACAAAAATTGGACAACTTAATACTAAAATTGTTTCCAAATGAGCTATTACATGAACTCTAATACTATTCCCAATTGACAATATTATGTATTTCTTTATAATGGATTTAAACAAAAAAAGGGACATGAATGTCTGAAAATAGGACCCCTCAGTTAACAAAACAATTTCCAAATCTATTAATTTACTTTGTCGTTTTTTATTATTCTGGCAATAAGTTTTTAAATATGTCAGTAAACACACATGGCTGCACTTGTGACGAAGCAGAATTAAGGTTAACACCTATGTTTAAGAAAAAAAATTGCTTTTAAGGATTATAATTCACAAGCTGTGCATACTAATGCTACTTCATCCTTCTCAGCAATTAACAAAGATGAAAAGAGAGACTGACTAAACAAATAGACTTTGAAGCACCCTTTCATCTCTTTAAGAAACTGGTGGGATCTTATTGCCATCATTTTGCTGTATTTTATAGCTTCCTGAGAATCTTAAGTAAAAAAAAAAAAAAAAAAAATCAATCTGCTTGGAGCAAGTCCTACAGGTATTTTTCAAATTAGAAATACCTGAAAGTTTATCATCTCCCTTTCATTCATAGAGTTCTTGACAAATATGATTGGAAAAGATTGATATTTTGTCTCCTCATTTCCCGTACTTGAAAGATATTTTCTCCATGAGTCACTATATCAGCATGTCACTCTTCCATTCCAGGGCAAGAAGGAACACCTCCTGCCAGGAATCAGCCCCTCACCTCAAACAGCCAGGAGAGGAGAGGGAGAGGCATCCACAGCAGGGATCACCTGGGAGAAACATGGTGGGAAACAAAGTCGCTTGGGAAATTATATTGGGAGCTGAACCTGTGAATCCTGTGAGAAAACAGTGCTAACATAGAAAATTAAAAAAAAATTTTAAGAGAGGGAAACCACCTATTTTGTGTTTCAAGACACAGCAATTCAATTATCAATTACACTAACAGTTCCTACTGTACATGCACAAAGGTATGAGTAGTCTGACCATACAGCAAGATGTAAATATCCATCTCGGGGGAAAGCACACCACAACTGCTGCTCCTTGTCTGAAAAAGTAATTAAAAATCTTTAAGTGTGTTACTCCTTTCTGCCTTCATCCAGGAAATATTTGGTTCCGATCTGGGGAAAACAAGCATTGCAAAATATATAAGCAGTTAACAGTAGAAAAAGGCGAAATAAAATTGGCTTAAAAAAAAAGAAAGTATCTTGCTTAATCTCTTCCCTGTCCTCACAAAATGGAGGAAGATTTGAAATGAATCTTGAAGTTCACACTGTGTGTGACTGGGAGAGAAGGGGGAAAAAAATAAAAAGAGAAAGGAAAGAAAACTCTCAATGGACTCTGATGCTTCAGAAATTCAAATCTCAGCAGTCTGCTCAAGGATGCAAAATGCATGTTACCAGCATGACAGGTGACCCCCGTGCACCTCCGAGCACAGGGCAAAGCCCAGGTGAGGGCCAGGGCAAGGCTGGCACAGGGATTCAAAGCCAGGTACTGAAGAGCTGTTCCAGCAGAGCACTTAAGACTATGCACAATTTAAGCAGACCCATATTTAAATGCTCGGCTGAAAGAAGGCTTTTGTTTTCAAAGTTCCCGTCAGTGCTTTCTTTTAATAGGAAATCAATATATCATTTGTTTTCTAGAAAGTAGACACCTGTCCTTCAGGACTTGTGTAGCCAAGTTTAGCCCTGGTGGAAAATTGAGTAGTTTTGACCTAACTTTTCTCTTTTCATGAATGTCACTTTCCTTACCCTGGGGATAGGAGGAGAGTGAAAAGCAAAGGTAATGAACGTCATGGTATAAGTTATACCTAGTACTAACCAAAGCCGAAATACCAGCTCTTAAATATTTTCAGTGCTGGAATAGCAGAAATCCAATGTGAGCTAAAAAATGATAAAAAGATAAGACAAATGTGATCTGTTTCTATTGTGTTTGGCTTTTAGACTAGCAGCAGGAGGAAGAAGAAAGTTGATAGGGCTGATTGCCAGGAACTCTGCCCTGAAAGTAGACACATATGAGACTTGGCAAAGACTGGGAAATAGGGGGGCCTTGGAGTCATCTCCTTAATGTCGATTCAGGTCACATAAAAGAGAATCTTGATTCAAAAAATAAAGCAGTGAAGTGTCTTGCTCAGAGTAAGGTGAGGAGGTTTGGGGATTTCTGAAAGGAATTGCAAGAAACAAGGAGCACTCTCTGGTCTGTTCTTAGGCTCATGCAGCAGTACACTACCCTAGGCAGATTGTACCAGAAAAGCAGCCTGAAGAAAACAGCTTGAATCCCTCCTTCTCTTCCTTCCTGAATTACAGACAAAAACATGGTCTTGTTGCAAGATGTTTATTTACAGCTGCCTAGAGTAGAATGCAAACAAACATCTTGTAACAAGCTGCTTGATGGCTTCCCATTACACATACAAAGCTTAGCACTGCTTCAGCAGGTACTCAGCAGTGCTGCTGAAAGACTGAGTCACTGTGAGAATATTTGGAATTAAACCTGATGTCATTTGCACATCATTTTTCCTAAGGAAAACACAAACGTTCAAAGACAGAACATCTGATCTGCAATCTTCGTAAGAAATAAATCACTGAACAGTAAATGATAGAAAGGGAACAATTTCAAAAGCTGCAGTTTGTATTCACATAGTACTAGAGCTGAAGGAGTAAAAATATGATAAATAGCAGTTCCATAGTCACACATAGGAAATCCACACTTAAAAGGAAGACATTAAAGATTAGATTCAAACACTGGATAAGTAATACTGAACTGTGCATACAGAGTACTGGATCAGTCTTCAGTCACAAGTTATCTTGCTTGCATGAATTTTTTCTTTTTTAGAATTGACACTTAAAATTTATAAATCAGGATATCCTGTTTTGGTATGTCTTCTCCTTTTACATAAAAGAAAGCATGCCTATCTAAAACACGAGAAAGGCTTTGAAGGGAGAAAATTCAGCCCTTTGATCAAGGATGACAGTCCTTGCAGATGAGCACAGACTGTACAGACAGAATTCCTCCCTTTGGTTCACTGACCACATCATGCCCCTTACATAGCAGATGTAAATATCTGCTTTACTTGTGTTACTGTTCACAGCATGAAGTTCCAGTGTGCCATACACTGCACAGCTGAGTGTATGACATCTGGTGTGAACTGCTCACAGACTCCAGAATCCAAACCTCCTAAGTGTTAGCACTGGAAGGTCTCAGAGTTCTGATATAAAGGCACTAATTAAATTGGTTCTTCTGAAGGAACCCACTTTAATACAACCAGAAGGAGCTAAAGGAAAAGACAATGTTTCATTCTTACAGTGTACTCAGAGCAAAGAACAGATGAATTGAACACCTTGTATCATGTTCCTGAGAAACCCAATATGTGAACGTGGGCACATGTGAGTATCAGGTAAAGGAGAAGTTTAAATCATCAGCATTATTTTCTGAAGGTGAAGTTGGCAGATCTGCAATCCTTACACCACACACAGCTTTACTAGCAGGACTGCATCCATTTAGTCCAGCAATTTAAGAATCTTAAGAATCAAACTTGTTAACTTGTGTGAATATAGATGTACCTAAACAAGGTTGAAACAAGCTTGGATTTGTTTGCCAGAACAAGCTATTTTAAAGCACTGACATTAACGATCCACACAAGTTTAACTAGATCACTTTTAAGCCAATTGTTAAAGTAGCTTCTTTTTTTTAACATATATAGTATAAAAACAGTTTCTGTACCCCTCCTATACAAGCATTTCCATCACTCCTGCCAAAAACCTGATTAACATGCCAGGACTGCCATGTTTCTACAAGTCTTTTTGTATGGTATGACTGCAGCTCTTAAGCATTTAGCCTGCTTTCACCTTACTACTGCCTTGCTGCTCTTGGCTGTTAATTCTCCAAGTAATAATACCTGACCTGAACTCGTTCCGGTTTCTTTCTTGCTTTGCCTCAGGTTATTCACTTCCTACTACTACACAACTTCTCATGGAATAATTTGCTCTCCCAAATGTCTTCAGTGAAGCTGTCATGTAATAATTTCAGGGGAGAAGAAAAAAATAAGTGTTTTAAAAGCCATACATTCACATTCTAAATACTAACGAATATGATATTTTCAATACTCCAGAAAGCTGTCATTCAAGACACTGACCTAATTTCCATTTCAAATGGACAAATCAGATTCCCTTCAATCCTCAGAAGACAGTATGGATCCAAAATTTCCTTGAGAATTTTAATCATATCAAGGTTTTCCACAGAATGTGTCTGTTTTTTATACTTGGCACGGTTTATTTTTCATGTCTACAAAGACTATTGCAATTGAGACTATGGGGATTCAGAACAGGTGCTAAAATTCCTGCAAAGATCAGCCTTGGAAAAAGGTCTTTATTTAAAAGAAATTTCTTATAGATATAGAAGAGTTAAAAAAATATGTACTTTGGCTGTTTCCTTTGAAAATCCTTAAAAAAAATTAAAATACTGTCAAAGAAAATTGTTTAGACTTATAAGTATCTCATTACATCTTTTCATTTAATTAGAATCACACAGTATTAGTGACTTCTATGAAAGTCAGTAATTTCATTTCCCCAGTCATTCAAAGAATGCATTTTATTACTGCCTTAAAGAATAACTTTAAATAAATTAAAAGAAGCAGCTAGGAACTATCCCCCACAATCTACTGTGTACTCAAAAAATAATCAAGTATTGTAAATTGGTAAGTTATCATTGAATCATGAAAACAGAAGTCCCCACTGTATGTGAAGAACCATGGGGAGAAAATAAAAGCTTCCAATTGTTGCCTATAAAAATAAAAATTAAAATAAAGTCTTGCAGAGTCTAGTAAGAGAATAGCAAAAGGAAATAGGCTATTGTCTCCTACTGTGTAGGGGGGCCTGGGAGGGGGGAGAGTAGCAATGAAACAATTCTCAGGTTCTGCTTTTTGTGTACAAAGCCAAGAAAATCTCAGAGGAAATGACTTTCAGAGTCAGTGATAAGTGCTGAAATGTTTCCAGTGGAGAGCAGGATACAAATCCTTATTTTTCCTTTGTAGGTGAAGAGGTCGCTAATGTGACCAAACAGACCCTTCTCAGGGCAGAATGCTACAGAAAGACACTGAGATTTCAGGAATGGTACTTTGCTTTCATGGTTAAATGAAAGTCACTAGTGGAATCAAGCCTCTCATTAGGTTCAGGCTCAGATATCTTAGTGCATAATAACTAGTTTCAGTCTGGTGTATTCATTTACTGGGGAAGGGGAAAAAAAAAAATCAAGCTAAGAGTTCTTTTCCCAGAAAAAAACATGAAACAGAAAGAAAAACTATTTTTAAGGACCCATTTGTTGTTGCTGCTACAACTTGTGAAGCCGCAGCCTCTGATCAACGTTGCCTGCAACCTCCTGGTGAGAAACTGAATAAGAGTAATGGAGAGGTGAGAGTGGGAGAGCACCAAGATTAAAGAACTCCCTTCGCTGTCCCAAATGCTAGAAAAAAAACCTAACAAAACCAACTGTTTCAAATACTTTCTTATTTGTGGCAAACATTTAGCTGTGTACTTAGTGCACTTCTGCCTTACAAGAAATTCAGGAAAGCTTTAGGATCCATGATGTTTCACCCAGTCTGAGCAATGCTGAAGGAAAAATTCCTTTTGTGTGCCTGAACAAGGAGGCAAGAAAGCATTTGGTACCCTACAGCTCCCCTATAGAGCTCATTTTCACAGCACATCACAACTCCCACTCTACAACTCCTCCTCTCACAGGGGTACCTGCAAATGGATCGAGCCTTTGATGTTGTTCCCTTCCAGCCTTCATCCATCAAAGCCCATGTGAAGCCAGCCATACTCACACCTGCTATGCTTAGGTGGATATGGTTAAAGGAAAAGAGATGCTGGAAGACAGTTGAGCAGATAAGAAGCAGGAAAATATATAGCCTCCCTAATTTTTCACAGAGCTTTTTAACCTAGGTCAGAGCTGATGCAGTGGATGTGAATCAAGAAACCAGTTTCTGGGGGGGTGCAGTCCTCCATGGAGACAGAGACATAAATACTGGTGAAAGAAATTATCCAGAGCTGACTAACTGAATAATCTGCATTAACACGAAGAATCTCTACATAAAGGTGCAACAGTGATACCTGGTGGTCTTGAAAGAGTTGTATCGTCAGTACAATAAGTTTCTTGGTTTTCATGAGAGCTTGATTTTTCCTGGTTTGGAGAAGGGATGAATTTTGGAAAAATCAAGACAGCTACAAAGGGACTTTTTTTTTTTCCTGTTCAGGACAATTCAAGCCATGAGATTTGGCCATTAGCCTTCACACAGTGTTTCTAGAAAAGGAAAGACTGATGGCCAGGGGGGTTGTTTACAGACCCAGACAGAATGGCAATGCTAAAAATCATTCTGCTTGCAGAGTGTTTGCATTTGCATTAAGTAATGAGAAATAATAAAATAAATAATATTTTTTTACAAAAAAATTAAATACCTACCTAGGAAACCTAAAAAGAAAATAGCCTTGTCTATTATGTGATGAAAATTATTGCTTTACACGCAGAAATAAACTTGAATCACCTGATCAATCTGATCACTTTTTATTGGCTCTGTTTCCAGACACTTAATAGATACTAACTCCAAGACACACTGCCATTTTTTTTATTTGTCATACTAAAATCAAAGGTAGGGAGAGTAAAAAGAACTCAAGGACTTCAGATCATTAGGTGGCAGCCACATAAGCAAACCCCTTTGCCTGGGACATGCCACTACCTGAATATTAACTCTTCATTGTGCTCAGTCATGAAAAAGATCCAAGTAGGAGAGTAATACGAGCAGGCAAAGGCAGTTTGTACCTCTTTAAACAGAAGATGGCACTGGCAAATTAGACCATGAAATTGGAACTCAGTTATTGCTGTGCATATGGACCAGCACATAGCCACAAAGCATTCCAGTTCCTCCAGCTTCCACATCCACAATGTGTCAGTCCACAAATTATCCACCACACAACTCTCAAAGGCATTGTCTTCCTGCCCACCCACACCAAGTGATGTGGATTTTAGCTTGACCTATTCCTTGCACCATGGCACACGTTTAGACTCAGAGGCAGAACTGGCTCTGGGCCCTCCAGCCAGGGGGCTCACCAATGAGTCAGCAGCAAGACAGAGGAATAAAAGGCGTAATTCCAACCACAGTAGCCCTGAGCTGCTGATTGAGATTTCCTGGCTGTGGTGGAAAACAGAGGGCAGGGAACATCCTTGGGAAATGAACACCACACTTGTGTCTTTGCCCCATCCTTCACTGGGGACATCAAGTCTTTAGATGCCCATTGGCATCTCCTCCCTTTGCACTGAGCCAGAGCTTTCCAACCCCTCAGCTTTTGAGAGTAATTTTCATTTCCTTGTAGCATCTCCATCACATCATGGATTTGTGAACCTAGGACAAGTACAGATGGAAACCACCACCATCTTTCACAAGAACAATTTGACCCATCTCTTTTCCAGATCTTGCTGCATTCCAAATAGGTTTCTCTAAGAAAATCTTATTCCATCCCAGACCTCCTTGAGCCTATTTTCTGTGGTGTTTAATAAAACTTTGATTTATAAAGGTATAGCCAAAATCACAAACCCTTGAAATCATCCAAGAGACCAGTAAAAAACTAAGATGTGAGAAGAGGAGCAAATCACTGCAGCCTACAAAGCACAGCATCTTTCTGTACTTACCTGAGAGTCTTGGGAATGAAGAAAGTGACCTTCACACATTTGCTGTGCTATGGGCCCTATGGTCTCTAGAATTTCAATGGGGATCCCTCTTCTTTTCCCTGCCGTTTCTACCCCATCCCCTTTTTCTTCCTTGTAAAATCACCATCTCTTGGACACAACATCTCTCATCAGATGTGCAGGAACAAAATATTACTAAAAACGTGAGGCACAGGGAAAAAAGTGAATAAGTTTCAAGCACTTCTGTATGCAATACAGAACAAAATTAAGTAACTATGCCAAAATGCAAACTAAATCCCACCAGTTAATCACAACCAGGTAAAGTTTTTGTGATGTAATCAAAATAAAAAGATCAAACAAAAAAAACACAAACAAAAAACCATAACAGAATGCAAAATTTGAAACAGAAACGTGCAAAGAACTTGTAATTCATCTCCATAGCTAACTCATGTAGCCTAGATTTTGATTTATTCCACATTTTCTGGGAAACTTCAATGTTTCCTTGGTGGTATGGACAGAAAAGGTAGAATCAGATTTAAGCCTTCCAGTTTGTTCTGGCATCACTCCCTTAACAAACATGACTCAACTGTGAGTCTCTAAATCCTCACCTCACAGAAAATAGATCTGGGCAGGAGTTCAAGAGGGCTGCCAGTCAGCCACTGTGTTTTACTATGACAGGATCAATTATTCCACCATCATTCTTGATCAACATTTAAGAACAGGTTAGACAAATCTCCTTTGGTGGGAACTCCATAATTTTTCAAAGTACTCCATTCCAGCACTGCAGATGCAACACTGAAACCAATGTCCTTGCTACCAAATGGCACAAGTGCCTGAAAAAAGTGCATTTGACAAATGTAAGTGCAGTTCTTGTTAAAAAGGCTCTTCATCTTACTATTTTAAAATCATACTTCTTTGTTAGTCATTTACAGCAAACCAGTTACATTTTATCTGAACAATTCATCTAGTTCCTAAGTCAGATTTATAGTGTAAACTTGCCATAATAATAAAAAATGTGAGGAAGATGTCACCCTCACAGTTTTACTATAAAGCCAACACCTTAAACACTGTACCAAACCTATTCTGCAACCTCCTCCTGTGTAAGCAGTCCCAGTGAAAACAACCGAGCAAGGAATGTTCATGCTATGAACACCAGGTAGTTACAGAAGATGTGTTAACTGTGGTCTATACAATCAAGAAGGTCATACCAAATACATCTTTAAACAGCTTTATAACAAAGGAGAACAAAAAAAAAAATGGTGTCAGAAAAGTGCACTTCAGTGTAACACTTTTCTATTTTTTTTTTAGAGACACAGTTACTTTGTTCTTTTTAGAACTGCTGTACATCTTCTGACTGCTATAAAATAAGCCCAGTCTTTCATTAGTTTGCTTATTATGGTTCTTTCACTCTTTCTTTTTTTTTTGGGTGCAGATTATTCAGAACATTTTAGCTTCAGGGAAACTGTTCTCATCATCTTTCTTGCCACGTGGAACTAGCTGAAAAATATTAATGAAAGATTCACTAGGGCAAATTTTCTGTAAGTATAAGCAAAAGCAACATCAATATTTCAATGACTAGAAAACGTGGCTATTCTCTTGCCTTGACTAGGTTGTTAAAAATCATTGGACTTTAATGAATTCAGAATTTCTTGACAGATTCGGTACATACCTTGCTTATGAAAATTCATAGGGGGAAAAAAGATTTTTCTTTCTAAACAATATTTGAGGACTAACAACCTGGTCATGTTTTACAATATACTTGTGCTGGTGTAAGTGGAAATGTAACTGCTGATCTTTTCATCGTGGTCCTTGTAGACTGCTAGTTTCCCAGGCAGTTTCAGCTGTCACAGTTACTTAGAGTCCACTGAGCTGTTTTTAGTTACTCATTCAAATATTCATAAGAACCAAGGGCTGCAGCTTGCTTGTCTGGTAACAACTTCATTTTCTGCTCATACTGAGCTTGTCCTTGTGGGCTGCCTCTTCCCACTCAGATTGGCTTTTTTGCAGCCACGTGACCCTTAAGGATAATGGAGTTTCCCTGGGAGTAGGCGTAAGAGGCATGTTCTACCTTTTATCTTTGCTTGGCTGGATGATGAAAATAATTGCAGGAGACAGTTATGGATTACCAAAGAGACATGTGAAATGATCAAACCTGTATCAAGCACTGGTTTCTGCTACTAGAGAAAGCACATGCTTTAATTATTTACCTTGCAAGACAGCTCACACCTTAGGATGACCACATTTTTGTGCAAATATTTACTTAACAATATTGTACTTGAGCAGAGTAATGAAAATAGGTGTAATCTCTTGTAATGTTCCTGGGAAGTCCAATGGACTGTGACATTTCCCTGTACGGGGGAAATCACTAGAGTGCAGCACTTCTATTATTTCATTAAAACTCTTGCTAAATAACCCTTCGGGGCATCACAGTATTGCATTTTTAGCTAAAGGAAATAGCTGAAGAAGAGGAATCCACAACTGCTGCCGGATAATAATAGTGTGTGGTAGAATTTCTAAGAGAAAATACTACTTAGCACACATGAAAACCCAGACACGTTTCAATTAAAGCAGTATTTACAGGAAGCTGTGCAACATTCTGCAGTCAGTAAGGGTGGCTCCCAGCCTGTTGGGTACTTACACAGTCAGGAGAAGGCACAAAGCAGGAAGCCTGGGCACCACCCCTGTCTGCACATTATTGTTTCTCTCTCACCTCTGTCCTTTTACTGCTTTGCACCAGTAATTTTCCTAGAGAAGCCTATGGGCAGCCCCAGCATTATCACTCAAATAGGAGAGGACATGCTCCTTCCACCTTCATCTCTCCATGCAATTGTAGCCCAGAATACGGGTTTTATAGAGGAGTTTTAAATCAGTGTAAGAGGTAAGTATTTCCCTGGGTATCAGTTAAATAAGGTACAGGAGGTTTTGTGAGTGTTTCATGGAAAAAGGCTTAATTTCTGTCAGTACAACATACTAGATCTATAGCATCTTAAAATGACCATCCTTTTAATTACACTGTCATGACACTTTCTTTTAAAGATTGCCTCCTTCAAGGCTTAGATTGAAATTGTTTATTTACACACTTACTGAACATAAGTACATAATAGCATCAGACAGCAGGGAAGTCTTCTGGATAAGCTACAACATAAATTTTCCTTGTCTGCCCTGTTCCACTCCAGACTCAAAGAGGAAAACATACAAAAACAAACTCTGCTGCAGGTTAAGCAAAAAAAGATGATGGTTTTGAAGCTAATGAATGATAAAACCACCTTTGAAAGAAAGCAGGGTGAGTGGAAAAAAAGATCCCAATAACACCATTTGTTTATATTAGAGAAACAACCACTACTGCAGACCCTGTTAAGATACTGTCAGCATTTCTATTATGGTCCCATATTTCAAAGGCTTATAACTTGGCCATGAGAAGTCACTTTTAAAATTGAATCTAGAATATATAGTGAGTTTAGCTACATTCTGTATATTATTGTCACCAAGTGGACACCAAAAATATGTAATAGAAATAAATAAATGAAAAAACCAGCTACAGCTAAATCAAAACCAGATGTATTGATGAGCTATCAATGCTAAAGGCATCTCAGGCTCAAGTCACCCAGATAACCCCTTATTATGCTGTCTTTAAAACAAAAGAGTAGACAAAAAAAATACATTTTATCTGGATTTTTGTTTTGGGTTATTTGTTTTTCAGTTGTTACTATAGCTTCCATACAAGAACAAGAAAAAAATCTGAATAAGCAAATCATGCAAGAGCACTATAAAATACATGAAAACAAACAAGGAATAAGCACTGAAACAACCTGTGCTTCTGCAGCACCTGCAAGACCTATTTGTTTCTTTGTGGAGACCTGGAGCAGGAGCAGTTCAGTCCAGTGGGGGCAGGGAGAGCTAACTTGCTAGATTTTGACCTTTCATGAAATCCCATCAGCTTGCTCCCCCCAATCTATTTTTCCTTCAAGTATTTTTCCTTTCCAAGGCTTCTGAAGAGCAAAGGTTAATGAAGTAATCTATGACTGAATGCTAACAGATGCAATGTATGCACAGAAAAATGCACATCCCATTTTTAACATTTCTCTGGAAACAACTATGGTCTCTTATAGCTGTAATTTTGAAAGAATGCAATTATGGTATTGAATTTCAGCTACCTTTGCGTTGAGGCCTCTGGAGACATACAAAGAATTAGTGTATTGTTGTGTGATACATTTGTGAAATCATGTCCCTCTAATATTCTCCTTTAAAACTACAGTGCAATTTCTCTCAGCTAAAAATCATGTCTTTCCTTCTGTTTGTGAAAACGTCTATTAACAGCCTAAAGGTTGATTTTCAGTTTCCAAAAATCAAAGACATATGTCAGCTAAATTAGCATTAACTAACACATCAAAAGAACTGCTCTGCTGGTGACAAAAAGTGCACACTGGAAATCAAGCACTGCAGGTAACAGATATGATGGTGCTGGTCTCCTGGAGGGGAGGGAATTTCAGAGATCAAGGTTCTCCAAAAAAATGCCTTGCACACACTGGCCAGGTCTGGCAGGTTTTGATGGCTAAGTTTAGGTATGAGCTGAGATAAAACATGAGGAAAAGTCAGACCAAAAGCAGTTGAACAAGTCTAAATGACAGGCATACCTAACATGTCAAGCTTCATCTTTCATTGCTATCATACATGACTTCTAGGGTGTTAAAATCAATGACCTTTTGCCATTTTTCTTAATGCAAATAACAGTGCAAACAGGGATTAAGTTCTCTGGCAGAAAGAAAATTCAGGTATTCCTCTCTTGTCTGTGCAAGAGGCTCGATGAACCTGCATTGGGGATAGAATTGTCCCAGAAAAGTCCAAGTCTACCATGGCAAAATCATGCACTGACAGAATCCCTAAAAAATAGCTATGTGTATGCAAATGCCAAAGTCTTGGCAATTTTTGTTGATAAGTGTCTCTATTATATGAAAGCAGGAACCATCACAACATCTTTTCTTCACTTAACTTGGCAAAAATAACAGGGGAAGAGGCAGATGTCAGAAAATGTAACTACTGTAAGCACAACAAAAGAGCTTGGCTTGGTTCTTTTTCTTAAATGACAGGCATGTGTATAGAATAATCATCAAAATCTCCTGGTTAGTAAGGATGTCACTTTAGCAAAATAATCATGTAGCTACACTTGTCCTGAACCACAACACTCAATCACCATAGTGTTACTGTGCTAAAATGAAAATCAAAAATAAATAAAAATTAAAAAAAAAAAAAAGATAAAAAATAAAATACACGCTTGGAATATAAAGAATACTCAGAAAACTGCATGGGTCAGGACTGCAATCCTTTTGTTCCCATTTAGCAGTGACATCCTCACTGAAATAGCAGCAGCACTTGCAGAGTACAATGAGCCGACACGTCCTGTCCTGAGTGTGCTGAGCCCTGGCAGGAGGGTGCGATGGGGCTGCACAGGGGCTCAGCCTGGGCTGGCACCTGACAGTCCCAGAGGAGGTGGGAATCCACACCTGTAACACAACACGTGTGTTACATCCCACCCCGGCTGCACAGAGCACAACCATCAGCAATCTCCAAAAATTAACAAAACAAACAAAAACCCCACCAAAAACACAACCCAAGCTCCATCCACCAGTAAAACCACATCCACCATAAACGCAGAGGAATCCATTATTGGGAAGAAAGCACCTTGCGTAGAAACAAGGCGTTTTCCAGCACCTAAATCCTAAAGCACGACCCAAACCCACCCGCAGCATCTGCCGAACACTTCACTTCTCCTCTTTTACAGGATTTTCGAGAAAGACATGATGCGCTTTCAACCGTTCTCTCCCATCCGGAGTGTTTCCCCGCTCCCCCTCAGTGTATCCCTACAGCGAGCGATATCCCGCATCCTCACACGCAGTTTTCCACGCCCCGGGAACGCGTTTCCCGGCGGACCCGCTCCCGCTCCCAGGCGGCTCGAGGCTGCCCCTGCCCACGCACACGACGTGCGGGGAAAGCCACACCGCGCCCGACAGGCGCTTCCCTGGGAAACGCCAGGCGTTCTGGGGCATCCTTGCCTTCATAATGACTTGAAGGGTTTCAGGCTTTTCCCCTACACAAGCGAAGGAGGGAGGAGCGGAAGATCACTACTGCCACCACCCTCCCTCGGACTGCATCTGTTCACTTAGAGACTGACTCTCAAAACTGTATGGGAGAACAAACTTGCGAGAAGCTTACCTCCCCACCATGCAACTATTCCAAACATTCCAAAATGCAGCCAGGAAGCGATCTTCCTGCTGTGCGCCCTGCTGCGCCAAAAACACCCCCAAAATCCACATCATCTTCTATTTCCCCATTAAGAAAATTGCTAATCTCTTAAAAGGTTTGATTAGCATATATTGAATTTTATAGTACTTTGATTAAAACAGATTTCTTTTTTTTTAACTGAGAAAATTAGTAGTCAGAGCTCTGAGTGCAACACGAAGCAGCCTTACAGGAACATGTCCTCCAGCGGGAAGGACAAGGGACCCTTCAGGACTTTTACCTGTGTGTTCTCCAGAGCAGCCTTTCTGTAACAGAATCACAATAGGCAGAATGTGCTGCTCTCCTCATCTGCTGCATTTCCCAAATACGGAGTTTAACAAATCTAGTGCCAATCACCACCTCATAGGTTGGCACAAAATAAAACTCTCAAGTAAATGATTACACAAATCTCTCTCCCAAATCAAGCACAAACAGCTTCCAATCTTGATAAAGTTTGCTAAACCCAACTTTTGAAGGCCGCTAATCAACCTGTCCCTGATATTCACCAGCTGCCATTAATTTCTGCACACATGCAGCTGACATGCAAATTAATATACTGATGGTCCTGCATTGCCCTCCCTGCCATCAAACCCACCCTCTGCCTCCTGTGTTGCCTGTGGGTGATTTGGCCATGAGCCGAGCAGGCTCTGAGCACCTGGGACACCAACATCAGCCTAGGGGACAGGAGGAGAAAACTGGAAATGAAGCAGCACTATCCCTGTGCCCCTGGCATCCAAAAGGGACAATCTGAACACTTGCTAATATTCTGCAAAGAATTCCTCCTCTACTAGAGAGTAGGTTGCAAGGAGTTCAATCATATCGGTGATTTTCTTCCCCAGTAACTACCAAAGACCACTCCTGCCCCCATTTTTGGAAGACTACATTATTTACATAATTTAAAAAAATAACTAAGAGCACGGAGATTCCCTTCCCCCCCCTCCATTATGTTTGTTTGTTTTAAATAAAACCCATCAGCATCTAACAGAAGGCATATCTTGACCTCAGCAAAATAATTTCTTCCCCGATACTTAGTAGAGGAACTGAGTTTTTATCCCATTTGAAAGGATCAAAAAAGTTATCAGAAGAAAACCTCAAATTACCTTTGAGATCAGTTTTATTCTTCCAGGGGATATTTTTCAGTCACAAACCAGTATAGGTTGCTCAGCTCTGATGTTCTGAGGTAAGACAAAGAGCAGCTGTAAAGAAAGAGATGTTTGCTCTGAAACAGCAGTGATCAGGGTTTCCAGAGCAGTGTCATTATTATTACAAAGAGCAAAGAGGATTTCTTAAAATTACCTGACAATTTGTTCTGAGGTTTGCTCCTTTGTGCTTTCCTTAAATCCTACTTATTATAGGCCTGTTTTAAGCTGATTTCACACAATGTAAGAAGGCACTTTCATTCCCTTATTTTTACACATTTTTTGATTATACTGTTCTTTTATTTCTGTGTCTGGTGAACTGGGTCTCATCTGAACAGCTTAAAGAAATCTGACAATAACAAAAATTTCCCTTAAATTGCTCAAAATGCACTTTTAAATGAGTTAGTCCTCATAGCAGAAATTCCTCTTATGAAGGATACAAAGAGACATCAATATGTCCAGACACAAGAGACGTATCAATATTTTCACCCGCAGCATTAAAAGGCAATAGACCCTGTAGGCAAAACAGCTGACCTCTTCCCAAATTCTTCTTTTGAACTCACAACTCCACTTGAACAAAGCTGCAGCACTGGAGCACTAACCCAAGGAGCCTTCTTGTTCTGCCACCACTCCTACAAGCAACATGACAACCCAGGTGACAAGGGGGAACTTCATCGCTCCAATTCCTTACTAGTAGCATTTGCCAGGTTACGCTGAATTAAAGAGGCTTGCCCTGAGAGTCAGACTTAGATCTGACACTGCCTTCCCTTGCACATATTCCCTCCTCTATTGTGCACTAAAATATAAAAGAGAGAAGTCCAATCCTCATGGCCTTGTGTAGAAGTGGAAGGTCAGCCTTCAACTCCAGCCCAGCTCACTTATTTAGGTCTCGGTTTCTTTGCCCCTCATTTCCCCTTTCCCTGTATTTAAAACAGAGAGTAAGGCTCCCTTTAAAAAGGGGCTAAAGTTTGCAAAGTGTTTCAGAAGGCTCAGACAGTAAGGGTTACAAAGGACAAATTTTCATTTTCTTATCCTTGTAATTGATTCGATTTCTGTGTACATTTGTTATGCTTGAAAAGACAGAATACCTCCCATACAAACAGTTATTTGGGGAGGCCAGAATGATGTATGATTTTAATCAAAACATCTGAGAAGAAGTCCCACTCCAGGAAAAGCTTTGGTACATCAGCAACAGCAGAAACAATGAATGGCTGAGCAAAGAGCAGTGCTGTTACAGGACATCTAATTAAAAACAAAAATCTTGAAAAACAGGCTCTTACTATTGAAGAGAGATGGGTCCTTCCCAGGCACACCAAGTTCTGTTTCTCACACAAAAGACATTCAGCACAAGATAGTACTCTGAAAGATCCTTTAGACCTTCAGTATTGGTACAAAATATTCATTGAGTATTTTACCCATGTTGCCATCTGGGGCAGCCCTTTAAAGCCATTACTAGGTCACAAATTCAGTTCTGCAAAAGACTGGCTCAGTCTTCATCATAAAACATTTCATCAACTGAATATTTCAAAGATCTCATTACCCTCACAAGGAAGTATTAATGGTGATAAAATAATCAGTCAGCAAAAATTCTGCTACTTCTCCCTTAGTGAGTGTGATCATTACATCTTCACTCAAAATTCTCATTTCCTGAGGAATCAGAACAACTATTAAGTAAAAAGCAGAGAAGATACAACTGATGCCCATTAAATGCATGATCCCATTGCTGTACAGACCCCATTGAAATTGCACTCTGAATGTTTGAAGCAGGTGGCTTGAAGTTTTCTTGCTTTTATTCAGATTAAGAACAAAAAATATAGCAAGAAAAGATGTAACCATATAACACAACCCTTCTCTTCTGCTTTCTCCTGTATTTTGCCTTTCTGCACATTGAAAATTTATTCTTTTAACTGGATTAGTTAGTTAAAATGCACAGTATTCTTTTTAAATGGCTCTCCATATTTCTCTCTATGGATTACTTTGAAGCACAACATGTCTATTCTTTTGAACAGGTTCACTCTCTTCACAGGTGTTCATTAAAGTGCTCTCAACTCTAATCCCCTCAGCACTGAAGTATGCAGCTTTTAAAAAGGACCTGTACTAAACAAGCATTGCTGAACTCTTCAATGCTGTAAAACGCAGACTTTCAAAAAGAAGAATTTCTTCAATGTCTTAAAGACCACACATGCTCCTCCTGGAACAAATTCTGACCTACTTAGTTAACCTGTTTTTCAAATGGCATTTTATCTTTGAAGTTCACAAAGGAAAACAGCCACACCAGAATACAGTCAATCTGTATATCTCCGGTTGTTGGCAAGAGCACACAGTGGAAAACCCACCACCCTATAAATAATAGAGGTGATTCTCTCAGCAGCTTGTTTACTGAAACACTGACTTCATGCAGGAAAAAAGGGTGAATAAATAACCCGCTCTTTAGACGGTTTCCTCACTACCCTTTGTGAAACACTCACACAGCACTCACAAAAACATATTTTCTCACCCATCACCCTTCCCAAACTGTCCTAGATTTTGCACAGATTAAGTGCCCTTAAGTCCACATCAGCAAGTATTTTGGCACAACAGCAATGGATCAGTAGGTGAAAGTGGCTGGTGCTCAGCCCCCTGACAGCTCCGCTATATGTATTTAAGATTTACTTCCCATTGGATTTAGTCTGACCCCAGAGTAAATGTCCTCGTGCACATGTCGTTTGGTGCTTTCACCTCTCAGTTCTCATTCCCCCAAGAAGAGAAATTACATTCTGACAGTTTTCCTCATGGCCGTGATGCCAAGAGTCATCCAGAGATTTTGGGCTCAATAGATGAGCTCAAAATGATGGGATTGTATTGCCCTTCAGATGCAGCATTACCTATAAGGGCTTGAAAACTTTCAGATGGGGAGAAACAATGAGGCCTCTACTGTGAGTCCAGCCAGTGAATGTACCCTCCCTAAGACATCTGTTATCAACAGCCCCCAAGGCTAACAAGCAAGAATTGTCATTTTCCCAGTTTTCCTCAGATATTGCAAGATTTTTGACATATAGCCTCTTTATTGACAGAAATGGTGAAAAGACAGACAAATCATCTGTTTACCTTCTTTCATAACTGTTCAAACACCTCTTGCATGGGTCAGTTACTGTAGACTGGAAATCTGAATTATGGCAGGAGGCACCTGCTACATGTGCTAATGCAGTTTTCTACTAAAAATTAATTTTACAATTCAACAGACAATCATAGACCTTACTGGAGTGCATTCCCTATATACAGCAGCAGAAGGCATACCCCACCAGACTTCAGTATTTTGAAATCCTGTGTAGTGCACAGAAAACGTCACTTAATTTGTCTCATTTCAAGTTCTTTTTTATCCTTCTTTGAAGATGTCAAAGACCTTAACAAATATTAAATATGTTTCTCCTATTTGGGGGGAATATTAAAATCCCCTTTATCACTAGAGGGGTGGAGGCAGAGAGACTGCTAAATGCAGCAAGTCAGTGTTGGGTGGGGGGAGGGAGGAAGAAAGAAAATAGTAATACTCCCCCTTTATACCCCCTAACTTTCTCAGACAATGCTGTCCTAACACAGATTCAGGAAAACAGAACTAACCCAAAAGGAGAACCCAATTCCACAAGCATCACCTAGCATTCCACATTGGAACAGGGCATACCTGTCTGTTTGAAGGATGATTATGCATTTTACATACATAAACACACAGTTAACTAATGAGACTGAACAATTCCCATCTGTCCTGCCTGGCTAGAAACCTGCTCCAAGCCTGTTGGTTAAAGGCATCACACTTTTGACTTGCTCTTTCTGACTTGGTGACGACTGTGAAGAAAAGGACCCCAAAAGAGTACTGGAATTAAGCATTGCCACAACCACTGGCTGCCTTGCAGTAGAGATACTGAGGGCTTGTTCCTTCAAACATGATTTTCACCTGGTGTGGTCACCCCACAAGTGCAAGAGTCACCAAAGTGACACTGATGCAAATTTACTTTCAACAGCATAAAGGAAATTCAGACACACAGACAATTCCTGGTGAAGTAACTCCACTGATGACACCTAGTTCTTCCTTGTGACTTCATGCAACTCCAGCAAGCTTTTCTACGTAATTATTGAACTGGAATCATGGTTTATTCTGTACTGCACTGCAGTCTTTTACATATGTATAAAAGAAATATGGACAACTGTTGTATAATGCCACAAAATTCACACATAAATTTGAATTTCCAAATCCATGAACACATTAAACATTTTGCTATCTTGCCTCATTCCCAAAATAAAAGACCAAAAAGTCCATTTTCTCCATGTATTGCATAATTCTGCATGTCAAGAAAATGTGACTATTTTGTTTTTGTAGTGTCGTGCTCTGATAGTTCATGAAAAACAAGCAATTGACATTTCTTAAATCCATGTATTTGACATTTTGATGAACTGATTTAACCTTATACTGTGTCATGACTCCTGAACTTCAAGTTCCATAAACAAACAGACCATTTTCTTCCCAACTACTTAGCTTCCCAAAGCTAACTTCCCCTTACTCAGTGTACCCTGTTATACTTCTCTCAAAAAACTTCAGAGAAATCAGTATATTTCTTGCCATCAGCCTCCACCTTTTTCCTTGCACTGAAAAACTACAATTTCCAGAAGGCAATGTCTACAAGGTAAACCATAATTGTGGATACAGTCAATAAAACCTTTTGAATTGGATGAGATGAACTTAAAAATAAAAGAACTAACAAACTACCACAACTTTTATGAAAACAACCTAAGGCAAATACTTTTACCCTTGTCAGAAGTGCTTCCAAATAACATATAGAGGAAAATACTAATTTTTGCAAAAGCAGCTTTCCAGCATAAAGTGCTCAACTGGACCTGCCAGCCAAGAGCTTAGAAAATAGCAGTGCAGCAGGGGCTCTCTTGTCCTAACAAGGTCATGCTCTTGTACTGCAACACTCAATAGTGTTTCTGCTTTTCTCTGTTCAGTCTGATTACTGAAATAAAAGTATGAAACCATCATTCCAACCAGGAAAGAAGTATAAAATTGTCTGGTTTGCAACACTGCTGGTTCACAGAGCTCACTCCTATGAATTTCCTTCCCAATTTTGCAGGCTGCAGAAGTGCAGAAATATATTAGGATTCCTGATGTTAAGCCAAAATCCCTGATCCAGCAAAAAAATATTTGAGCAGCTCTTAGCTGCATCGATGCTCGCATTTTTTTCTAACTTATAAACATGCATGTTGTTTTTGCTTTTTCAAAAATATTACCTCTAAATCCATTTAAAGCAATCCAGATTTTAATTGGAAAAGTAGGAAGGAAGAAGATTTTTCCATAATGATAGAGGCTAACAAAATATATTTAAAAAGATCACCAACATAGAAGAAAACATTGATAGGTCTTTAATTTCTAATAGACACTGAGACAAAAACTTGCCTGTCTAGAATAATAAGCATGAATCTACTATAAATGTGCCAATAACACATTCTCCAGATAAATGTGTTTCAAATTACGAGAAGCATTTGAGTCACTGGAGAATTTAGTTCTTTTTTTGCTCCAATTACTTAGAAAACCAAAATGCATCTACATTTTGTTTCTTCTCTCATTAACACAGCCTTATTAATCATTGCCATGTTTGCTGTGTATTTAACTATGTAAGTGCTGGCATTTAACTACGTGAGATGGTCAAAATTAGCAAGGTTAAGCAAGACAAAATATGAAGACTCTGGAATTTCACCTGCAATTTTGTTGCTGTAGGTACTCCTTGAAATGCTGTCACTTTTTAATATCTTACTGAACAGCCAATTAAACGGTATCTGTCAACAAAAATTAAATAAATTGACCTTTATGCTTGATTAAAACAGAAAATATAAAAAAAATACTAAAAATATCAAAGCAGAGCTCTGGATTCTGATGGCCTGTATAATCACAAGCATTATGTTAAGAATTGCCAACAACAGAAAGAAAAGTACTT
>WEIV01012677.1:282909-308691 GCA_013390005.1 Calyptomena viridis
AATTATGACCATTTGTTTCTTGTTTAGTAATGGAGCTGAAAAAAATAGGCTTTAGTAGCATCAGAGAAAAATATATATACTTTATTCTCAGCTCACCAGTCTTCTACAGTGCTGGAATTCTGTATGTACCTTCAAACTAAGAGCTAAATTGGGCTTCAATGGGGTTTTCACTTCAGAACACACATTACATTGATGATATTAAAGTATAATCTCAAGTTCATTCATCAAAGACCACACTTGCAGAGAGATTTGATTAGATCTCAACATAAAGTAAGATTTTACCCTTTGGGCTAACTTATGAACATATTTTGCTTCAATAGAGGGAAAAGAGGTGATTTGTGTATTTAGGTAACAGTCAACTGAGAACAATCTCCCTCTCCCAATCTATATGTATTGGGTAAAACGAGTAATATACACATCATCATTGTGACTATTGATTTATTTAGATAAAATGTTCTCTTGCTAAGGAATTTTTAGATTCCTTTGAGAGTTCACCCCAATCACCAGAGCCTGCAGTTCCTAAGAAGCCTTCTGTACACTACAGAGAGCAATGTTAAGAGAATGCATCCTTCATTCCACACTGGTGTGGTGCTGCACATGAACCTCTGCTCCCCAAAGAGCCAAACTCTGGCTGCTGACTAAGCTTGCCTAGGACATCCTTCCAAAAGTTGTTTCATAAATTCTTATGGAGGAGATGTACCTTTTCACTCTAGTGTAACAAAATCACATCAGTCAACATTTAGCAGGTGTGGTTAATAGTTTGTCTAAGGAATTCCCTGCAGTCCATATTAACTCTGTGGAGTGCTCTTATTATCCCCTTTTGCCCACACTTCTCCCCATGGGCTGCAGAAAGTTACTAGGTTATATTGTCTGCAAGCCAAGACATCCCTGATAGACACCTTCCATGCTTTCTGCATTGTTTTTCCTTCTCCATGCCTCTGACATATAGTAAATCAAATGCAGTTCTTGGACTCTGTTCCATGGACAGATAATGGTTTCAAGAGGCAGCAAAAGAGTCTGGAACTAACCCGAAGCCAGATACCTTCAGATTTTCTGCAAATTGCTTTTCTAATTACAGAAGTAAACATTTTCTTCCTGGCTCTTTCCCAACACTCACTGAGACATAGAACTGCTAATTCTAATAGTACCTTCCACTAATTCCAGATACTCTCTCATCCTTGAAATGGAAAAGAAAATTACCACATATCCTACTTAGGATAAGCCTTCTCTCTCTTTAATATGACATATCTGTGCTTATTAGTTTCCCTGATTCTAAAAAATTATTGAAATTGTTTATGAAAACCTATTTTCTCCCCACACTACCTTCAAAGCCAGCAGTAAATGTAGCTTTACCACCCACCACAGGCAGCACCAGCAGGGTCAGAGGGTCCTCCTTTTCCTCTGTCTGAGCTGGACTAGGTGCTTGAGGAGAATCAGAATCACCCTCTACCTCCTGAAGGCAAGAGAACGGGACATTTATTTTCTCCAAGAGGGAGTAAAAGTCAGCCTTGCTGATAGATGGTGCCAAACATCAACCAGGCCATGCAAACTCAAAGAAAAAACTGTGTGTGGGAAACTAAGACGGGGGAAATTATTAGTAAACTCATTTCAGCAGAACATTTGTGCTGTTTTGCTAAAGATACTCTCTACTTCCTGCAGCTGCCCAGATGTGCTCTCCCAGAGCTCTGGTTCTGTGTTACTTATCTGATGAGTCCAAACTCCTCAGCTCCCTGCAGTAGGAGGGCCAGCCTTAGGAACCTCTGCTGCCTTCTGATTTTCCAGCTGTCAAGCAGAAGCAGGAATTCCCACCCTACATAGCTGTGCAGACAGGGATTTTGCACCTGGCTGACTCCCAGAGACACCCATCTCCACTCTAAGCAGGGAGGAAAGCAGTGAGAAACTGTTCTTCCCTGACAATTCTTCTCTCAAAGACACTGATATTTTTGAGTTACATCTATCTTGATACCATAAGATCAGGGCAACAACCAAAAGGATCAGAAAGTGGTTCCTCACTTCTCTGTGTGGAGAATTGAACTAGCTCCACATTAATCTTTTGGTTCACTTGAACCAAGCTGCAGTTTGACCAACTCTGTTTTTTCAAAAGGAGAGATTCGCTGGTTTTAATCTGTTCCAGCCAACAAACAAACTGAAAGCAAACTTATCTCTTTCTAGATCAATTTGTGGGTTTCCCCAGCTTGTCCTAAAAGTTAACTCACTCTCTTTTTCCCCACTACTAGATAGAATCCCACACATGTTTATAGTTTCACCTAAGACCTCTGATAGTTGTAATTTACCTGATCTCTTACTTCCAATACCTGACCTCACACATGTAACATCCTAGACAAAAAAGCACTACTCCTTCAGCTAACATCCTTTCAATAAGGACAGCTTTTAAAGTGTTAGAAGTAGCAGTAGTTAAGGAGTTCCAATGATCATTTTAGCCACTTCTTTTATCATTTTGGTACATGGTATTAAAAATATTTAAAAAAAAATGAGATTTAAAAAAAAAAGAAAACCAAAAAAAAGGGGGGAGGGGGAAGAAACACTACCAGTTACAAAGGATACGTCTTTTCCATTAAAACCATATTTTTCTCTGTAAGGAAAGTTTTAAACAATATTCTAATTGCAGAAGTAGGACTGCTAGTGAGGTACATAAACCTGGCTATCTGAATTGGTCAGCATAACTGTTCACCTGGGCTGTTTGGCTTGATAAAACCCACCTACACATGGGACAAGGTCTCAGATATTCTTTGATATGTAGACTGCTGGTAAAAGGGAGAGAATAAACCAATCTTTACATCTGAAAACAGTAATAGGTATAAGGTATAGCAAAGATGACTTAAGTTAGCCATTAGGAAAAGCTTTACAGTGGTGAGGATGATTAACAGATGACCAAGGTCTGATGTCTCAGTCCTTGGAGGTTTTTCATTATTAGGCAATATCAAACAGGGATAGGTTGCCACTGCCAATTGCACTTTCTACAATACTGTATCTCTGTACTTGGATGCAGAAGCCACAGTTATTAACTCAGGTTATTACTAGGTATTATGATATGAAGTATCATTGGATGAATTAATGCATGATAATTCAGTAGTACTGAGAAGTCGAGGAACAAGTAGACTGATGTGTTAGAATGAGGACAAAGCAAATATACCCTTGTGTACAAGTTACCAATCCACTAAACTCACCTTAATTTGTTTCAGCCTCTAAATACCCTCTGGCCCAACATCAGGGTGAGGAAACAGTGATCCAGGACCTGTGTGTTAGCTATGGCTATTATTTAATAAATACTTCTCATTTCTATTCTTAACTTGTTTATTCATATCAATTTAAAGCCATTAACAGAGCAGCAAACAGTAAAAGGCTTGGGCCAAACTAAATTATGTCCTGCAGAGGGCAGCGCAGAGGTGCAAGTGAAAACACTTTGAATACCACAGGTTTTCTTCTGCTAGAATTGCCTGCCTTCTGATTCCTCGAGCTTTGTCTCTGCCCTGATGAAAACGATTGCTCACCCACAGGACTTATAATCCCTTTCAAAATTTGCAAGAAGGATGTGACATTTTTGCTTTTCTTTTTGCTTACTCCTATTTCAAGAATAAAATTAAATCTTGGCATAGCCCACACCTGTCAGTCACATTCCAGAAACCAGTTGAGACTGGCAGGAGGATTTGACTTCTACTAATCATTCAGGGATAGATTATCATCAAACAGATGACGAGAAATCAAGTAAAAATAGCAAAATATGTCATTTCCAGCAAATATATCCTCTGAAATTCCCTCCATCGAATTGTTACTGCCTCTGCAAGTCAAACAAGCCCAAATCAAACCTGAGCACTGTCTGCTGCAATATGCAGAACACACGACTCCAGCATTTCTCAGAATTTCCCCATCACTGAACACTAGAGAGCAGCCTTTCTCTAACGTGTTAAGAATTGCATAGTGCTTTTCCCTCCGCTTTCTGAAGGAAGAGGAAATTGACCCTTATTCTGAGAATTCCGTGCACTCCACAGAGGAAAAAAAAAAACAACAGATGTCTCCTCAGACTGGATTGAACCATAAATCTGATAGATAGCAATCATGGCACTTCTTATGGATACCAGCTGTTGATAGCTTGCGCCCAGCCTTCAGTCACACATTTTTATTGCAGACTTTATCTTCTCATCGGGGTTATTTGTATTACTGTAGCACTTAAAAAAAAAAAGACATGGCTCCAAAGGGAACTTGAAACTGGTAAGGAAATGCTCATGTCTGTTTACAGCCTGCAACCTCATTTTAAAAGGGTTAAATAATATAGTGAATTTACAGCAATTCTGGGAATTAGACCAGAATGTCTTGTGTTGCTTTTTTCAATATTGCCTGCAGTAAGCCTATCTGGCTTAGGCCTTTGGAATGCTTAGGCTATGCACTGAAAACTAAAATTCATTTCCTACCTATTATCTATTTATCTGTTCATCGGGACTGGCGTATCTGCAAGGTTTCTTCCACAGCCCCCAACTCTGCTTGGGCACATCTCTGACAAGTCTTTTGTAAGACTGGGATAGACTGTTGTATTGTACTGCTGCAGGGATGGCAGAAAAGGACACCTATTAGTGCTGCTCATAACAGCAGATCTTTGGCACATAAAGCCTGTCTCCTGAGCAATGCAGAGTGGTTTTCAGCTCACCTGCTGGAGTCCTGGGTCACCAGGGTGAAACACCACCAAATCTGCTACTAAAAGTCCGCTGGCAGCTTCATTGCATTTAGAATAACCTTAGTAAATATCATTCAGTTCAAGATACAAATTGAAAAGGCACAGAAGAGAGAGACATATCCCTTATTTTGTGATAACAAAGAGGTGTTCTATCCCCAGGTAATGATATGTTTTGTATATCTGATATGAGATCCCATTGAACTAAGAGGTATAAATGTACACTACAGTTATATATATGTGTTCAAAGCTGTACTTTCTACAGTGCTTTACACCTTAGCACTTAAAGCTAGTCCTAGAGTTGAATAAGAATACTTACTGACTTTTAAATCATCATCATTGTATACAGTTCATCACCTTGACCACGAGATAACATACATTCAGACAGCAGCAAAGACAGAAGCAGAGATTTTCAATAACAAAACCAGAGGTGTCCATCACTTCAATGCAAAGTGGGGTTATCAGATATAGACTTATTAGGGCTATTACTCTTTTGGGATTAGACAGCAACAGTAATTCCTTGTACCTCTGCCCCCACATCACATCATTATTTCTATTTGTTCTTTTGCTCTGAATTGCAATGTTCAGTACAGGGCAGAGTATTTTTGCTGAGTGCTTCTATGGGGGGCCCACACATAGCTGCCATACAAATCCTCAGTTGTTTGTTTGATAGAAGGAAATCATCCCCTAGGCCTACTCCATAAGTTTCCCATTATACATTTCAGGTTAACTTACAATCATTTGTATTTAAGCAAGACTTTTTACCCACATATTCACTCAAAAAACCCAACATGAACATCACTGATGCATGATCATGATGCACCATGATCAGCTAAGTCATACAGAAAGGACAAATTGTGCCCATTTATAAAGATATATAATAAGCCACACAGGATTCCTTGTAGACTGCAAACGATTGCCTTGTTTGCCAGTAGCAGCTCAGCTCAAATGGTAATGTATTTTGAAGTTTATCTTCTGAAAATAATCTCTGTATTTCATCATCCAGTTCCTTTCTCCTCCAAAAGAAAATTCCTTCTAAACCCATCTCACTCCAGGGGACCATCAGATGGAAAGAAAGGCTGATAGCAGAACCAGCCCCAGCAAGGTCACTACTACATTTTAAGCAGAGCACATATGAAGGTGCCAAAAAATCTGATGCAAAAGAAGTATTGGAGTTTCATAAATGAAGAGAGGAAACGCAAACACTGAAATACGTACTGATGGATGGAGCCAGGGGGAAGTCAAGACTAGAACCAAAGTATTTTAGGCAGCTTATAACCCTGCTCACAAAACCACGGATGCCTTCAAATACTGAGCCAGTAATAGTGATAATATTTAACACTCATCCTTCTCTTGCCTGAAATACCTAAAAGAAAGAAAATACATTGCATGTCCTAGTGAGCAGTATTCTTTACTTCAGAATTCCTAATATCTTCCCAGTAGGAAAACTAATGAAGCTCAACTCATCCACATTTTTACTGTTCCACTATACAAAGAAACAGTAGACGTTTCCTTCCTTCTAATTTACATAATTTTAGTTCTACAGTAATTACTGTATTTGAGGAAACATTTACTACAGTGCAAATATGGACAACTGTGGCTATTTGGTTTGAAATATGGAAACAGGAGATAAAAATGGGGTACAAGGAAAAAAAATTATGTTTAATAAAATAAGTTTTGTCTTGAGGATTCTCATTGAAACAGGACTGTTAAGCACTCTCAGAATAGTTAAATTTCAAATTCAAGTAAAAACTTTAAATTAATTCTACAATAGTAAAACACAAAGCACTCAACAAATTTGATAAGAAATTGCTCTGTAAGGACTGCAAGTCCTCTTGTGGCAAATGAAGATAGCAGAAAGTAGTTGCTTGTTGTTAAAATGTTGTTAAATGTGGAGTGGGGATTTTGGTTTGGGGTTTTTTTAATGTAAAGTGTAGAACTCACAAAGTTACTTCTGTCATTTTCTGTCCTTTACTGCTCAACACATTTGGTGCTGGATAGCAGAAACTCTGAACCAAAACATCACTAATATAAAGTCTTATTTTCTTAAATTACAATGGTATTTTAGAATATCTCAGCTTGTGCTGATAAAAAAAAAAGTGTATTACTGTACACAATAGTTTCTCCAGTGAAAAATGTAGATTTGATTAAGTTAAAATATCTCACAAAAATGTCTTTTTATACTTACTAGATTGAACCATGTCACTTTTTTACTTTGTTATAATCATGACAACTTTATGAAATATTCCGATAAGGATGAAACAAAAAATGTCTGACTATTTCTTTTGGTAAACATTTTTATTGTTTTCGTTCCATATGAAACCAGTAGACAGAAATGCAATTGCTGCAACAATTTTGCTAAATTCTCTTGAATTCATGAGGAATTTTTCATTAGTTTGAACAAGCTCTAGACCAGGTCAAATAAACACAGAACCATGTCACGTGTGTCTCCGTCTTAAAGCTGTTCTCCGGAGCTAAATCCCCTCTTATATCTGTTCTTATAGGTCTATAAATTACTGCAAAGGTAGGTCAATATAGGACTATAAGTTACAGGTCACCCTTTTCAGTTCTGCTCTCAGTTCAGTTCTACCATGAGCACAGGGATAGCATCTAGCACTATAGAATGCTACCAGCTACAAGAGTGCCCTGCATCCTGTATTGCTTTTTTCTTCATTACTAGATATAAAATGATCAAAATCATCACAGAATGATGCAGTACATTACAAACCCTCTGTTTACTTTGCTGTGCACAGTGCTAAGGACACATAATAACTATTACGGGATCAAGGCCCAAGTGTTAAATTTTTCTGCATAAAATCCAAATTCAGTTCAGTAGCCTTTAGGACCTTTGTCACTTCAGTTTCTTTCAGAAGAAAGAAAAGAAAAACACATATGTGCAGAAAGTTATTCAGTCGTCCTTACACCTGAACGGAGATCTTGTCTTGCTTGATCAACTGGGAAAAGCCTGGAGAGACTTTCCTCGTTCTTTAGTGCCTCGTAGTGCCCAAAATCAGAGGGAATCTCAACTTAATGTCAATCTCAGTATGGATAAAAGCATCAGTCACTGTTCTGCACACAGCCTATGTTAATCCATCAATATCTGAAATCTGTACACTAGGGCAATGACATAGCAGTAAAAAAGATGTCATCTTATCAGATGAAAAAGAACACAGGTCAACCAGATACCATTTATAGAGAGTAAGCATCAGAAGTGACAACTGAAGGCAAGACTCCTGGGGAAGGGAATGTTGGTTTCTCCTATAATTAAATTCACCCTCCCTTTGCCAAGCTCCTTAATCCTGTTTTGAGTGGGAGTCATTTTCCGACAGGGAAAATAATATATATGGAATCAAGCAACTTGCTTCAGGCAGAGGAGAGCAGGAGGGAAGGGTGGGAAGTGCACTCTGCAAATAGTTTCCACTCCTGCTTTCAGCTCACTGACCTCAAGCTGTTGCAACGTGAACTGCACGACAGGCTGCAAGGACCTGCCTGACCAAAGAGCCATCCTGCCACGGCCTCCTTGCTGACTGGCTGCCTTCCAGTGAGGAATACTTCAAGAGAGCAGGAAGTGAGACAGCCTGATAACTTAGATGCTCAGTTGTTTCACCCAAAATAGACGCATCCCTCTAAAAAAAACAAACAAAAAAAAAAACCAAAAAACAAACAAACAAACAAAAAAAAAACCACCAAACAAACAAAAGAAAAACCAACAACAAAAAAAACCTTCCCTCAGCATAAGAGCCTTTAATGCAAATGTGTAACCAAGGCCTCTGAAGCCCCTAAAGGTTTTCAGAAGCCTCAGGATTAAGCCTTGAGACTAGACACCTATTCCCAGTCTTTACCTTGCCACTTACTTCCTTTGTGGTTTTGAAGAATCTTGTCTGTGTTGCCCAGATATATCACAGAATTGGCAGGATTTCCCTACCCCAAAGAGTTTATATACTACACAGATACTGGGTGGTTCACTAGTCAAGGAAACACACTGACACCTCTAACATGCCAATTTTTCTGCTAAGCCAAATTTAAATCTCAGTTGCCTATAATAAATAGATACAACCCAAAATCTGAGTTTAGAACTTTCTCCTCTAAGTGTGAGCACATGTACAGTCTTGGGTTTGGCCATTATCTCCATTAAAATTTGTCTTTGCTGGATAAATATAAAATCTAGAGTAACACAGCTGTTTGTTAAGATGAGGTTAGAACAGTCCCCCCCTACTTTGCTCAGAGGGAAGCTTCAATAGGGATTCCTGTCTGACTCTCCTTTGAATACTGACCATTAGCTATGACCAACCAATTCATGAAAGTGTAACAACTTATACTGAAATTCCACTGCAGAAGCACTTCATCTAGCAACACCTCGCTGAACTGAGAACTGTTAGTTTTCCCTCGTGTCAAAATAGTTTGAGGATTTCTTGAGACAAGCAATGTCTACTGTTTAGGATTTAAACATTTTCAAGCCCATTGGATGACTTGGACAATGAGGCAAAGGCAGAAACACCTGATTTGAAACTTCTTTCCAATATTAACCATCTAACAAGAAAACCAGTTGGGTGCTTCCTTCATGCATGAGTTGTTCTTCCTGGTGTTTATTGAGTAACATCTGGCACTTCTCCAACACAACTGACAGCTAAATAATATATAATCTGTTTTTCAGCAAAGCAATTACTAAGTAAACCTGAACATACTGAAGGAGTAAACGACAGGTTACAACACCTAGAACAGGACGCCACACCTGAAAAAGCTAATATTACCCGAATAATTGTTATCTGTAAATCACCAGAATGTGCTGAAATTATTGCTTTATTTAGTGGAAGATTAAGCCATCTGCTCTTAAAAGTACATGCTAAGTACTTGTTTACTGCTTTTCCCCCCACATACACACACTTAAGAGATTCCATAATTATCCTAGCAGCACATTACTGGAAATGATGTGTGAACCTCAAGTTTCAGGGCCATATTGTTCATAGAGATAAAGTCATCTTAATGAAGCTACTTATCCCTTTTGAAAAGCAACACAGAGAAGCTGATCTTATGTTAGAGCTCATAATTAGAACTGTGTGAATACTAGGTTTTCAGAAAAATAAAAGAATCTAAACTGTGAAGTTCCATCTTTACACTGAAATGAATCCTCTGATTCCTCATGCTCAGTAAAATATTTTTTAGAGTCAAGCAAAGTATTACATTTGAGAAAAAAATCAAAACTTCACATCCTGTCCAGCTAGATTAATAAGAGCTTAAAATTTGGATTAAAGCATCTCCCAAATGTTTCACTTAAAAAATAAAACATTTAAATTAATGTAATCCATGTATTCTAGTGGAAATGTATTTTTAAGTACTTTCTCACCACTAAATCAGAAATTTGTTACTTGTTGTTACTATCATACATTAAATCTTTACCACACTCATGTATGACAAAGCCACCAAGACTTTTCTTTGAGCTACCCTCTCTTTGAATTTCACAGTAGCAATATTGAAAACAGGTAATTGTAATCACCATCAATGGATCTCCCTTATCAAAGGTGTTCATTTAGAAACAAATTATGGTGATGATAACCACAGCAACAAGCTGCAGTTAGAAAAAAAGGCACAAATTACCACTTCTCTTCCTCCTTTGTGTTAGTTCAATGCTTGTGATAATGTTACATCCATCATTAAGCCATAAGAGAAACCAGAAAATCATAAGACAATGGTGATGATAACAGAGCTGTTTGAACATACCATATGGCCTTATCAAAAGACAGTCTAGTTTCATTAAAGTATCATTATATACCGCAGGATTTTCCTGAAGTTGTGTCTGCTCTGAAAATCATTACATTGTAGTGGTAAATACATCTTAAAGCAATTAAATGCATTTGTGCAATCTTCAAAATAAAGTAATCTATCATATCATCCACAAAATGAGTATCTGGAGTAAACATGCTGTTTGAAAAGGAACTAACCAAAACCAGGTCCCGTCATCTAACCAGTCAAAGAGTTTTGACCCAGTTCTGCACTTCCCAGCAAGCATCTTCCTCTCCAGTAAGCCAGACCGATGGTATGTGTACAAAGTCTTTTGCAGACAGATAGAAACAAGCTTTGCCTTTGCCGCAAGCAGCTTCCACAGTATTCTTGTGACATAAGCAGGATGTAGTGCCAATGGCAACACCTTGCCCTTCAGCAGCTCCCATCTCCACAGTGTGAGCGCTGTAATAGCCGTGGCAGCAAAGCTTCTCATCCAGGAATTGTGCACACATGGCTGAACTGCTTAAGTGCCTGTTTACACACATTGCCTCCAGACCTGCCTTAACACTCCTCTGCCAAACACCCCTGTGTTTGCAAAAAGTCCCATCTTAAATCCAGACTTGGCTCTCAGCTCCAGCCCGTTTCTGAGCCAAGTGCAGCACACAAGGAGGACACACGGGCATACACTGACCCTAATCCTGCACTCCCCCTCCTACCCACCGCTCCCACTGAAATTAGCTGTTACCTCTCATCCAACAAAGGTGGTCAGGACACGAGTGTCTTCTTTCAAAGTTGACAGTGCTGGGAACCTTATTTCTAGATTGCTATTGTTTTGTTGTGTGTCTTTATCCTTTACTCACTACAAGCGTGAATAACAATGGAGTTCATGCAACTTTTTTATTTCTCTGCTCTTGTGGCCAACATTTTTATTCTCATGTGTCGCTTAATTTTTATTTATGCAACTCCTAGGTGTGCACAACCTGCCATTATTAGGGACTGAAGGAATTCTTTCTCCCTCAGACTTCTTAACCACTTTCTATTTACTTAGATGCATTTACGATGGTTACTAACGCTGAACATTATCAAAATTATAAGCAATAAGCATCAGCACAAAACATTTGTTTCAGGCTATGTAAACTGTCACAAGACGACTAACCAATTTTTATTGTATGTATTAATTATTGTATGCATTGGTGTATATTTTTACTGTATGTGTTAATGCGTTTTATGTACTAAAACAAGTATTATTTTAGGCAGGCTTTAAAGATATACAAATAAATCTATATTTACCCAAATATATTTATCTGGAGAGAAATACTGATTTTTCCCCATGACCAAATTTCTGAATGTCACATACAAGCAGGCATAATCAATATTTTTCAGGCTTTATTGAAGCAGAGTTTTATCAAAACTACCAAATTAAAAGCTTAACATGCCTGCATTTCTACAAAAGTCAGTAAAACTGCTAAGAGAGTTTCTTCTAGCAGCATATAAATTCCACTTTGTGAGAATATTCCTTTTGGATCAATCCCCATCTTACTGCAGTATTCACAGTCCAAAAGGGAGCAGTAGATGGTGCTGTTTGATGTTGTCTTTTCCTCTCATATTTTGTTACCACTGAAATTATCACGTTATTCTTGATGCATTTCTACATCATGTATTAGGGAAATTTAATATTGGGACCTTACTGCTACATCACCATGCCTAATAATTATGTAATATTTATTCTATAATGCTATTTTTTTTATTGTTTTCCAGACATCATTTCGAGGCATATTTCCTAGAATTTCTTATCTCCTCAGAAAGTAAGGGTGGTTATTATTAAATGCACGACAGAACCAGCCTTTGCCATATCTTGTCGTGAGAGGGACAAATTCTTCCAAAACTGCTTAACTGGGAGGATGGGGGCGTGGGACTGGAGTTATGGAAAAGCCCAGCAGAACTAATCAACAAACATTTCAAGATTTTTAAAACTACTGTTTCTTTGCAAAACTCTAAGTACATGAGCTCTATAGAAGGATAAATTAGTGATAAATTTAAACAAGTAAATTGCTTGTTCAACCAATAAAAACCAGACGAACAAATTTTAACGATGTTGGTTTCAATAAGCTAACACTTAATTTATAACCCGGTATCACTGTTTTTCTTCCTGTTGTTAAAAATACCGTTCTAATCTCTTGGCTGCAGGACACCGTACTTCGTTTCTGTCACTCTGCCTTGACTGACATGCTCAACGTCACATTTCAAGCTTCTCATCCCCACTTTGAAGTCCTTCACAGAAATAACCTTCTGCTGCCACTTCTATTTATAACTAATTCTGTGACCTTAATGATTCACTGCTTATGTTAGGCCTAATGGATGTGTCTGTTTATGTCCAATCTACTTTACACTTTCCTCTGCACTGTTTACAGGATAAACTCCACCTCAGTCTCTTATACATTTTCAATTCTCTCTCCCTGAATAATAAGACTTCACAAACAAATAGAAATAGTGCAGCTGAAACATGTCTTTTAAAACCAAGGAGTTTATTTCTTTAATATTTACACAAAAATACTAAGAGCTCCAGACAAACATATGCACAATTATATTCCAAGACATTCTAACACTTCAGTAAGACCATACACTTGCATCAGGACCAGCTTGATGGTTTGAACATTCCTTGCATATTGTACGCTGTTCAAGCTCCTAAAGCAAAACAGCAATTCAAATCATCAAAAGCAGCTGAAGGTTTAGATGCAAAATTTCTTTGCATGTCAACGCAGAAAACAAAAATCCCCAACAGAAAGTTTGTATGGTCAAATAAACAAATCAACAATATTGCACAAGGCAACAAGCAAATAGGAACCAAGTCTTGCCTGCAACTTGTTCCGAAGCACAGCAACGTTTTGTTTTCAAAATATGTATTTTTTCCACAAACAAAGATTATGTTTTAATTTCCTGTCCAAGAAAATGGACATTTGTCAGCCTCCCCACCACTGTTTTCCCTTTCTCTGTCACTACTCAGAACTTGTCAGCAGCAAAGGCATTTAGAAACATTGGTGTCAGACCAAGGAAAACAACCCCATTTATTTCCTTCAGTGCAGGGAAAGGAGACACTCAGAGAATAAGAACACCCCACTTCTCCCAGCTTCTAGCTGCATTTAGAGACTGGCAAGTTTTCAAGACCTGGGAATAGCTTCTGCAAAAGTGCCCCAGCTTAGGAAAAGCAGGAACAGCATTGCTGCTGGAGGCAGCAGCCTTCCCACTACTTCAAGTGCTGTCTCAAGCAGATACCAAACACAGGTAACTCAGCAGGTGAGGTCAGGGTCCCCTGCAGGGGCTCCACACAACCTGCACATCCTCAGCCTACAAGTGGCATGAAGGACCTGGCACAGCCTCAGCACAGCAAGAGGCATCCAGCAAAAACAGTGCCAACTTTTAGAGCACTCTTGTCAGAGAGCTCCTCCACCCCTCACTCCACCAGGGAGAAAGAACAGTGGCCTGCCAGCAAAGGAACTGTCTTGTCTCAGTTTGTGATGTGAAACAAGGCATGTTAATTCCTGCATTCATGTGAAACATCCAATATGAACTTTGCATGGTTTTGGAGAAGTTTTCTTATAGTACAGTTTTAAAAGAGACTTAATTGCACAAACAGAAACAGCAAGAAGGGCAGAAGGAGCCGCAGTGTAAGCAAGGGAGTGATAGAAGAAAATTGGATTGGGGGATCCTTGTGACTTGGTGCCTGAAGGCAGCTGTAGGCACAGCATAACCACCAAGCCATGTCCCCACTAGCCCCTCAGAACATCAACTGAGAGCAACTCCTGATTCTTCTGCACCATCAGCCAGAAAACTACACGTGCTGCATTTAATAACTCTAGTCTTTTTCAAGTCATGTTTTTCCCCTTGAGTTTTTTCATGTCTTATTTGGATAAGGGAATATATTCACCCTCTGAGACAGGGACACACATTTCAACTCACAGCAGAAGCCTTGAAGAAGGGTGAGGAAACCGCTCCTTCCACACAAGGAAGGCAGCTTTAAAGTTAAGCCAGGGCTCTGATTTAGGAAGTAAGGCCTGAGACCACTCCAGTCTCCCCTCAGCAGCCCAACACATTTAGCACTGCAGGCAGCTTGACTCAAGCTTTTTTTTCCCTATAGATACCTGGGACACAGTCACTTCAAAGCAATTAAATGGCAGGTGACATCTCTGCTGATAACTAAAGCATGAGCTGCTTTTTGAGTTCAGACATCCCGTTTTCATTATCATTTTGTGCATATTCTGTTTTGCACTCACTTCCCTTGTCTGTCCATGCAAATTCCTTATGTACCTACTGCCATGTATATACTGGCACATTTCAACCCCTGAGCACATGCACACAAGTCCAACCAGCAGCATGGACACAATTGTGCACACAAGTAACACTCCCCTGTGGTAGGTTCTGCAGGTGGGCTCTGCATAATGCATGAGAATCGCCTGTCTCTCTATGATATCCACCATGCTCCTTCCATAGGTTATGACTGGACATTCCCTTACATCATGAATGCAGGCTGAGTTCCTCCTCCTGTTCTTTGCTGAAGCACTCTCACTCTCAACAGGAACACTCAAAAGCTGTCATACCAGACCAGGCTGCAGCTATCACATTCTTCAGCACCTGCAGTTCCTAGGCAGAGGTAGTGTCTGTCAGCCTGTTGTAGGAATAGGCCTTTGTTTTCTTGCCTTTTCAAGACACCAGACTCAGCCATAAAACATCCAACCCACTGCAAAACACGAAGTCATTAAATTCCCAGTTTCATTCTTGCCTGCTTTTTGCTTTACAATTCCCTTCTATAAAAAAAAAAGCTGGAGCAGACAGACAGCCTGATCAGATGTTTCTAACTCTGTTATTCTGTTTGATGGAAAACACAAGAGTTTTAAAGATTTGTGTCTAAAAATATATATGCAATCCTATATTGACAGCCTTATGGAGGATTCAGCTCAAGTTCTGTCAGGCATTTTGGATCTCCCTTCCTGGCACACACCTTCCCCCTGCACAAAAAGGAGGCCAGCCTTCTCTCCTTTCATCAAAGCCTGCTCCACCAAGAACAATCCCTTCTTTCCTAAGTATGTGCCCTTCCTTTTTCTTCTCCCATACTTCCTTGTTTTTCAAACACTTCTTCAGACACCTCTGCCAATTGCTTATCCCATTTGCTACTCCACTTCCCACTCTTCAGAGCAGGCTTTAACATATTTCCTTTGTTCTTTGCCATCTTCACACACCCTTTAATGAGCCAGGCAGATTTCTTAAAATTTCTGTGTGTCACGCTAGTCTGCCTACTCACTATCAGGCATGAACCCGACTCCCACAACTCCTGAGAAACACAAGCTTAGGAAGCTGGACAAGCCACTATGCTACATTTTTGACCAGATTGCTTCCCTAGTCCTGCTCACCGAGCAGGTGCCTGAGGGTCAGTGCCAGGGAAGGGAGGGCAGAGGGATGGCAAGAGGGGATACAGGCTGGAGAGAAGAGCTGCTCTGTCCCTGTGACAGCAGTATCTCTTGGTGTTGGCTAAAACTCCTTGGTTAAAACTCTTTCAAACCCAAAGGATGGACAAATGCAAGCAAACAAATTCATTCACTGCTGACAAACTCAAACGTAGTTAAATCCTTCTTTTGCAGTGCTGCTGCAGATCCTGAGTGTTAATCTACCTTTCCATGATTCCTGCCTGCCTCAGACTTTTCACTCTCAGATGGAAGAAGGTCGTTTCTGTCTTGGCCAAACTAGCCAAGACGAACAAAAAAAGCTCCACAACTTTTATAATGTAGTTAGTGAGAAGCAACTTTTTGTACACCTGATTCTTATTATGTGCCTTTGAGATCTCTCTAGAAAACCATTGAAACTAAGTGGCTGTGACATCAGGTCTTCATAGGGAAGATGGAAGATGTAATGTTAAATTTGCACGTTTAGCCAGCCTTTCATCTTGTGATGATTACATCCCTTCTTTAGATAGCAAAATTAAGGCCTTGAGATCTCATCAGCCCCCTGTACTCTATCCCATTCAAGAACAATATTGCTACAGACATGATTTGGTGGTGTTCCCCTTGTCAAACCAACCAAGTGCCAGTCCTGGGATTTCCTCTAAGCTCCTACCAGCTGTGTGATGCTGAGTAACCCAAAGGTGAACTGTGCATCCCTTGGCTTGGCTCAGGAGAGTTTTGGGGCTGCTAGCAATGTGAAGCACTTCACACTGCATGTGGCACTCCAGCACATGACATGCTATAGTGAAAACATGCTGACAGGATTTGGCAGCTGACAGGATGACAGCCAGCAAAAGGGAAGGACAAACTTCTTATTAAGTAAAACTTTAATCTGATTCTAGAAAAATATTTGAAGTATCCAAGACATATTGAGGATATTAAGAAATTCTATACTGTACTTTCTTTATTAAGTCCTTTAGCAGTGTTAACTGTGAACTGGGCAGTCAGTAATCAAGTTGTAGCTTCCAAAACTATTCCTAACAGAGATGAGAATAAAGGAAGAATTTCTGCCTCCATAAAATATATGGGTATTTACAATGGACCCCCTGCCTATGCTATTCCCAGCAATTCCATTTAGGCATTGTTAGTTAAGTTCCTCTCAAACAACTAATGGGTATAAGGAAATGTTTTTTCTCCTTTCTCTTCAGTCAAAATACAAATGTAATTTGATATGTTCATATGCTACATATGTCTTCCTTTTGTCACATTTGATTTGTGCATTATCCCTCAAGAATGTGTGGCTGAGCAGGGGCAGTGCTGTGCAGCAGAGGGGGAAGTTCTAACACTCCACTTATTCCCTCTCTGCTGGACAGGATACAACTACTGACACCTGCTTTCCTCCAGAGAGCTTTCTAAGCATTCATCTTCTATATCACTATAGAGTAACTATCCTAAGGATTTCCACAGGCTGGAATCTGGCCCATGCACCACCATTGTTTAATTTCTTCATCTATGCACCTACAGATCCACAAATCTACAGACTACTGCAATATAGTGACCCACTAACACCACTGCTTTATCTCACAGAAGTGACTGAACACTGTGCCCGAGTCCCAGGTGTGAGCTCCTGGCCAGCTAGAGAATGAAGTTCCTTTGGAATTCTGCCATTACTATTCACTCCCACCCTCTCTTAACTCCAAGAATCGAGTGTTGGACTTAAAAGATCTATCACAAGAAGAAATCACTTTGGAAGGAACAGCCAGCAATTCTTTTACCTTATTACACAAAGAATCACAAGACATTTATTTGATTGTAGCGACAGCTGAATTTTGTGCTGTAAATTTAAAGTACTAATTGCCAATGGGATAATTTCTACTGAACCTTTTTCATACTTTTATACCCATGAAGTATGACCTCATCAGAATCCAGTAGAAGTGGGCTAGGAAATATTCCCCTGTGGCAATTAAAATTTCACATTCAGAAAGCATTCATAAAAGTAATGGTTCTGAGGGTGCCACTTATTTTACAAATCACACCCATAAAAGCCATGGAAACTGGAAAATGTCAAGTGTAAGCTGAATTATATATTGCCATATTGTTATATTCAGCCTCTCTGAGGAAGCAGGAGAAAGTCACAAGTAAATATATATTTAAAGACCGTCATGTTATATAAATGCATCTAGGAAGGTAAGGTAACAGCAAATTATGTTGTATTTATGCAAGCCACTTACCATCAGCAGCAGCTTTTGAGTGTTATTTTTTATCCAGAACTAGTTATAGTAATCAACAATCAGGAAAAATACACTTACATTACCCTAAAAAAACTCTGGGCTGACCTTCCTACATTGCTAAATCTAAGACTTAATATAATTAACCTGGCCAAGTTCTCTTTCGTTGTTTTTTTTTGTTTTTTTTTTTTTTTTGATCACTGCTCCTCCCAAAAGATTTCCTAACCACACCCAAAGTAGTACAGGCAACTTTGAGATATTGGAAGTACTTGATTCTCTCTCTGTAGGTATATCAACAATTTTCAAATACTGTTAGGCAGTGCCTGTTGCTTTTGGGTAACTGTATCTCTCAGGATATTTGTAGTCTATTCTTATACAGGCAAGAAGCCAAAAAGAAAAGCAAACCCACCTACCAGTACAAACTACTCCTGTAAAGGAAGGAAAAAGAATCATTAGCATTACATAGATAAAGGAGTATTTCCCTCCTGTCAAATTTCTGTCCTGCTAAACAATTCAGCAACCAACAAATTAAAACTAACACAAAATGAAAACTCAAAAAATGGAAAATTTGGGTGGTTTTCACTATGTCCTTGTATTACAGAGCTTTCCAGACAAAACCATCTCAGATTCCCTTCATCTTCATTCTGCTATACCTGCTACCACTATAGCTGCATGAGGTATAACTACCATACATCGGTAAGGCTAATAGCAAAGAATACTTATAGCACTTTCTAGCTTGCCCTGAGTGGTTTTACAGTGAGCAAAAGTTCATCATTAACAAAGATCCACGAGTCACCTCATAACTTACACAGCTCTCGTTAGGTAAACGGAGACTTGTACAAAATACAAGAATAAGCTATAACCTACTTTAATTAAATACAACACCTATTGGCCCATATAACATCACAGAATAGAAAAAATCCTGCTGTCCTCTGAAAAATTAGTTTATGTATGACAGGTGCCGTTACTGGCCACAAGGAGTCAGGACAGCCATTGAAAAAGCTGGTGAGTCTGCTCACAACTCCTGCGCAAAAGCACCTCGTGATATTACTTCACAGCAAAGAGAAGTTACTTAATTGCACCCCAGCCTGAGATTAAATGTACCCATAATTCTTCCAAAAAGCAGAATAACTGAGACCTCATTCTTGTCAGCTCCAACAAAGATTTACTGGGAAGCTGCACAGAATTATTTCAACGGAAACATCTGTGATTACACAGTTATATAGCATCTATAGACTTGTTTCAAGTTCCCCTTGGCATGAATGAAAGGCTACAGGTTCCACAGACATTTTTCATGACCTGACCCAGACACTGTATTGCTTTCCTTAAGAGACAAAGGAAAAAAAAAAAAAATCACTGAAGTCATGTATATATATAAGATGACAGGGAATAAGGAAAAGGACATATTGAATATTTCTTTATAGCCAAGGGAATCTATATGCTAGTCCATTTATTCTATAGGTGTACATGTGAAGTTCCTCTGGCAGCCTGATGAGATATCACTATTTACCTAAAAAGATATTCATTACTACTTTAAATCTGTACCAGTGGGACTGGGAAAGGCTGAAGCGAGAAGCTCTGCAGTAAAAGACACAGAACGACTGCAAACTACAGACTACAGCAAGATGAATAAAAACTGCATTTATCTCTTGTTTTGGTATAATGTGACTGCTTGGGTTTATTACCCTGGGCATATCTCATGTCATGTGACAATCTCTATGCCTGGGAAGAGCATGGTTGTATGGCAGACCACAAAAGTGCAATGGCTGATGAACCGATTAGTCAGAACACAGCTTTTTCCCTTTTCCCCTGCAGTCTTTTTTCTACTTTTCTCAGACACTTAACCCTGTTACCCATGTCCACACTAGCTTGTCTAAACTCGTGACCATATGTTGCAATCCCATCCAATATATGGTGTATAAATTGAAGATACCTTAGCATACCTTTTACAGAGTTACTCCAATATAAAACATGCAGCACCTCCGTGCCTCTGAACGTTTCTTTTTCCATCCTCAGAGGAGCTAATTGCCCATGGACAATGAAAGTACACACAAAAGTTTCATGTATAACAGGAAGGATGGGAGAGTAAACTAATCAAAATATTCTGGGTGGTTTGGGGTTTATGTTTGTTTGTTTATGATATGTATTTCGGAACACTTAAAAAAATCTACCAAATATCTGGGTTTGGCAAAAATTAAAACATATTTTCCAAATGGATATTTTCTGTGAAATAGATTTCTCCATCATCTGAATTGAAAAACCTGATTGGTTCATGTATTTCACCTGTCCTTCCACATGATCTTGCACTACCCACCTCACTTTGAGATGTAACTGCTTATAATTTCCAGCAAGTAGGAAACTGACCATGAGGATATTTCCTTCGAAAATTTTAACAGAATTTCCAAAACACACATCCAGTGTGATCTTGTATACTGACTTAAATTAAATCTGTGTTTAAACCTATATAAACACTTGCAACCATGTTGTAGAAGCTTCAAAGGGTCTTGATTCAGTTAGATGAGAGCACACACCTAACCTAAAATCAGCTCCATTCTGATGCCTTCACAAGTCGTCTCTTGCCAGAGAAGCCAATGCCTAAATTCTAGTTATGGAACAAAATGAACCTGTTCTAGCTCATCTCACAGTTAAGGAAACAGAGAACACAATGGACTGTTACAAGAGTGAAGTTTAGTGGTGGTGGTATTATTTTGCTTAGTGACTATAACTACATCAGGTTTGGTCCCACATTTAAGACACCAAGAAAATCCAAAAACCACCCAGGCTTACAAGTGAACAGACTTTACCACAACTTCATTGGATCAGTTAAAGACGTGCTGTATCATATCATACCACTGCAACTCACTGATACAGATGGGCCCCTGACTTTCACAACCTTTCCTCAGAAGACACAGTTGTACCATTCAACACAAACCATTTCCTTAGAGAAAACAATCCTCTGCTGAAAGACAAGTGAGGTATTCAAAACCCTACTTCTGGTTTGGAAAAGGATTTAATCTGTAAGAGCAGAAAGGCTCTGAATCATTTATTATAAATACAGAGGTTTATGATTTTTTCCCCCCTTTCTGTTAATACTGCAGAACCAACGCACCCCGAAGACACTGAGAAACAATTCACCATTTCCCTGTTTTAACATTGAAACTGGCAGGGAAAAATAACCCAAACAAACTCTCAATGGAGCTGCACAAGTATAGCCAGGGTTTGGAACAAACTGTTCCAAACTGTGGTGAGTATAACAGGATGCCAGGAGGAGTAGTTACTCTTCTGCCTCCCTAGGCAGAGCCTCAGTGCACTCAGAACCACAATATGACATTTGCAAGCTCACTTTTCAGCCTCGAAGAGCAATGCTTCCCATCTCTATAATTTATCATAACACAAAGTATCAGTCTGAAAATATACTGAATGCCTGTAGAGAAAAAGAGTATAAAACAGTATCAGATCGTTTTTCAGCCACATAGCAAAACTTGTTCTTTGAGTTTGTTTTGTTTTTAAAAGGGTACAGCCAGTCAGTTCAACTATTTGAGCACGACATAACCACCCAGCCCAACAAACAAAATTAATAGCATCCACTCACACCTCAGAGTATTGGTAAATATCATCATCTTGATTCTGTCACCCACCCTTATGTCTTCAAACTTCACATTAAACAGTAGTACAACTCTTCCAAGCTTTAGTAGGAATGAGTATGCAGTGAAAAGTTAAGTAACTGCTGGATTTGACCTCTTTCCAGCATTCAAAATCACTAACTTTCTCATTTTACTACACTAAAGGGAAGCGTAATACTAAGCAACACTAAATCTTATTTTGATGGAATTTCTGTACAGGAAGCTTTTTGCTTTTTACAAGACCAATCCCAACCCAAATTTAAGTAAAACCAACAGAAATGCTCTCACTGATTTCCCTCCACTTTGGATCTGATCTTAAGCCTGCAGTTTTCTTCTGCACTGTGAAAATACAGGCTCAGGATAAACCTCTCTGCAGCTCTATTTATTCAGCTTGTGTCATGTCAGTTTGAGAAAAAAATTCTCGGTTACTCCTCCAGAGAGGAAAAAAAAGTTGAAAATAAACAGCCCATCAGAGCACCAAGGCAAAACAAAACATAAGGTTAAATGCCAGCATTTTACACCTCTATTTTGTCCACCTAAAACCATAAAGGCACTAAGATTTTCCAGCTTAGAAGAATCACTTCCAATAAAAATCAATAGAAGTATCACCACCAGTCTTCAGGGGAACAAAGTTGGACCTATACACAATTCTTTAAAAAGTCCCCTCCTGAACTCCCAAAGAAGTGTTGACAGCTTGGGTCACTAGAAGCTTGAAGGCCATTTGTGGAAAAGTCAACCTTGCTATCTAAACACCCTGCAACAGCAGTTGGTCTCATCAGAAGAGGAAATGTAATTTCCAATTACCCCACTCCTTCCTCTGTTCCTTTCTGAAAACATGCAGTGGAGTGTGCATCCCACATTCAAATGAAGTTAACCAAGGTTCAGGAAACCTCAGAATCCAAGGCAGCCTCAGATTTCTCTGGCCAAAATGCTTGTAATTCTGATGCCTAACATGGAGTTTCAAAGCCAGACTAAAATCTGTGATATTGTTACTCTTAGTCTTCTTTCATTTTCTGATTTATTGAGTGCTAATACTTTCCTCTCTTCCTTGTACAAAGAGGAGTTTATGAGCAGTCAGGCACCAGAGACAAGTTTGACCTGTGTCCTGTAATAAATCAGGTGCCAGGAGCAGATGGAGAAGGGTTGGGAGCATACTAAATTAATTCTTGAGTTACACCTGTGGTCTATGGTCTACTCAAAAGATTTTTGACCCCATAGCACAGGCGTTTGTTTTCAAAGCCAGCAACAACAAAAGGGGAGCCGAGGGAGAGAGAATGTGAACTGTTGTGAGTCCCATTTTACAAGAACTCACAAGACTCCACAGATTTCCATGACAAGGATCAGTCGTGGATCTGCAAGGGTCATCAAGAACCTGCAATGAGGTTTTTTTGTCAATGTCAAATATAATTTTAAATCTGATTTTTGTTTTCTATGTGTTTTTCCTGTTTCATTATGGAAAAATGCTGCCAGGACTAAACTCAAGTTTTTGATACAAACTCCACTGGAATTATATCAAAAGTTGTAACCAAGCTTTACGGACGATGGAATTGGTGTGATTGCTTGAACTTAAAATTTCCATTGTGGGCTAAATATGCAACATATTTGGTCTCCAGACCACATTCCTTTTCCTGCTTTCATTTCCATCTGTCATATCATCTCTGTACTTGTCCTTGAATATTGATGCAACTTCAGAATACAACATTTCTGTGGCTTTTTCTTAGGCCACTACTTAAAGTTTGTATTTTTTGTGGTCTCCAGACCAAGATGAGGCAGAACAGGCAAGATTCCATACTCCCACGAACAAGACAAATCAAATACTGAACAGAGAAGCTCTTGCAGAGGTTCCACATAAGTCAACAGAATGCACATGGCCATTCACGTATGACTTCAAAAGTGTTTACCTTAATCATTATTGGGGTCAGAGCAACAGAACTGGCTTGCATTTTTCATAGATGGGCTTCTAGCAACCANGTGTTGCTAAAAAGATGGTATTCACCCCTTGCCAGAAAAAGGATTGTTTTGCTTTTTGTATGTGTGTATAGGCATAACAATTACAAATGACAAAATTGAATGAGGTGATATTTCAAAGGAAAAATATATTTATAGTAGAAAAATGCTTGTTTGNTCCATCTGTCATATCATCTCTGTACTTGTCCTTGAATATTGATGCAACTTCAGAATACAACATTTCTGTGGCTTTTTCTTAGGCCACTACTTAAAGTTTGTATTTTTTGTGGTCTCCAGACCAAGATGAGGCAGAACAGGCAAGATTCCATACTCCCACGAACAAGACAAATCAAATACTGAACAGAGAAGCTCTTGCAGAGGTTCCACATAAGTCAACAGAATGCACATGGCCATTCACGTATGACTTCAAAAGTGTTTACCTTAATCATTATTGGGGTCAGAGCAACAGAACTGGCTTGCATTTTTCATAGATGGGCTTCTAGCAACCAGAAGTGTAACAAAAGCATATGAGAACATCTACTTTGTGTTCAGGCATCACTAAACAGTCCCTCCACTCTCACTACACTCAACTACATCTCTTCCATTCTTAATGTAGTCTCTTACAATTCAGTTTTCCCTTTGGAATGTCTCATATTTTCCACTAACTCAGGACATTTAAACAAAGAGGTTTGCTTGACTTCTGGCCTCAATACTACTTTTGTTTCATTTAAGATTGTGAGAAGAGTACATTAGAAGTTGAGGGTTTTTAAAGGAAAAGAACAAAGGAAAATAACTCTTTGACATGTGTTTTTTTGACTTTCAGCTAATTAGAAAAGNTTCACTCTCTTGATCTGGGCTCATTTTCTGAAACCAGTGAAAGAATAATTCCAGGTTTCCAATAGTAGATTGGAAAATAAATAGTAGATTGGTAAATAAATGATTCAATAGTCAGCCAGATCTTGCTGTCTTGGTGTGTACCCTTACTGATATTAACAACACTATGGTACAGCATGACAGCAGTGGGAGGGAATTGAAAATAATTTAAAGTGAACTTCCTAAATTAATTGATCTAAAACTGACGACTTAAAATTTTTCATTAGAAAAAAAAATAATGAACTCTCCTTTTGCTCCACCAAAAGAGAAATATATTTTTCCATGGACACATTGGCACATTTTTTTATCATTGTCAATCTGCAATTTCCTATATCTTGTATTTACCACAAAGAAGGCTGGTCATTCCAAATTTGCTGACATCTGGCTTTTGTGCTTCAAGAGATGAGTTGAAAACTCAGGAGACCAAACATACCTTGTTTAAATAGGTAAAAATTAGCACCAACAAAAATAACGCAACTTTCATGTTTCTTGAAGGTTTTGCTTTGGACAGGACTTTCTAGACTGCCTCAGCTTTTGTGCCAGGGCTTCTATTTGCAAGTTTCAGCTGTAAAGTCAATGGCAACAATACAGAGTAACCACCCACACGACTTGACCTGTCAGCACCAAAACTTTAATGCCACTGTACATTAAGATATGCATGTGACATATCAGATTCAAAACAGTCATTCAGCAGCTAGAACAGCCAGCTCATCTTACTGTATCCTGGATATCAGACAATTTTTTCAGCACCTGGAGCATCCTTATGCCAGGATAAGTGGTATTCCTGCTGACAGCACATGACTAATATTTGCAATGAATTTAAAGTAGAATGTTCTCAAAACAGCTATTTAAAGTAATGATTCCTTTCAACATTAAAGATACATAGATCTCTGCTGACAGACATTGAGGTTGTTTCTCTTATCTCTGTTTCTTACTGACTTATACCCTAGCTAAGTCAGTTTTATTATTTTCTTACAAGTGTAAAACACAGGCAGGGCCTAAAATACCAAACTTTTATTGTCTGTTCTTTATTGTTGAATTTACGAGAGATAAAAATAAAAAAAGCAAACTCAGTCGAGCCATGAAGCAAAGAAAGACATCAGTTACAAAGATTACATCACTGGTTGATTTCATCTTCCCAAAACCAGAGCGTGTTCTATTGAGTTTGATGTGCCAGGACCAGAAATTGGGAAACATATCAAAATAAATATTTAAAAACCAAGTACGCATTGTTGCTCTGAGATAGGATTGTTTAAAATACAAACAGTTAT
>WEIV01012677.1:308732-383678 GCA_013390005.1 Calyptomena viridis
AATACATGAAATGCAATGCACAGTAACCAGCAAAAGTAAAGTCAGGCAGTTGGATCCTTACTTGGATCTTCTTAGCCCAGCTGCTTTGGCATTGTGCAGCCATGCCCTTTCCACATGAACTAGAGGTTTGGCCCAGATGTGAGTACAGATACGGTGTGACTGTTCTCAGGCAGTACTGGAAACCCAGTATGATGCCCAGTAAAACTGCTGATCTACATCTGCAGTTTCTTTCTTGCTTTGTTTCTTTTGTTCTTTGTGTTTTTTTTCTCTCTTCCAACAAAATTCTCTCAGCTCCAGCTGAAACACAGATTGATCCACAGTGCATCCATGCAGCCAGTCAGAACAACAGGAACCTACTGTCTGTCATTACATTATTTCTGACTTAAGGCAAATGACATTAAAGCTACACAACTCTTCTTTCTACTGCCTACTGTTCCTTGAGATTTGACACTCTAGTGTCAGTGAAAAACTCCCCTAGCAAATATAGTTCCTTTAGGCTCTGGAAATTAAGGAAGGTGTCAGACATTGTAGAATGAACAGGAGGAAACCAGGAACAATTACTGTCTTTTTTCCTGACTGCAGCTTCCCTGGAACTACTGCTGATGGGCTAAGTACCAAGAGCCCAGGACAATTGCTGCTATAAAGTCATTGTGCTCATGTGTGCTGCCTACCACTGTAGCTGCTCTCACTTGCCAGGCTGAAAGTGGATTAAGTGTGGTCAGCTCAGGTTAACTCTGCGGTGAAGGTTTATATCCACATATCACAAAATCATCTCAAGAAATGAACACTATTTCTCTGACACCGTGAACACCATAGTACACATGTACTAAAAGAGATTGACGAGTCTGTGTCACTAAGGTCTTTTAGTTAAAAAGGAGAAGGCACAAAGAAAAGTTAAACAAGAGGCTGCAGCACAGAGCAGATAAAATTTGTCTGTCCATTACTCAGCTGAGATGAGCAACAAATGAACACGCTCAGCAATGAAAGTAAATAACAATGGTCAGTTCAAAGGAGACCTGGATCCATGTTTGTGGAAGAAACCAGAAGCTGCAGCCACCAATTGAACTTGTTAGTTCACAGTGGTGATGGATTGGTTGATTAGATTTTTTCCGGGTTAATAAGGGCAGGCCTCAAAGGGTCAATAAGCTTCTCATTTTCTATACATTCTACTGGTAAGTAAACTAACAACACTAGACAGTCAAAGCAAGAAGGGGGGGGGGAGGGATTAGGCTCTTTTGTTCCTCAATATCTGCTTTCCCTTGTCGTGAAGTTTATATGATGAGCTGTGGATTCTGCAGGAAAGCCTGAATGTAAAACAATGAAGGGGCAAAGCATTTAGTTTTGACCTAAGCACGTTTGGGTGGAATAATGATGAAAGACAAGAAGTTAAAATTAAAAGCAAAATGACAACTGAGAAATACAAAAGCCTAAGGTCTTCACGTTTCTCCCTTCTTTTCTGGGTAGTGAAAAAACAAGTCACAAAGAACATGACACCATTGAAAAGAAACATGTCCCACAATGCAGCAGGGGAATCAATTAATTTTACTGGAGTCTAGCCTGACTGTAAATGGACAGGGTGTGAAATCAAAGCAGAAATACAGAAAAAGATTCCCAAGAGAAACCAAAAAGGCAAAATACACAGAAATCGCTTGCCCGAGAGTGATCAAACACCCCAGAATTCAGACTTTGAGATATAGATCCTTGGATGCTCCTAGGAAGAAGTTCAGCAACAACTGAGAAAAGAAGGCAACTAAGGCAAGCAGACACCAGGAAGGTGAAAACCAGCAGAAAGTGTGCAACCTCTGGCAGCAAGAGTGAAAAGAAAACAGGTAAAAAAGAAGGGCTGGTACAGAAACAGTAGCAGGTGGCAGAAACTAGCCAGATGCTCAGATGATGAAAAGCTAGGTCTGGGCTGGTTTTCAGGGAGAGGGGCACTGTATGTGGTTTTTCAGTGACAGAATCTACCCCTGAATTGAAGATCGAAGCCCAGTCAGTGTAAACAAAATTTTTCTAAGTGAAACTAGCTGCTGGGCTGTGTAACACACACATGGACTAAACAGATTACATGGCTCACAGCACGTGTGAAACTGGAAGGATTTTCAGAGGTCCACCCAGAGAGAACAGCTATCCTAAAGACTCCACCTTCCTAAAAGACTCCAGACAAGAGGTTTATTAAATCTTCATCTGTTAGCTGAACTCTCTCTCATATTGGAAGGTTTTCAGAATATGTAAACCTTTCTATTAAAATCAGACTGCAACAGAACTTTACATTCAAGGAAGGCTAAAATTTTACAACTATAACGTAGTCACCTGATGACCTGTATTTAAAACACTTTGTATTGTAACAGGAAGCTCTTTCTTAAGCCTCTGAAAAAATAATCCGTAAAAAGTAACTAGATTCAGTAACCACACTTCTACAGTTGATTCCAATTTTCCGTAACAAGGAAAGTGTTCCTGGAAATATGATTCTTATTGTTACTTAATGTTGATGAGTTACTCAACCAAAACTAATTAGTTCTGGAATGGAAAAGTTGTATATGTGAGTTAGGCACAGTCTCTGGAAAAAGCTGTTCTACTGCTGTAGATCAGCCCTCCTTTACAGAATAAATGCAAGAAAGGCAGATAGTCTACAAAATCCAAATGGGTCCTGCTGCACTTTAACACTGCTCTCCTTGTACTAAGGGAGTGGAAAGAAATTGCAATTATTTTTAAAGGGTAGGCAGCAAGAAAAGAAAGAATTACTTCCCTGTTTCAGCCTTTGAAATGTTTATGAAATGTAGGTCATTTCAACTTGTCTTTACTTGGTCTAAGCACCACAGGGCTGATCTATTCAAGTGATTTATGTCAGCAGGTATCAAGAGCCAATTCAGACTGTCATCTGCTTTGGCCTTGATCACACCATGGATTCAATCCTATTTAAACAAAACAAGTAATAAGTTCAAGATACTCTGCAGTTTGCCAAATTATGGTGGAATGAAGAGTCATGAAACTAGGCAACTAGATACCTAGCAAACTATCCTCCTGTATTAAAGATGCATTGTCATCTCTCAAGAACTAAGCATCTGCAAACTACTGTTCCACATCTCAGAAAACTGACTAATGCTCTAAATAATCTCTATATTTTTTCAGTTTAGTATATCAAGGAACTATGAGTATGAAGCAATTTTAGACAAAAAAATCTGTTCTTGTAATTATGACATACTACATTTTCACATGTAGAGCTCCTTTCTATCAAGTGGATAAAATTAAGTAAATAGATGTTACAACCACAGAGGACACCTAAGCAGTCCTGTTAAAACCATTCAGGTAGATGGAGTACCATCCTAATTGACTGAAGTGGGAAAAAAATAGTTAAAAAGAAAAAAAACACACCACTACAACAGCAAAACCCCACTGACTTAGTGGCAAAATTTCTGAAGGCAGCCTGAAGCTGTATTTCAGTCATAATTATCAGGTCAATTCCTGTGTAGTCCCAGTAATGCAGAAATGCTTGAACTCAGAACGGTTTCTTGTGTACAGAAAACATCATGGAAACTGCAAAGAGACATTTTATAAATGGCAAAACTTGCTACAGGCAAAGTCACCAGTTTGCAGGCTAACCCTATCCAAGGACAGCTAAACCCTAGAGGGAGACGTGATTCAAGTAGTTCTGAGTCGCCAAACTATTGTTATAACTATTCTTTCCGGCCCAAAATTTTCCATTTGTGGGTTTTCCATATTTCAGCAGGTTTGAAAGGTATTGTTTTCATGGTAACTTTCTACAAGGGTGGAGGGGGGGAAACACTTTTATCAGCTCAGACTAGAAGGAAGGAAAGAGAAAGGGAAAAAAGAAAAAAATCCCAAAAAGATCTGGACAAATTTGGATAAATTTAAACATCTTTGAATTATATTACACCACTGAATTGCTGAGAATTGTTAATCAAAGCACAGTTTCCCCCAAAACAACCATGAGAAATTCCTGAAGCCACCGTTCTGTCTCTTTAAACTCCAATTGCAATATGAAACATCAAAATTATTTGAGGTAGGAGTGAACACAAATTTAAGCCCCTGAGATGAGCATTTCACCTAGCAATAACAAGTAATGTAGGAACATTAGGTCTGAAACATGCAAAAAGGGTAATGTCCAAGTGGAGAAAACTGGTGATGAGCAGAGGTTACAGAAACAAATCCTTTTGCATCAAAAACTAATGAGATACAGGCAGAGAAAGAGTACTGCACATCCAACTGGCATTGAACTTGGAGGAATTTGGAGACTTTTGGAAAATGATGAATGTCCAAACTAATTGAAGAAATTTAATTCAAAAAGTTCAAACAAAGTACAGATTCCCATATTTTTAATTTGTGCAAATGCAGAAAAACACCGTGAAATTAATCTGTTCTGCACTGGGTGGTACCCGAGTCCCTCAAGCTTTAAGCACTTTATGACCAGTCTTTCTGTAAATTATAGAAATTCAGCTCACAGTTGGCTGACAGGTGTCCTGTTTTCAGAGGGAAGGAGGGAAGGCAGTTCAGACTGAGAATAAAGTATCTTATTTGGTTTTGCAGAAATTTGTTGAAAAATAGAAGTAAATCACAAAACCAATATCTAACGTTTTCCTTTATATTCCAGAAATGCCACATGCAGTTTAGAGTGCTCGACCATATACAAAATAATTAAATTCAATGGAAGTGAAAGAAATTTCTTACAAGTGCATATAAGGAACACTGGAAACCTCCTTAGCTGGTGTAAATTGGTGATGCAATGTTTGCTTTAAGAAAAGGAGACTGATTTGCAATAGATGTGGGTCTGTGGAAGACGGAGATCCAAAATAATAATGGACATACACTCTACAAAATTACTTTTCTTACTAATTCCTCTAGTAAGTATTTATAAATTATGGCCTTTTTGGTTTATACTGATGCAAAACTAATGGTCAGCAACAGAACTGGTAGACACAAAACTAAAATTCAAGGGTCAAACTCCTTCATCAGTCACACTCCATTAGATGAAATGACAAGTGTTCTGGATTTGAAACTCTGATGTGTCTAACATACATAATCCTACTTCTTGCCCCTCTGAAAAGTACCAAGTATTTCAGAAAAGAAAAGTAAAAGTACCAAAATCTTCATTAAAAGTTATGTAAGAAAATCAGAGATAACCTCTCCTGAGGTGACATTGTCCATTCCAGTAGAAATTTAGAAAGTTTAAATAAAAATTAAAAAAAAATGAAAGTGTTTTATCAGACAAAAAAGAGGCAAATGAAAATGGCACAGTTGTTTCTTGATCTTCACATGGCTCCATTGGCTGGGGCAAAGTCTGGCAAATAACCAGATGACAATAAAAAAACCAGGATAACCAAGTACAGTTGATTACCTGATAAATCAGGATGACCAATCCAAGTTTCAAACTTGAAATGGTGAAGAAGTGGCAGTGAGAACACAGATTACACAGTACATCTCTTCTTTACAATTGTGTAAATATACACACTATAATCACACATCATGCCAGGACATAAACACACAAGTGAAAGAGAAATCTTTTGTTTAAACTGCTCTTAGGACTGGCTGAGAATATGATTAGAAGTGTTGGGATGTTTATACTTTCTTCCAGTGCAATTGTGCCATCAGACACATCATGGGTAGTACCTGTGTGATGCCTCCCATTCACCCTATCCAGCTAATTCTCTTCAGCAAAAGGAAATTTGGTTTTTTGCATGGCACAATGGTGTGATTCAGAGCTGGTACAAGATTCTGACTATAATTTTTGCTTATAAGCTTAAAACACCAAACACACTCCAGATAACACACCAGTGCTTCAATCAGTGTGTTCTTCTGAGACAAGGAACATTTCATTTTGTGCAGTTGACTGCAGTCAAACAGTTTCAAGAATGAGCAGCTGGAGAACTTGTATTCCCTGAGGTTTTTTTGATGCAGAGTTGCTTGTTCGCTTTTTTTAATTTAAGTCATTGATTTACATCTCTCTGTATAGATATGGAATATCTGTGTATAACAAAGCAGCTCAAAGTATGTCACGTGATGCAGGGTACAGATAATTTACGAGGCATAATTTTAAATGCAAATCATGAAAACAATCAAAATGTTGATACAAAGGTTTGTGAAAACAACTTTCTGTGTACCAAGAGGGATACATTTAAGTTTAGGCCCCGCCTGGAGATGAAAATCTGGGGGTTTAGTGAGCTTATCCTATGGGACCACTGGGAAAGAAGGGCATGGCCAGCAGGTGAGAGCTGCAGCCTCCCCAGGCCCACAGAAAGCCTTGCCCCTCACCAGCTCACTCTGCTCAGTGCCTAAAGCTGGTTGCTATGAGCAGCCTATGCCAAATTTAACTGATTTACATTCTTCTCAGGATCTGTGCATCCAAGCTGACATCAATATAAGGCTAGAGAAAAAAGTTGGCTTGTATCCTCCACATCCTGATCTTGTAGCAATGAAACCAAAGCTCTGAACACACAGAAGGATGCAGGATCAAAGCATACAGATGAAAGTTAGAAAAACATTCTTTTCTTCCCCCCACCTCCCCCTCCTTTCTTAAAACAAAATAAAAAAACAAAACCAAAACTGAAAAAATCCAATACTGAAGTGACTTGAGAGGGCAATTAGGGGCAAAACAGATTCCATTTTGCTCACAATTCCAAGACCAGAACCAAACTTCATGATTCAACAGGGGAGTTTTCTTCAAATGACCACACAATGAGAATTGTCATTTTCTAGAGAGCTCCTGTGAAGGCCAGGAACCCTGCCAGGCTAATAGCACTCACTGCTGAGGACAGATTACAATCCCTCTCCTCCAGCCCATCACGATCTGCACTGATAAATAAACATGAGAGAACTCTGTGAGGCTCTGACAGTACCACTCCACGGCAATTAACTCATTCCCTCAATACACAGCAGTTTAGATGAATCAGCAAATACCAGGGAGAGAGGAAAGGAGAGACTGAAAACATTTTGCCAAAACTTCTGACTATGTAAGTAAAACCACATGACATTGCATGACCAAATCATTTATATGTTTTATTTAAAGATTCTAATGTGCATCAAAAAGTTTCATAGACTACAACAAAATTGCTCTGTTGGAAACAAAACTAACACGTATTTACTTACAGATATTACATTTAAAAGGAAAAACCAACTTAGAGCCTTAGCACTATACCACATGGATTTTTTTTTCCCCCTTCCCCTAATGAAAGCGTGGAACTCTTGATTCATCAAGGTCACTGTGGACCACAAAGCTTACAGGGTTTGGTGGAACAGGGACCATGATCAGCACTTCAGGAGACCAGAATCTGTTTCAGTAGCACATTAGTCCTATCATCGTGTTCTTTCCACGTCACAGGTGTGTATCTGTCTATAGAGCCCTCTGTGACCAACCTCTTCATAATTCACAACATTTATTACACACAGGTTTGAATCCGTTACCACGTTGAGACACCTCAGTGACTCAAAGTGATGAGCAAAGTGATTACTATAAGCTTTTGACACTTGTGCCACCAAAACTGCATCCAATTTTAGTCCTCTTCAGACACAGGGGGTAGGAATTATGTGAATCAGTGTGCAACTGTTACTACGAAAAGGAGTGCTTTGCCAGGGCAGAAAACAAGGACAGCTACCCCAGCAAACATACTGGCCATGACCAGGGTCTTTTAAATGAGCCAGAAAAAAGTCCAATTTTCTTTTGGCTTATTGAACGTACATGGAGTATCTTCTCATACACAAAAAGATAGCTAGTTGTGTAATCTCTGTTGTCAGAATCTTTTATCCTCGTGTTAATTTTATGACCCCTTTGGTTGTCCTCCTTCTTGGGGGATGAAAGCAAATATATGGCAGGGGAGGGTCACTGCCAAAGGTCATCTATATTTAATGCAGTCTCATGTGCTGGGTCACATAGCATTCCCAGGCTGAAAAGAAGCCTCTGTTGCTGGGAATTTAAGAAACAAGTTAAAGGTAGTGTGCAGTCATATTGCAAGAAGTCAATCAGGTCTTACTGTGCCTTCCAATATTTTTCAGAATACCCGAAAAGGTTGGAAGGTCTCCAAGTGTGTCATTCTTTTACGGAAGAAAAAAACCTTTGGAGGGTTCACAATCATTTGATTCAAAACAAGCCCCCAGAATTCACTTACTCCCAGTATTATGATCTCTGTTAATTCACTAAGCTTCCTTACATAGCAAAGGACTTGCTATTACACATAAAAACACAAAAAAAAAAGAAAAAACAGAATCAGCCAAATTCAGCTGCTTAAATTTGTACTACATATTACTACACTTACTGAGGTTCCAGGCTAGGGTAGCACGCTCACTCAAGAAAACATGGCAGCATGTGTTTAATTTCAAGCATGTGCTTTCCTAGTCCCACTGCACTCATACATATGACTGACAGAAGACTTCAGTGTAGACTAGTGTTCTCCTCTGAATCCAGGCCAAAGGATACTTGAACAATTCCACACAGTCATTTTAAATGTTCCTCTGAAACAAATATTTTCTTTCAAAATATCAGGCCCTGTCTATGCATACAACTATGCCAAAGATGAAGTGACAAAAGTTTGAGCATCTGATATGCTAACTACAGAAAAGAAGGTAGGGACATGTTTAGCCCCAGCTTTGCTTTAATTCAGGCATACTTCATTTTTCTGGAATGCAGTGGAAGTCACTGCCATGAAGTCTTCCATGCACTAATAACTACAGCAAAATAAAGTTTAATGTCTACAGCTGCCCACAGGCTCCAGGAAAACTTGGTCGTGTACAATATGTATTGTAGGCTCCCCATGGAAGCAGAAATCTTCATTTCTAGAGGTTGGAGCTGTAAGTAATCAAAATGGACCAATAAAATAAGATTCTGTTCTAGATGTAACTTGCATACCAGAAAATGACAGAACTTACACACCCAAATCAACCTACTGCAAACTTACACTAGTGCAAAGGTAGCACAAAATATCCACCATTTTAGCTGATCCTGCTCCTTTTTCATATTTTTGGCATTCAGAGAAGGACAAACCCTAACACACTAAAACTCACATGCACACATGAGTATACACATATGCATATAAAACTAGAGAAGAACCTAATATTTCTCACCCAAAGTTTAATCTGAAGTAGACCTTCTTGCTGACTAGTTTGAGAAAGCTGCAGTATTAATTCACAAATGCTAAGTGGAAGCTGCAACATGCCTGCATTTCAGTGAAGCCTTTCATAGAGCATCTCAAAGTGCTCCAACTAAATTCAGAGTGGACGCCTCCCCAAAAACAACCCCCACACATCAGCTGCAATGCATTACAGAGGGACACAATAAAGAGCAAAAAGTACAGGAACTAAAGCAGGATCCGTGATCTAGTTGTTTTTAGCATGTTTCTTACTAGCAAAAAAGAAGGAACAAGAAGCTTCTTAGTAAGATTGCTAGATGAGTAATATTAATTCAGAACACCAGTAAGTAGAGAGAAAAAAAGAAAATACAAAACAAGACCATTAATTAATCCCTCACTTCTTGTGACACTAAAACTTTTAAAATTCAAGGCACTTTTCAGCATATAAAACCAAGTCTTGCTGACACAAACACTCTCTCCCATCTCCACTTCCTACAGTGTCACTGCTCCTTGACTGGGCTAAGTCCTCCTTATGGTGCTTTTTACTGCCCTCTTTCCCCCCATGCCCCTTCCTTCTCCAGTGCTTAGTCTGGAGCAGTCTAGGCATATCAGAGGTGTAAATCAGACTTCACAGTCCAGGGCTCACTACGAATGGAGTTATTTTGGCTCTCCTATTCCTGTTTCACACTCCACACACAGAAAACCAGAAGTGGCTGTAAAGAAGACTGACAAGGTTACAAACCAGAGGATTCTGTTGGCTCTGGAAGCACTGTGCAGATACTAGTTTCACACAGAGAAGACATAAAAAGTGGTGGACAGTTCTCTATTATAAGCAATGGGTTAACTGCTTCAGCAATTTCAGATTGTTGTATGCATGTCATTTATCCCTATCCTCTCTACCCCCACCTCCTTCCATTTCCAGTGCAGGCAGCCAACACATCGTGCTGTCAAGGGACCAACCAGGAGCTGCAGTGTCTTGTCATGTTTCCTTCTGCTGAGAGAAGGAAATGTACCTTTTAAACCTCATTCTCCTTACACACCAATGTGTCAGATAAGAGTTTTGCTTGTCCTCCAAAGCAGGCATTCAATTCCCAAGGCTGTACATAGGTTTGTGACACATCTCTAACCCCAACTAGTCCACTGGTTTAAATGTCAGGAGGGGCAGAGAGACACAGCTGCACTGAAGGTACAGAAGTGCTGTCATGGCTGAGGATATGCCTATGGTGCTGTAGGAAGCAAGCAGCCCCTCTCATTTGCTAATAATATCTCCTGGGCAGGGACAAATAGGCTTTGACACACAGAAGAAAAAAGGCTAATAATGCCACCAACACATCCTGTGGTTAAAGTTGACAAAAAGACATTTTTACTACTACACAGAGATAGGATAGGAAAAAGCCTCGTGTTGTTGGCATATACATACATACAAACACGCACACACAAACCCAGGCACACACCATACAAAATTGTTTGAAGAGCCTTTGGTCTCTCTGTTAAGAATGTTTCCAAAAAGCTTAAATGCCAGACAATGGCAGCACATTGTTAAAGAATTTTTAAGGGATTTAGGCTGATCTGGTAGTTGCCTGTTAAGACAAAAGCAGAAACAGCTCACAGAAATAAAGGACATGGATTCGAATGAAGTTTCAAAAAAGATCCTTTAATTTTTAAGATGACATGGCATACACTGCAAAGAATCAAAAACCACTTTCTGCAAGATAAAAATAGTAGGAGATCCATCAGGAGAGCAAATCCACATTTACACAGCCTTTCAGAGCACAAACAGACACAACTCTGTGTTTGAAAGGGTAAGTCTCCCCACTTGCTCCAAACACTTACAAGACACCCACCTGAGAGTGATTTTCATTTCATATGCTCCAAAGTCGGGAGCATGATGTGAACAGAGATACCTTGAACTTTCATGTTTTTTGCCCCCAACTTGGTAGATGAAGCAGCCAGGACACGTATAACATAGACGAAACATTGATTTATATAAGAACTGCAACTCTGGTCTTGTAACTATAATCAAAACCATTTAAATTAAAGTTGGATGAATCGAGCAAAAGTACATCTGTGAACATTTTCTGGCCTGCTAAAATGCTTATGTTCATACACTTCCACATGAGTGTTCTGCACATATCCCACCCCCACATCATTAGACCAAAGGAGTGGCCTCTGTCTCAGATGGCCCCTGCCTGACCAACAAATCCTTGAAGGCTGAGTAAGTACAACTGACAAAGTATCACCTTATTATTTTCCTTTAGCACAGCTATCAGAAACAGAGCACTATGAGCAAAGTCAACACCTCCTTCTACAAACTCATGCTGGTAAGTGGGAAGCAAATCTCAGTTTTATGAGAGGAGGGTTATGCATAGCATCAACCTGCCTGCTTGTACATGCACCAGAAACACTTAACACATCCCATCAGGAAATGGGAACATCTGCTGGCTCATCCCAGACTGAATACATACAAAAGCTTTTTCTGAATATTGACAGAATTAAAAATCTACACATCTCTAAAACAGTCAATGCAAAATCATGAACACTACACGCTTCAGAAAAGTCAGATTCTTAACCTTATAATTCTACTGGTAGGAAAAGTTAATACATATGTGGAAATTTATTTACCCTACTTTGGATTTGTATGCACGCTAAGGAAAAGTCAGAGCGTACCTGCCACCTGAAAATAATTACTGTGCTCAGAAAACCCTCTGAGCAGCAACTGGCTCTGTAACGCAGCTACATTTAATGTATCTAAACAGTTCTATAACAAATAAAGACCATTAATCAGGAGACCTTGGTTAAAGTGAGAAACAAAGTCTCAGAAGACTATAAAATGTTTTATCATGAAGCAGCATGTCATGTCACATGCATGATATCACAAAGCATGTAAGCACTGCTCTTTTATATTAAGCACAGCAAGACATTCTATGTCAGAACTCTTATTTCCTTCAATATCTATTAAAGAGGAGAAAAATTAATACATCAAATAGCAATCTAACGTATTCAGTAGAACTCTGAACAAAGCTTGTGCAATACTTTAGCAAATATTTATTGCAGACACAGACAAGCCCTTCTGCTCTTAGGTTTGTGATCGGCTATAACATACATTGAAACATACACTTCAATTAGAAGCTGGTGAAGAATAAACACGAAACATGGAAAAGGCAAGGAGTCTAAATTCACTGAACACACAACCTGGTTTTTCCACTAGATACATTTTAATTACATTTTTGCAGATGGTTTTTTTCAATCTTTTGCCATAGCATATGAAATTAATTTTTGAGGGGAGGGAATGCAAGAGGAGCTTTTCTATATTTACATGTTAAATAGTATTTGCTGGTCTAGGCAAAACGCATTCTGCTATTTGAGGGAGGCACTTTCCAGGGACACTATACTCCAGCTCCCAGGTCTGAATGACCCACTCATGCTGCTGCTTCTGAGTATGTGCACACACAAACTCGTCCTCCGTCTTAAATTCACAGTGTCAGCATAGCATGGATTCCCATTCTTGTTGTACCAAACAAAACGAAAGCAAAAAAGACACTTTTCACTGTCCTTTTAAAGTTTAAAAGATTCCACCAGGATTCAGAAAATATATATTCCAGCAACAAATGGATTACAAGAAAAAAAAAGAAACTTCTTTTTGCATTACCTATTTTAAGCAATGCTTTGATTTATTATGAGCAGAACAGTTGAACAAGATAAATGTGTAGATCTCCACTTGAGATGTTGTCAGCAGAGACAGTCCGGTGCATTTTGCAGAGTATTTTGGTTTAAGGAGTTCAAAGAATACTTTCTTCTTCAAAGTCAAATTTCACCACCACTGGCCGGGTCATGTTCCACTTCTTATTTCGATTCCTATCCTCGATGAACTCCTGGTAAGGATCTTGCTTTGAAATAGCTTTCTTCGAGCGTACATAACCAAAAAAGACAGTTAGAGCCAGGAAAGAGTAAAACAACATGACAAAGAGGATGAAGAAATAGGCGTTGTCATATGGTTTGTATTGTGGCTCTTTTTGTTCTGTAGCATTTTTCCTTGTGTCCAGGTTCCTTTCCAGAAGTTGCAGAACACATTGAGAGATGAGAGAAGCTAAAGCTGTTTGGTTCATTTTGGGGAATTAAACAGCATGTCAGAAAGCAGAGGGGAGTGAGCATCTAGGGGCCCCAAGCGATGCTTCATCGAAGTGGGACTCTCTCCACTAGCTCCAACAGGAGTTGGATCTGGCCTGTAATCATCTCCTCTTTTGGTAAGGAATGCTGTTAAGCACTTATTGGGTCTCAGTCACTTGATAATGAGACATTTGGCTGATAAGCCTGCCTTGCCTGTAGGGTCTATTAATAATAATGGAGCAATAACAAATCCCCAAGACATACCAGGCAGTTTGAAATGTGCAATTCAATTTTTTATTCCCTTACCCTTCCTCTCCCAATATTTGGGGGGCAAGTCTACTCAGGTTACTAGGTTAAAGGACCTTAAAAACACCAGTGGAATGTGATGGGGGTTTGGGGTCAAAAGAAAAAAATTCACACAGAGTTTCAGTCAGCTGCTATCTACAAGTTACACACAAAAACAAATTTCAACTCAAATTCAACAATCTCAGAGTTTAGGTGGGAAGTTGAATGTTTTCAAGTGTCTGCATTAAGCATTAGGACAGGTAGTGTGTGGCTGTGTGCTACCACAAATATGTACCATACTGGAAGAATGCAGGCGAGTAATATCCAAAAAGAAAAAACTGTTAGAGTGTCCTTCTGGAAAATGAAACCCTTGACTGCCACTGACAAGTGGACTACACTGAATATTTTCAGACAAGGAGCAAAGAGGTTAAGTCTTCTCCAGTGTGGTTTGTCACAGGTCATGTCTAGTTGCATGATAATAGCAGAGCAGTGCTCTGTGGATTCCTGCTTCCTATTGTGTTTTACAGGCTAGGTCACTCTAAAGTAAATTGTTGTTTTACAAAGTAGTGAAACCTTATCTTGCTACAAAAAAAAAAGTCCTTACTGCCACAAACGACAATACCAGCTGTTTCTTTCTGTGATCTGAATTCTGGGGAATAAGCACCATGACTTTGAAGTGGAGAGCACATCATCCAACTAGCAGTTTGCCAACTCTGCACTGTTTCTTTAGGCCTGACCCCCTGAACTGATTGTATGATGACTAATTCACATGCTAAGATTGCAGTATATCGGTATCACTAAACAGCCTGCATTTGTCATTAAGGGTTTCTTGTAAAAAGAAAGATGAAAGTGAAGTCTGTAATTTTATATGACCGGCAGACTATGCTATAAGTACATTTAGAATATGCAACCTCTAGAAGAAATGTTTAGCTCCGCATTTTAACTATTTGTTTTAAAATCAGACTTAAAAAAAAAATTCCCATAAAGAGCAATGCCAAATCCTGTTCTAGGTTGGGGCCAAGTCATGGGAGAGATCTTATTGACCTATTCTTGTGGGTAAAGGAGAACAGATTCAGGGGATCTAATGTCATTTTAAGGAAAGAGAAGAAAAGCTTTATCAGCAGTTTAACTACAAATAAAATACATGCATTAAACTAGTATAAAATCTTCAGGGGAATTATGCCCAATTTATATTCATGTAACTGGAAAAGGATTTTCATTGACGTTTTGCAACTTTTCCAGAACTCTGTAAACTCTTACTGTTTGTTTGTTTTCTAAAGAATTTGCTTCAGTAAGAGAAGCATACAATTCTACATAAATTATGTTGGACACACGCTAATCCCTGTAAGTTTCTTGCCTGCTTGAGAAACACGTGACCTCTATTGGCCAAGTTTCTCAGGCTTTTTGGTAACAAGAAAATAAAAAAAAAAAAAATTATGGGAGGTCTAGGGGGAAGAATGCCACAAATGGGTAGAGAAACAAGTTCCAAAAATCACTCCAACGAATTCACAGTGACAGTTTTGGGTACACCACGACGAAGGAGTGCTGTACCTACACGCCATCATGCATCTTAAAACACAGCTGCAGCACCCCAGTTCTTGAGGTGCACATTCATTGTTTCTCAGAAATGAGTGTTTTAACTCAACTGACAGCCTCACATATCTAAGCAGTTTAGCACTTGATCACAAAAGGCACACAAAGGCTTGTATTTTCTTTCCCGGCCATTCAGATCCACATCAGCCTAACCCTGGAAGCTAAATTACTGTGTTAACACTGGACCACACTTGTCGAAAAGGGCTGACAAGCCCCTGATGAGGCCTTCATCCCTCAGGTGGCTCACAACCCCAGAATCCCAGCCCAGAACTCAGGACTACACCTTCCTTTCCAAGGACACCATAACATACAAAGCTCTCCCCAGAGTAGAGGCTACTCAAGGACAGAGTACACCACTTTTAGCATAATTAATACTACATTTCACCAGTCTCTGTGAAATGTGACTGCTCACAGAGTAGTCTTTACACCACCTGAGAAAGGACAACGCACAAAGGAAGACCTACTGGCAGCACTAACATTGCCCACTGCAGGAAAGGTTTAAAAGCTTTGCTTACACATACACAAGAAAACATAAAAGGAATGCACATACCATAGAAGACAAACGCTTCTGCCTCCAGGTATCATTGCTGGAAAAGTGGTGGGATTTCAACCACACCGTGCTGCACTCCAGCACAATTTATTCCCTCGTGCTTTAGGAGCTGCTCACTGATGAACAATTGTACTCACCTGTGCTGCCCTGCTTGGCCCCTCCTGAAAATCTCTTACCCAAACACACCTGCATCAGAGTTAGATGACATGACTGAACCCAATTAAAGGCAGATGCTTATTTATCCTCCTGCTCATCTAATGCAGTCTGGTTTTATTGTAACTTAGCGTGTTTCCGACCACTGTTTCTGCATCTACTTGAACTGATCAGTGTTATGTTAGGCTACACAAACAAACACTGCTTTAAAGTTGTTTTTTCTCTCCTTTTTCACCCTCCCCCCCTAAAAGCTAAAAGTACATCATGGTGCTTTGAACAAGATCCTAAAGAGCTGTTTCCATAAAGTGGTCCCAATTCTTTTTAGAGATGTAAGTACACGAAATTCTTCAAATGCAGGGGGACAATGAGTGAAGATTAAAAAGAAAGTAAAAGATTAAAAGGAAAAGACCATAAGAAAAACTCAAAGGGGGGGAAAAGATCAAAAAAGAGGATTAACTATGTTACTTGTTGTTTTTCAGAAATTAAAGAAGTATGGAGGATAAAGAATTTGTTTCCTTTTAGGCCTAGAAAAATGCCAATTATGGTAGCTAAATTGCCAGGATCACATATCAGTATGCTTTGGAAATGTGAGAAATGGATGGGAAATATAAACACAGGGCAATAGCTTACAGTTATGTTATGAATTAAGCCACAAAAATATCAAGATTTAGTCACTGAACAAGCTGCCAAAGTTAATCTTTCCTGATGAACTTGAGCAGAATCAGAATAGAAGCAACAGAACTGTAGTTGCACAGATCAAAAATCCCTTGTTCACTCATCTTTGCTATCTCTAAAATTTCCACTAAAAATTGAAGGAAAGTGACTGGGTGTACATGGACATAAGATTAAGCTCCTTATCTCCTCTGTGTGTATTTTAGGAGGTTTTTAAGTTTTAGGGATAAAAATTAACTACACCAAGTCTCTTTTTGTCAAGAGAGCTTGTGATGCTATCCACAGTATTACAGACTATGTTTTCCTTTAGATTTTTTGGAACACGATAACGGAACACCCTTTTGGGAGGTGGAGAAACTGCTTTCTTGTGGGTCTTTTAAATATTTGTTTATTACTAAATAGTTATTTTAAATATAAATATATTAAAAAATTGATTTTTGTAGCCCTTTATGAATAAGGATTACAAAAGCAGCCAGGCAGGGGTTTCTGCCACAAGCTTGATGCATGTCTAAACTCCAGAAATTACTTATCAAAATCTACAGGGTAATTTTACCCAAACCAACTACTTTTATAGAGTCTCACGGATGGTTTTGATGGGGTTGGTTCTCACTGAAGCAAGGCAGGCCAGCCCTGCACACTCCTGCTGCCACTGGGATCAGGCACCTGGCCTGGGAGAGCCTCCTCACCTACAGGACGGACAGAGACCTCTCACCTGAGACTCCATCACAGTCTCAGCACTGGCAATTACAGGCTGAATCAAGACTGCATCTGACAAAATGTTCTGAAAGCAAAGCCAGGCTAAGCCAAAGTCTCACAGGAGTGATCCAGTCTGGGAAGTACAGTTACCAAGCAAATCCCCAGAAGCCACTCACCAGTAATCCTGATCCCAACCACACCACATTGCAGTTCACACGTGGATCACCTGGGACCACTGCAGCATTAGCACAGCTCCACCACATCCCAGTAACACCTGCAAAGGGAGTAGGATTTAATTTTACACAGTGCTTCATGCACCAGAAGCTGAGTCCAGAAATAGCACATGCTGTTCCCAAACATTCCCAAAACACAGATTCAGCTTTACCCAAAGGCACCCACCTCTGCTGTGGGTGGGAATGCTTCTGCCCTTGCTGCTCTCCTCAGTCACCTCTTGCTGAGGAAAAAGTGCTTTTAGCAGCAGTGAGGGGCCACAGCACCATTTCTCCTCCCCACCCGCCTGCACTCTTCCCTGGGACTGCAGCATCCATGTGGAAAACCGTATTTGGGCTGTACCCTTGGGAGAAACCACTCTTCAGGTTTCTCACAGGACTCCCAGCTTGGTTCCTGCTGTCTCTCCACCCACACACAGGAAAAGCCATGCTGTTTCCACTGCACATGGCATCTGGACACCCTGGCACCAGAGAGACCAGATGGCTCACACACCACAGAGCCTCGTCCCACCAACAACAGCTCCTGCTTGAGCACTGTCGCCCTCCCTACATCATGATTCTGACCTTCCACAGTCCCGGCAGATCACAAGCTATTCCTGGCAGTGGCTCTGCGCAGGGATGTGTCCTCACAGCTGGCAAGGGCCATTTTGGCTGCTCCTCATGTACCCCACAGTGGCCCCTGTGCATCCCCCCATCCCCATCCCATGCCCTCCATAGCTACACTGTACTGCACTCAGAAACCCTTCTGGGCTGTAAAGGAAAAATTGGACTCCTTCTTACCTTTTAACACACATTCATCATCCCTTTTTCTCATCAGGCAACCCTGACTGTTTAAAAGTTTCCCTCAGGTTTCACCACCAGGTGAAAGGGTGATGCACCATTTTGGGAGCGCTGTGGTTGGTTGGTGCTGCCAGCACCGCCCTGCCCAAGGCAGTGGGGAGGTCAGTCTTTGGGAAGAGCACACAAAGAAGAGAAATTCTATTGAGCTGATACAAGCACTTGGAAAAAAGACGTGACTGGAGGGCACTTGCAGAGTGGCAGGACTCAAGTTTGTTGGGGAGCCATAGCGGAAAGGAAGACAATGGGCAACAGCCATGACACCAAGGGAGTGTCTTTCACCACCTGGAGACTTCAGATGGAGATGATGGAGAAAGGGTTCAGTCAAACACTGTGTAAATGAACTCCATGGAGGGGCAAGACCCCAATGAGGCACTGTGCCTGGTGTGCAGGAACCACATGGTCCCTGCAAGGCGCACCACCCCCAGCACCAACAGACCCTTCTCAGGATAAACACAGCCAAAACAGCATTTCAAACACCTTGGGAGACTTGTACCCTTTGTTAATTATTCTGGGAACGCTCACAAGAGGGTGGTTTCAAAGAAACTTGTTCCTTCTCTGAATTGCTGCATTGTAAAATATTATGGGTTAAGTGTGAAAAGTACCTGTAACAACAACTCTTAAAAAGCTAATTTTTAACAGGTATGTACACTTGAGATCATTATGAATAAGTACATATATATGGGGAGAAAGATGTTNATCTTTGCTATCTCTAAAATTTCCACTAAAAATTGAAGGAAAGTGACTGGGTGTACATGGACATAAGATTAAGCTCCTTATCTACTCTGTGTGTATTTTAGGAGGTTTTTAAGTTTTAGGGATAAAAATTAATTTCACCAAGTCTCTTTTTGTCGAGAGAGCTTGTGATGCTATCCACAGTATTACAGACTATGTTTTCCTTTAGATTTTTTGGAACACGATAACGGAACACCCTTTTGGGAGGTGGAGAAACTGCTTTCTTGTGGGTCTTTTAAATATTTGTTTATTACTAAATAGTTATTTTAAATATAAATATATTAAAAAATTGATTTTTGTAGCCCTTTATGAATAAGGATTACAAAAGCAGCCAGGCAGGGGTTTCTGCCACAAGCTTGATGCATGTCTAAACTCCAGAAATTACTTATCAAAATCTACAGGGTAATTTTACCCAAACCAACTACTTTTATAGAGTCTCACGGATGGTTTTGATGGGGTTGGTTCTCACTGAAGCAAGGCAGGCCAGCCCTGCACACTCCTGCTGCCACTGGGATCAGGCACCTGGCCTGGGAGAGCCTCCTCACCTACAGGACGGACAGAGACCTCTCACCTGAGACTCCATCACAGTCTCAGCACTGGCAATTACAGGCTGAATCAAGACTGCATCTGACAAAATGTTCTGAAAGCAAAGCCAGGCTAAGCCAAAGTCTCACAGGAGTGATCCAGTCTGGGAAGTACAGTTACCAAGCAAATCCCCAGAAGCCACTCACCAGTAATCCTGATCCCAACCACACCACATTGCAGTTCACACGTGGATCACCTGGGACCACTGCAGCATTAGCACAGCTCCACCACATCCCAGTAACACCTGCAAAGGGAGTAGGATTTAATTTTACACAGTGCTTCATGCACCAGAAGCTGAGTCCAGAAATAGCACATGCTGTTCCCAAACATTCCCAAAACACAGATTCAGCTTTACCCAAAGGCACCCACCTCTGCTGTGGGTGGGAATGCTTCTGCCCTTGCTGCTCTCCTCAGTCACCTCTTGCTGAGGAAAAAGTGCTTTTAGCAGCAGTGAGGGGCCACAGCACCATTTCTCCTCCCCACCCGCCTGCACTCTTCCCTGGGACTGCAGCATCCATGTGGAAAACTGTATTTGGGCTGTACCCTTGGGAGAAACCACTCTTCAGGTTTCTCACAGGACTCCCAGCTTGGTTCCTGCTGTCTCTCCACCCACACACAGGAAAAGCCATGCTGTTTCCACTGCACATGGCATCTGGACACCCTGGCACCAGAGAGACCAGATGGCTCACACACCACAGAGCCTCGTCCCACCAACAACAGCTCCTGCTTGAGCACTGTCGCCCTCCCCACATCATGATTCTGACCTTCCACAGTCCCGGCAGATCAGAAGCTATTCCTGGCAGTGGCTCTGCGCAGGGATGTGTCCTCACAGCTGGCAAGGGCCATTTTGGCTGCTCCTCATGTACCCCACAGTGGCCCCTGTGCATCCCCCCATCCCCATCCCATGCCCTCCATAGCTACACTGCACTGCACTCAGAAATCCTTCTGGGCTATAAAGGAAAAATTGGACTCCTTCTTACCTTTTAACACACATTCATCATCCCTTTTTCTCATCAGGCAACCCTGACTGTTTAAAAGTTTCCCTCGGGTTTCACCACCAGGTGAAAGGGTGATGCGCCATTTTGGGAGCGCTGTGGTTGGGTGGTGTTGCCAGCACTGCCCTGCCCAAGGCAGTGGGGAGGTCAGTCTTTGGGAAGAGCAGACAAAGAAGAGAAATTCTATTGAGCTGACACTTGGAAAAAAGACGTGACTGGAGGGCACTTGCAGAGTGGCAGGACTCAAGTTTGTTGGGGAGCCATAGCGGAAAGGAAGGCAATGGGGAACAGCCATGACACCAAGGGAGTGTCTTTCACCACCTGGAGACTTCAGATGGAGATGATGGAGAAAGGGTTCAGTCAAACACTGTGTAAATGAACTCCATGGAGGGGCAAGACCCCAATGAGGCACTGTGCCTGGTGTGCAGGAACCACATGGTCCCTGCAAGGCGCACCACCCCCAGCACCAACAGACCCTTCTCAGGATAAACACAGCCAAAACAGCATTTCAAACACCTTGGGAGACTTGTACCCTTTGTTAATTATTCTGGGAACGCTCACAAGAGGGTGGTTTCAAAGAAACTTGTTCCTTCTCTGAATTGCTGCATTGTAAAATATTATGGGTTAAGTGTGAAAAGTACCTGTAACAACAACTCTTAAAAAGCTAATTTTTAACAGGTATGTACACTTGAGATCATTATGAATAAGTACATATATATGGGGAGAAAGATGTTTGTGTAAATGAAACGTGAGAAAAGAACATGGATAATTGTACAGACATGAGAAGAACTGAGACCATAATTGTGTACAGCCTAAGCAAAGATAACCATGTGAGTGATGAAAGCAGGAGAGTGCAGGAAGAAACAAGTAGCTTAATATTTGGTTATGGCTTAAGGGACAAATTTTGCTGAAGATGAAGACACTGAATAGTTAATAAAGCTTCTGAACTGTTTCCAATTCTCAGACAAGGAAGCAATAGTTCCGCTCTTACCAGTAACTGCTCTTTCATATTTGTGTATCGAGTTGGCTTTATTAAATTATTCAGCAAAGGTCAAATGTGATGTGTCTTCCTAGTTATGTTATGATTTTTCATGACATTGCCTGAGTAGCTGAATAATAAACAGTGCATGTCAAAATGCTGCAGTGTCCAAGGTGTCCACAGCCTCTCTGGGCTATTTAGGCAATGTAAATACATTAAACAAAGATTTAAACTATGTGCAAACACTGCAAAGCGTTGCTTGTGGGAACCACAACGGCAAAACAGAACCAAACACCAGCACTAGTACACATACTGATTTTGAAGCCTGCTTTTATGATATATACTTTGCACGTTTTTGAACCTGACTAATCATCTAGCCAGAGCACTTTGCTCCCTGTGACTGATGAGAACTTCTCAGCCTGTGATGAGCTGCCCAGAAGTGCTGGGAGAGAATAGCTGGTGAAAATCTGACAGGTCAAATGGCCTGTTACCTACAATGACCATAGGAGCAGACTGCAAGATTTATTATTTTACAATAGACAAATATCTTGAAGAGATTCAAATCAGCTCATGTGATTCTTAAAGTAACCTTATGAATCTCCAGTTGCTCTAGGCAATATCTAGATGTCATTGGAAAAGCCAAAAGAAATTAAAAATTCTAATCAATCAGGATGCAGGTTTGCTTGCAATTAAGTGAGCAGCAGAACACTGACGTGAACAATACAAAGAATTGTATGGATTCAAGCTGTTCCAAGTTCTGATGGTCTCACTGATTTTGCCTTAAATTAATTTTTTGGTATTTTATACAAGGATACCTTTTAGAAATCCACTTTATAGACTTCAAGGCCAGGAGAATTTATGGATAGAAAACGTTGAGAATGCCTATGGTTACCAACACAGCAAAAATGTGTACTTTACACATCAGCAGTAACCAGTAACACTGACAAGAGAGAATACATTTTTTACACATAGGAGAATACATCACAGAATTCAGACATAACAAATAATTTGCATGTTATAGTCTGCCAGGCTCCTGAGAAAATGCAAATACATCCATAAAATTGTTAGTAGTATGTGATAATTTGGGGTGGAGTTTGGAATTCCAAAATTAAGTAACTATGTACTTTTTCATTACATTTGGAGATTTAGGTAACAGAAACGTAGCCAGATTTTTTTGAGTTTGAATTTGCACAGACCTTAACCTAGGGATTAAGTATTTAACTCAAATATCAAATATATGCAGAAACGGATTTCTCAGAACATAGACCCTGTCTATAAAAATAAAAAGCACATAGAAATAAAAGCTGAAAGAAATTCAAGGTGGTCACATTCCCCCCAAAATGATGAGGAAATTAAATGTCCACCAAAACTAGGGTAAAGTAAAATTTCCTTGCACAATGATGTGCCACTAAAATTTGCTCCACTTCTTTTGAAGGATCTTCCCCATGTTTCAATCAGCTTGTGTGCAAACATATTCAGAAATTCTTGAGGTTTCTAAGGAAAGATAAATAATTTGAGACAGATACTGCCCATAACTGACTGCAAAATTCCTGCATTGTATGAAGCCATCCCAATTGCCTTGTTTGTGCTGGAGTTAAGCCTATTTCCTTTTGAATGTATGGAAAAGGGTTTTCCTCTTGTTGGGAAGATGTACTGCAGCACTTCAAAAATGCATACACACACACAGAATTCCACATAGCACATTAACAGTACCTGGGCACAGAGGCTGCCTGATGGTCCTGAAGCCTAGGATGTGGGCAGAATACACTTACATAATGAATACAATTTGCATTGAAGATAACATGGTTTATTTCTTCATGATATTCAGATTAAAATGTATCAATGTATTTAGCACAATACTACATTTTAGGACAAAATCATCAGTGCTTTGCAAGTCTTCATAATGTTTATTCATTATAAATAGTAAATATTTACTGAACTTTTTACATGAAAGACGTTTGTTTTTTGTTTTCTTTCTTTTCTTTTTTTGTGGTTTTTTACAATATGTGTCATTGTAGAGGCTGCAACACAAAGATAATATTTAATTTTTCCATCACCCTTAAGACCAATGTGTGAACTAACCTCTGTACTGAACCTAGTCTAACTCACTACTTCATAGCCCTTAACACTAAAAGGAATGTATTTGTGTTCTGCCTCCCTCTTTGTTCCAAGAATAGAGAGAAATAAATAACCCCGCCTTCCATCATCCTCTTCCTCTCAACATCACAAAACACAAATTTATTGACATTCTAAAATGTCACAATGCAAACTTCTTGTAAACCTTGGTTCCTATAATTATACTTTCTATATTGGATAATGCTGTATAATTTAAACAAATGTGTCGAATACAGGTCCATCCCCTTCTACGTCCTGTATATCACTAAAAAAAAATGTAAACGTAATCATTTATTCGTATTGTTTCCTGAAGATGACCTTTAAACCATGATTAGCAACCTGGATTTCAGTAATCCAGCAAACTGCAACGTCTCAGTATTTTATCATCACGAATTATGCACTGCAAAAATAAAAGTACCTGCAAAAATATAGTTCTGGTTCTATCTCTATGACTTTGGATGATCCCAAAGTTTATGTGAGGTACAGTATTGCACATTGCTAGGCAGTTGTGAAAAATCAGTCATGTTGGTGGTGGTTTTCTTCCCCCCCATGTTTGACCAAAAAGGTACAACAGACTGGGAAAACTCCACATACAAAAAGGTAAAACCTGTTTTTCATGTTACACAAGATCTCATCTCTTGGTAAAGCAAAACTCATGAGTGACATTTATTGACAATGTGATTACAAAAGCACGGTAAGGTAACCAGGAAGTTGCTCTGGAAGTCTTTTGCACTTATCCTAGCTTCCTACAGACTGTGATGTTTCCTCTTGATGACAATTTCCAGTGTGTAAAATGAAAAAGGTTCTCCTGACCTTGCTTCGGAAACTGAGCAGTTTTAAAGTTAGACTAAAGTCAGCACTGGATGTCAGATGAGTCAGAGTACGCAGAGCTCAACTGCTCTAAGCTAAGTTTCAAAATGTTTGTCCCAATCAATGTACATTAATTTCAACAACAACTGAAAAAATGGAATGTTTGCCAGGCAGGGATGTTAAATAGTGCTCTGTTTTGTATACCCACTCATAATGAAGCATGTCACATTTATTCATTATTGCTTTTGGCCTTTGTCTTCTGTATAGCTTTGTCCAGCCTTCAAAAGTCTACTAAAAGCTATGACTGGAGAGAACATAACAAGTCTGCTTCTCTCAGTGGGACTGCCCCAGTTTAGGCTGCAGTGTGTTGAGAAGATTCCTCTTATCCAAGCCTTGGAGTGAGACCGGAAAACAAGACCAGCTTTAACTTGAAGTGGACAGTTCATTTATGCAATATCTGGCTTCAGATAATGAAAGGCACCTGCAAGAAAAGCAAAAGAAGCTTTTTAAGTCATGCAGTGACAACCTCACAGCATGGGGCCATGCCAACTACAGGTTGACATTGTCATATTTAATACTGATATATCAAAGGAAAGGGACTAATATTTTTATTCCTAGGACAAGTTTGACAAAACTCTATGTCTCTGGGATTATATACTGTAATGATTCTTGAGCTGACCTCATTAAGAACATGTGTTTCTAATAGCTGAATGCCAGCGGTTATTTCATTTTGGACAACCCTTATGTTTTACCTAATGGCAATCAGGTTTCATGTCTCAACAATTAATAACATCAAGATGTTGTTGACATCACTTAAGAAAATAATTATGCAGCAGAAATCTTGCTCGAACAATCAGCTATCTCACCAGTGCACTCTGCACAGCTTTGGAGAGAAGTAGCAGTCAGCCATTAGGATCTCTGCCCATAATTTTCTTCATTACAAAGTGCAGCCCGTTGATAACTGGGTGCAGCGTTGCACTTGAGTGCCAATGTCCCCACACTCACTTTGTCCATACTGTCCGTACTGGTAGCCCGGGACGGGGTCCATGCTGTAACCCGTGCTGCTGTAGGTCGGCGGGCAGTAGGACTGGGATGTAGGCAGGCTGTCTAAACTCTTCATGTGATCCAGCCGCTGGCTGCAGCTGGCTGAGACAGTGGTGGTGGGCTCCAGGCCCCCAGTTAAAGGGGACAGGGCATAATCAGTTTGGGGCTGGTGAGGCACACCACCGTGGTTAGTCAAGAGTCCCATTACCTGAAAGGCAGAATAAGAGAAAAGAGTTAAAATATGTGAAGAACTGTATTGCTTACAGAGCCACAGAAATTCTCAAATCTGTAATCTGACTTCCTAAATATGGTAGACTTGATACTCGAACTGGGCTTTGAGTAGCTAATCCCAAAAGGAAATAGAATTTTGTTGCATCATCCACCAAAATAAAATTCGATGGGTAACAAGCGATGAAAAGTGATGCCAAGGGCAAATAAGGAAAATTAATTTTTAAAACTTTCATGGTTCTAGAGCGCTTAATCCCAACCCCAGCTGGGATATCTGCAAATGTTTGTCCCTTGAAGACTAAATTGTAAGAGAACAAAAGGCAAGTAGTGGCTGTTTAGCCATGCTGTTCTGCACGATCAACAAACACAGAAAAGACATGAAAAAGCTCAGACAATTTTCTTCTCCAAGATCAGCAGTCCTTACAATGAAATTCATTTGGAGCAGATCACAGCAACACTACTAATGGAAGTACGAAAGAACCCAGATATTCATGGTGTTCTGGGTTCAGGGAAAGGGGCAGAGCAGCTGTACCTTCTTCTGCTGCCCTGTGTGTTGGCCTGTGAAGAAATCAATGTGAAAGAGAAACATGTAGGTCCAAACACCAGTTATCTGTTTTGTCCTCTGAGTTAGAGGACACAGAGAGAGTCAGGCATTCCAGACCAGCTTCAAGTCAACTGTGACTCTGCTCATAATCTGTTTCTACAGGGACAGTTATGAAATCAGCAGTGAAAATTAGCTGAAAAGAGGTTACTGGAAAATACATGCGTGTCCCTATAAAAGCTTGTCCCTCTAGGCCATAATTTCCAGTAGAAGAGAAAAGAAAAAAAAAGAAAGCATCTATGCTTTCAAGCAGGAGTGAAGGAAGATACAATGATAAATTCTTGTACAAAAATCCCTCACACTATAGGTTGGTGAGCATTTCCTTTCCTGGCAAATCTCTATAGCACACTTCAAAAATAAGTATGACTGAGAGATTTGCTTACTTCTGCTGGGATAAATTGCACTTCAAAGCCTGACAAACAGTCTGCAGCTTATAATGGATGGATGATGTACAGCTTCTGCCAAAACTGCATATTCTGATAATTTACAGGCTGTTCTTACTCCAAAAAGACATTACAATTATCTGACATGCTATTTGCTAATCATTTTGTTTTCCAGCACTTCTTGCCATAAACTAAATTATTAAAATTGTAGTCTATTTTGTAAAGAATAAATTAAACCTTGTAAGAACATACCTGGTTCCTAAAGCTCTGATGCTCCTCCCTAAATTGTACTTTTCCATCCCAAAGGAAAAGGGATTATTATTGTAGGGAGCTCTGAGTTTTGGGGTTTTTTTAGTAAATAAGTAAAACAAGATGCAGGGATACTGATTTAATTATGAAGGAAGACCTATGCAGGCTTTGAATGTCTGACTAGGAAAAGAGCAAGAGGTACAAGCAGAGTACTTCAAAAAGAGAACTTGGATACCTGCACTGAGAAGACAAAATATCTTTGAATCAAGTGCACCAAAGATATCTCACTGGAAAAAAAAAAAAAGTGCTGAGAAAGTTTAGCTACTATGCACAGCACTAGAATGTTCACTTCTGTTTCACTAAGCACAAAAACGTGGGTTTAACTGATAGTATTTGTTGAACACTTCCATTTGTGAAAAAGAAATTTCAAAATACATGCAAAGACTTCATTCAGATATTGAAATCTTTTATTAGTTAAAAAAAGTGAGAAGAATTTAGATTTAGTCTGCAAGATATTTTATACTTCATTCAGCAAATCTTTTCAATGCACAAAACCTATTAAGAATACTTGAGGTTAATAATAAAAAACCCAACACTGGAATTACCACAGGTTGAAAAATTATGTTATCTGCACAAAAACTTGCAGTGTTTTGTCTCAAAATTTCCTAAAAAATTAAATAACTGGGCTCTCAACTTTTTCTTCTAAAAATTGGTTTCTGAAAATTATTAAAATTACTGAGAATGATTTTAGCAAGTTTTTCTGTTCCAGAAATTACAAATATTTTTCTTTTAACTTTGGAAATTGATATGGTCTGAAAATCTAGTGTGCTTAATGACCTGACATTGCATCAGCAGGATGCAATATTAGAACCTATGTTCATTTAGGTTGCATTAATCCTTGTCCTTTGAAATTAACACTAATAGAGTTAAAAGAAGAAAAAAAAACCACATAAACCATGGCTTAACTTAAACATTTACATTGAAAATTACTACGTCGGAAAATATTTGTGTTGGCAGGAGTATCATGGTTTTGACTACAGTTTAAAACACACAGGGGTTTATCAGAAATCTCAGCTAAGTGCACGACCCTTTCCATCTCTACGTAGCACCAATGTGATACCAATATTTATAGGACTCTACCACATTCTGTTCCAAGTTCAAGAGCAGGGAGAAGGGGCTGAGCTCATGTCATTCTCACAGGCCCACTGGATCCCATGATACTCTTCCCTGCCTGAGCACTTTCACATCACACGCAGTCTCTGCCAGGACTTTTCGTGCTGATTGCTGAGTCCATCTGAGTCCACTGAGCATGCAGCTGTTTTACCAACTGTGTGATTTAACTGAAGCTTTTTCACTTGAATATTTTCAATAGAATAGAGCCCGAGACAAAATTATTTTGACTTTGCCCACAAAGACAGTGAGCTCAAAAATCTTGGGATTGGAAGCTATTTTAAAATTAAACATTAGTCTTGAAATTTAAACCTGGATCCAGATATGGTCTCAAATGCCACTTAAACTTCAGTAGAATCTATATTTGGATAGAGATTTATCTATGACAAACTAAAATTAGTGTCTTGTGGGATTTACTTCAAGATTTTTAAATTAATTAGTCTATTTAACGCACCTATTTAATACACTGGAGCAGAACTGACAGAGCTCTCTGTCTCTAAGGTGGAAAAATCTGAAGTTCAAACAGTAACCATCATCTCAAATATCTTCTTCACAGACCTTCACAATCATCCTGCAGTTGATTAGTATCTAAATAATTAGATTTTTGGTTATGTCTGTTTTGAAAGCTCTTAGGGAAGTAGCTTCAGGGCAGAAATCTCTCCTAGGGTATGTGCCATGACCTTATCACCCATACAAGGAGTTACAGGAAGGGCATGGCTGACTTTCACCTAATCAATTAGAAATCCATTACTAGGCTGTGTCTGCTCAGCACCCTCAGCTTAGCAATGCACAGGAGACACAAAGATCTGGATCTGGCAACTCAGATGTTCTGTGGATATGAAGCAACATAGTTCTAAAGAAAACAAATCTGATTGGTTTATAATAATTAAGGTAGAAAATATATTTATTCAATCTCTATACCGTCCAAATTACTGGGAAATGTGTACTTCCTTCTGAATGCCTTTGGGAAAGTTAAAGTAGTAGTTGTCAGTCTCACTGATCCAGAACACAGGGGCTGATCTAACAACTAGAATTAAATGATGCAGATTCAATTTATTTTAGAATAGAAACACTATAGATGGGGGAAAAAAAAATCAGGATATAAGTTTTTTGGCTACATATGTTTTGTTCTCATTTTTTACAGAACACACACAGGAATGTTGGGGCATAGCTTTTGTGCTTATACAATAAAATACAGTTCATGTGGACTGCAACAAACAAACTCTACAGTAGAGTTTTCCCAGACAACACCTGAAGCAATCCAAAATCTTCCTTAGGACAGATCCCTTGCTGGTGAAGTCAGCGCAGAATCACTAGCTGAGGATATGATGAAAGAGAAATTGAGTAATGAAAGCCTTAAAGACCATGTACATAGTGTCTGTTATCAGCTATTAGAAAATACTTCTATTATCACCAAAATAAAGGCCATTAAACTGAGAATAAGCTTATTCCATTTAAAAGAAACTCTATGCTTGTTAATGTGGCTGGTATTCTAGGATGTAGGACCTACCATAGGCACAATAAAATTCTCATATGTTTTAATTCATTTACGGATGCCTGTGTTTAATATGCTTTGTGACCATGTCTGCAATTAATATGATTTATGAGAAAAGAACACGTGCAATATTTTTTGGGTACAGTGATACTTTTTTTCTCCTCCTGTGAATGAAAGATTTAATGAAACAGCTCAAGGAAAATGGTTGGCAGTTCACATATTAAGTTGAACTGACAGAATCAGGAGTAAACTTTAGCACAGTTAATGATATCCTCTTATCTGACCCTGACACATTTGCAGCATGTAATTTACAGAAGCTCTGTCCAGGGGATCTTGACAAATGCTCCTAACGATGTCAGGGCAATGTTCCATTCTAATGTAAAACAGATGTGGGTCAGATACCCTCATTCATCACTAACACTGAAAATTTCAAACTCCTCCCGAGATGAATGGCATTACCTGCTGTTAACTCTTTTCACCATAGAGAAATCTCTCAAAAAAACAAAATATTGCACAAGAAAGAACACAAAAAGGATTGTTATAATGCATTATAAAGAGAGATTTTACAGCATTAATTAAAATTAATTAGCTACATGGATCTATACCTGTAGGATCCTAGAACCATCTTGCTCATTCATTTTTTATATATATACATGTATATTGAATACTTCTGCCAAATAGAAGAAACCTGACAATGCTTTTTTTTTGCCACATGGCAAGTGCTGGCAACCATATACTTGGTTGATGAAAAGGGGAGCAAATACACTGACTTTGAATGTTGATCTGACCCTCTGCATACTCATATAAAAAGAGAACTCATATCAAACGAGAGCTCATACTGATTTCACACCACCAAACATCAGTGGTACCTACACTGAAATTAGAGAAGTTGCAGTGGTGAATATTTAGGATAACTAAGAGGATAATATAATTCATGCAGGATCAAGTTTTTATCTACAGGAGACTATCAATGTTCACAATGTTATCATACCACAGTCCATCATGAAACTCATGTCTTTTTAAGGTGCTAGGTCACAGAGTCACAGAACATGGTAACATGATCAAAATAATTCTAAGATGAGCTAATTCTTGAGCTCCTGGTTCAACGAAAATTATCCAAAGATGACTGAAAAGACAAAAGAAAGCTTGAAGACAAATATATAATTTATATGAATAACCTATATAATACATACTAGCTCAGCTCTCACACACCTTCCCTTCGCAACTGAGATATATATATTTGTTATGTCTGAAAGCAAAACAAACCAGAGAAGTTAATGCAGACATTCACAAGTGTGCAGTCACCTGTTTATTGATGCTGCTATATTAATACATTTAATAATATGTTATATTATCTATAAATATATTTTGTCAATATTTGAAGTATTATAATATTTACAAAACGATTAATGTTGTTACTTTTGCATTATAACGGTTACAAAACTACTGAATCTCATCCATTTCTACCCACAGAAACAAAAATAATCAATCCCGTTGACTAAACTTTTGTTTTTTAATTAAAAAAACAAAACAAACTCTTGTTCATGAAAATTATATCACGTGAATTAACTTTCTTCTTCACAAAGAAATCCTTGACCTGTCTCATGTTCTCAGGTCATTAGGCAAAGAGCTCTCAAAGCCAAGTGCATTGTGACAAAGATCATGAGCTTCTCATTGCTGTGGGACTTGAATTCAAGTGAAACATTTTTGTGGGCTGCCAGTTCAACAGTAATCCAACTGAAGGTATAGGAAAAATCATAATGAAGTAATAGTTGCTTTTTTCCCCCCTTGTCTCTTTTAATGAGGGAATTAAAATTTTTGGTCCCTGCTTCCTATGTCTCTCTTAAAAAACAGAGTTAATAAGACAATATGAACATATCTAACTGATTCGACAGCTGCCATCAGTTCCATACTTCAGGTTAATGAAAACCAAGTGCTCTCAAAGACTTAAGAGAACCCCATTGCCTAAGATCTATCTCACCAAAAGGAGTTATGGGGTAATTCTCAAACTCAGGCAGTGAAATGTTTTGACAGTAGAAGAAAGAAACCTTGAAACAGCTTACATCTTTACTACTGTTCTGAGAAAAGTTCGGAATTTTCTTATCAAGATTATTCCTATGCTCCAGGTAATGGCATGAGAACTGCAAACTTTGTTAAAGATTGTTATGATCTTTTACACAGCCAATTAAACTTTCAATCCACTTCCCATTTTAAAACTGCAGCCTTGAAAGCTACTGGTTTGATTCAATTATGGTGGGGGAGAAGGCAAGGAAGAGGAAAAAGTAAGTTTGAAAAGTATTCTAGAGGGCAAGGAGGAAAAAAAATATGCCTAGCAGGAGACAGGTTACACACATTTGTTCTTTTTCCAGAAAACCTTAACACTGCAGCACTGTTTAAGCCTGGGTATCCTACAGGTTAAATATCCTTCAGGTTAAGTACAGGAAGCACATGGCCTCATGGGCAGCAACCTGAGCAGAGTATTGCCACTCCACCTGAATTCACAGCAGCCCAAAACAGCACTCTCCAAACCAGCAAACTGCCTGATCCCCTGTGTAGGGCAAACTCTGCTGCTTCAACACTAATAAAAAGCACATGACGAGGTCAAGAGATGCCCGTGTACACCGGAAAAGCCTTTTTCCTTATCTTAAATGAAGCAGTTCAAAATATTGATGTCCTGTCTTAAAAACAATCTGCTCTCTACCAAGACCATACACCTGCAGTTGAGAGACAAGTGCTTCTACAGATGCTGTTCTGCTTCACATGGAAGGACCCAGGATGGCCACTAATGCCAGGATCACAAAGTGACAAGCCAACTCAGAAGCACACCTAAGCCCCGTACACATATATTTTAATGCATAGATATGCTACCCACTCATAATTCTGAGTTAACAAATGTTTGTTAAAAGAAAATGCACTGAGCAACTGAAACCTAATTTGAAAAGGAAATACAATATTCCCATAAATGTATGCATGAGAGGCAAGAAGCTGCATAATAGGCATAGAAAACATAAAAATATGCAATTTACATATATTACACACTAATAATCTCTGTTCTGACGTTATTTCTAAAGAGCTCTAGCTGAGACTGCATGCTTGCAGTTGAGTTGCTTTTTCATGAAATACAAACAAGGACACTCCAGGCTACCAGCTCCCCAAGACATTAATCCCTGCCTTTTTCCTGCAAAAGTCAACCCTTTGCAAATCTGCAAGACAAGGAGTCTCTCACCATATTCAGGTAACAATAAATAAACCAGATGAACAAGGAGAATAGGTCAACTGGAAGGTCTGTGCAGATTTTGTCTTGATGTTAAAAAATGCTGAATATCGACAAGGTGGAACTCTTTCTGTTCTCTTTTATTTTTTAAAAAGAACAACAACATTTTAGTACCCAGCTTTCAAGACTGGTATGTATGGAGCATTCCACTTCCCAAAACTGACCAAGACATAGTGTCCCCTCTCACCTCCAAATTCAAGGCTAACACAATAAAAATAAAATCATGCCACCCTGTCTCTGCTTGTCCTCTGCCTTCACCTAGTATTTGCCTTAAGAAATGTATATGTCATCATATTCAAGAACAAAGTTAGAATGGAACCATCCTACATAGAAAATAAAGATTCCCAGGGGTCTGCGTGTCAGACCCTCATTTGCAATAAATTGATGTCAAAGTGGAGAAAGTGGCTTAAGTATGCTAAGGATATGATCCTGTGGGTCTTAGATTTTGTTCTGCATGTTTTAAGGGTGCGTTTTTTAAATAACAAAAGATTATCTGGGCTTCAGACAAAGCCCACCTCCCCACTCCTGCTAAAGTCACCGTAAATTCAACTTTACACTCAGTTTGTCCAGAGCATTTGCCTCCAAGAAACACATGGATGGGTGGAAACATTATGTTAATTGCTCACACACCCAGATTTATTGTGGTAAAAAATCCACTGACTAGTAAAAAGACCCTCTTTCTTCCTCATCTAAATTCCATGCACACAGGCAGGTCACTGCAACATGCCCACTCAGCAGGAAAACTCCTGTTTCTCTTTCTTCATGAAACCCCCAACGCAGAGCTGGCTTTCCACTTTCCATCCACCACTGCCTCAGCCTCTGGCTCAGCACCTGGGAGCCTGCAGGAAGAGCCCTGAGGAAGCATGAAGAGGGGATGCCCTGTGACACATCCCAGCACCCAGGGGCATTTCACATACTAGTGTCACAACGTAAGTGACAACAGCTGAGGCCACTTCGGTCATCGAAACTTCTGCTGTCTTGCTACAATTCCACAATTCGTTGCATATAATTTACATATGTGAGTCTGTATGACTCCCTCATATAATCACAAAGTCTGGATATGTCCTTTTATACATCTCTACATATTATACGTGTCTCTAACTCATTGTTTAGGCATTAGCATTTGAAGGAGCTGTTGGTAACACCTTGTGAATTTAGCGCTGGGATTTTTCTCTTTTTGTTTGGTGGGAAGATCTTTATCAGGAAATCACTGATTACTTCATGAAGGTAATCACTCAGTTGCCAAGAAGTTGTTTAAAATCTATATGGATATAAGTCATCTCTATGCATTCAGCAATGAATGCATGATGTCACCTTTAGAGGCACCAGCATCCTCCTAAACCTGTTGGTAGAGTTGCTGGACACAGCCAGGAGCTCAAAGCACCGAGTTATAAAAAGATTTCAGAAGTCTAAAAAGGAAAAAAAAACAAAGTAAGAGAAGTTTCATAGTGTAAAGACAAGGCTGGGTGTAAGGAAGCACAGTAACTGACTAAAGTAATTTAGTCTTCTCCAGGATCTCTTTTTGATTATATCAAACCTCAAATCAGCAAGACTTTGGGGGAAGGAAACCTGGCCTCACTTTTTTGTCCCATTTTTCCCAGCCATCACAAGATTTCTTTACTGTTGACCTCCACTTCTGTGTCACAGACAATAAAAGCTTTGTAAAAGGAAAAAAAAAGATCGCATCTTCCATAGCCAGAACCAACATACATTTAAATTGACACTAACAAATGCTTTTGATGGATTAACACTGAGTCCCAGATATATATTTATGTCAAAAGCATGGAAGTCTCACACATTATGAAATTAGCCATTAAAATTAACTAATTAACTAACTAAAAAATTAAGCAACTAATATAATGTCTTGTATTTCATTGGAGATTGCATCTAGAAATCAGAATTCTTTCAAACAAAATCTATTCAAGTCTTGTTGGAAGTACATCCGTTTGTTTTTCTGTTGGTATTTTTTTTCTGAGGTTTCAAGCCATAAAAAGTTTTGTACTCCACTCTATGCTATAGGAATCTGTGAATCTTAATTACATTTACCGTTACAAAAAAGGGTTTATGAACTTTTGCCTTTGGGCAAAAATGTTTATTTCATTGCCTTTGTTATTCATTCTTTTCAACTCCAGTGCCTTTGAACTTTTCAGCTGCACAGAGTTATCACCGTTGCACAGGAACCAGGAACTGTACTCCCGAGATGCAAACCACAAGTTGAAGAAAACGAAGGAGGCAAAGATATACGAGTCGTTATTTTGGCCACCCTTTGTGCCATTAAAATCTCATTTTCTGCCTATTAGAATGCCCTCTCCCTGCTTAGGCAGTGGTGATAGTCAGTGATTAGTGTGTAATTGAGTATAATTGTCTTTTCACTTTTCATTTGTGTCATTCTGAGCTTCTCTCTGTTTTTCTAACCACTGAGAGGAAAAAAGGGTAGAAAGCAGATAAAGCTGTTAAAACTCTCACTTTCAGCCCTGAAGAGATTCCTGATTGTAATTATAGATTGTATCCTCTTTGTGACTCCTCCGAATTTAGTGGACATCTCTTTCCAAGCACCTGGGCAAAGCTCTAGCTAATAAAATAAACTACCATCTATTCAAGCTTTAACTAATAATGTCAGCTTCAGACAGATGCTGTGTGTAGGAAAATTTAACCAACCTTTTGACACTCAATTATCAAGGCAATTTATTAACATGATTTCCTTAAAAGAGCTCACGCAAATTAGAAAAACAATTATGGTATTCATGCATTTATATATTGCCAAAGAGATACTCCTAATTTATGTATTTATAACTCGATTACAGCTCATCTCAATGCACACTGCTCAGTCCTTGGAACTCTCCTCGTACAACTTGCTTGTAATTTTCCTGGATCACTTGGTAAAACCTTGATGAGATTTTCTTAAAGAGGTATTTTATTCACAGAAAAGCTAGAAGGTCCACTTTCTGTACCTAGCCATGGATCTTCAGGAGAACAGCAGTACATTACAAATGCTTGGCAACAGAATGCAAATAAGAAGTCTACATGATTCCATTATAAATCAGTTGAAATTAAATATAAGCTATGACTCTTAATTTAGCCAGTAGCAGGAAAAAAAAAATTAAAAAAAGAAGGAAGCTAGCAAACTGAAATCATGTGGCTTGTATAAAGAATACATTATGGTTTAAATTTGGCAATTCATTATACTGTGGCCTGAGGGAATAGATTCTTTGGTTCTGGTATACAGCAAATCCTCTGTCTGAAAACACAGGACTGACCTGAGGTGAGAGGCCATTGCCAATGGCAGGGTTCATGGGATTTGAGGGCCCGGACGGAGGCACAAAGCTGTCTGTATAGCTGGAAAATCCATGCCTGGTGCTGGGTAGGCAATAGGCAGAGCTGCTCTCTGGATTCGAAGGGAGGCTGCTTTGGTGTACAGTGCTTGGAGGGAGAGGCTGAGGTCTATGGACGGTACTGCTTGGATCAGACACAGCTAGAAGAAAAAGAAACATGTTGATGTGTTTTCCTCCTTTATTTCTGGCATAATAAGTACATTATGTGAAGCTCAATAGAATTGCATCAGAACTCGCATCTAAATACTGATTAAGTAGAAAGGTACAACTTTAACATTGTTAGATGACACAAAAATTCAAGAGATAACAGGCTTTCCCCTCCTGATCACAGCATAGAAATTCTGCCATGGTTTGTAGCAAGCTTAACAATGGATGAGAGAAGCCCTGAGCTTAGAAAAATTCTCTTAACTAGAACATCCACTAACAATTAAGATCCAAACCTCAAGGAGGAAGCACAGTAACTTATTTTATAAAGTCTCACCAGTAAGATTTTTTTGTATTAAAATCTAATATAGCCTGAGTTTGAGGCTCTGTTCTCTCCCCCTGTCAAATCCATCAAAGGTCACAAAATTTCTGACAATATTAAACCAAATTTTTACCCTATTGAGACTTGCTATTGTCTGATGTGAAACAAGATGGTCTGAATAGCTGGTTTTTCCACCATCAGATAAATGTTCAGAGTATCTGCAGAAGCTTCAAATACAACCATCATTGAAAGCCACAAAGACGACAGAGTGCACCTGTCTCCTTCTGCACCACGTCGGGCACTCTAAGTGAAGGAGGTCAGTGCAGCAGAAGGGCAGGAATGTGTGTACATCTCTTTACCAAAGCTGCACATCTGCCACACAGGAGGTGATTATTTCTCTAGCTAGCACCCCTTCATGTGTAACCAGCCCTCTCTTGAAGCAGAATAGACCTCAGTTCTCATGTGCTTAAAATAAGCAGGCTTGCAAGGTCCTCCCTGAGTCAGAACGCAAATGAGCCAACTCATTAGAAAAGAAAATATTTCTACAATGGACCAACAAAGGAAACCCTCCAATAACACTATTTTAATGAAGTACCTGTTGGCTACTGTACCTTGCGGTATGGAGGTGGGTTGATATGAGGGCTCAGAGAGCTGGTACGTTGGCAAAGTTGGCATGGCACTGGGTGGAAATCCTCCAGGGATCAGATGGTTGAAAGCCATCAGTTGATTGGCTCCTGCCTGTTTCCTCCATCTAGCACGACGGTTACTAAACCAGACCTACAAATGTTTTAAATATGAACATTCGATTTTTGTATATTTAGTACACGTATGAGAAATAGTAGCATTGTATTTCAAATGCATTCAGTGTCTGAGAAGAGATACAGCAGATGCACACTAGGCTCAGTTCTCCTAGATAAGAAAGGTGCCCTTGGCACACACTTCCATGGTTCAACAGACAGGACACAAGAATTCTAATCCCTAGTTTCCTCTCCAATACAGCCTCTCCTGAGAAACAAGCTGGCTACGTTTCAAGCTTTAGTACTTTCAACATCCAATCACTATCCTTACTCTACCAGATTTAATGAGAAAGGGAAAACATCTCTTCATTTGATCTAAGTGCCAGCCATAGCTATCAATTCTGTATTGTATTGTCTTTATATTTAATTTGTGGACAAGTTAGTGACATCACTGTTAGAAGGTGCACATACTTGGATATTGGGATACTACATTGTCCTAATGACCAATAGAACTTTAGGCTTTTAGAAAAATATAAGCCCCATGTACAAAACACACAAATCCCTCCCAGCAAGATTTCATGTATTCACATATGTACAAAACATCTTTGAATGAACTTGCAACAGTAGATCAGAACTTCAGCACTAGATTAGCATTTCAGAACCACTTTGAAATCTGTTCCCAGGACAGCATACCAACCAGATGGGTTTGGATTAGTGGGACCCTAACTACAAATCTGCTTTTCTTCATGTCATTCTCAGTTCGTGTTTTAAGTTTTCTAAGTCGACTGCACACCTTATTGCCTCCAACAAAGGAAGAGGCAAGATGCAAACAAATGCAGACAGAGTTGCAAAACACACAGATAATGCTGATATTATAGCAATTACACACACCACAAACTGGGAGGGCAACAACTCACTGCAGGAGTGCCTGCATACTGCCTTGCTGCAGGTTTAGAACAAGTTCTCGATTACAGCATTTATGTCCATGAGCTGGACCATCAGGGAAAAGAAAGGTTGCTTAAGATAAGACTGCACACATTTGTAAACAACAGTTGCTCATAATCCTACACCCCGAAGCAGCTGCGATGATCATTCATAGATACTATCAATTAGGTAAGATCTTAACTGAGTGTTAGCACCTTACAAGGTAGATCTGCACAAACTCTAAGACAGCCTGGCCTGAAAGCCACTGAGGCATGTGAGCTGATGAGCCACACATTGAAGTATTTGTAAATGTAACCTGGGGCTCAGATCTGTCACCCTTACTGCAAGCTGTCCGTACTGTCTTAGAAGTCAGCCATCACAGACTGGAGTTCTAGGTGTAACATCATTCACAAACTATGAGTGCCCTTACATAGGAGCATAACAATATTTTGGACTACACTGTGGGCTTCCCCTCTCCTTGCTTTTTCATAACAGGAGTCATGGGACTCACTGGGCCATCTGGTTTCTGACGTAGGCCATCTGTCACCACATAGTTTGTTCTGGGTTCATCCTCTTTTCAGAATGAGATGATCAGTTCATACAGCTGCCTCCTCCTTTGGCCACAATGTCTACTCCTCAATTATACACTCCCACTCCAGTTTAAGATTTAGGACAGAGGGATAGATTGAGCCTCTGTTCTGCCTCACAAATCCCTCTTGGTTTTTTTGCTGTACATATTAACCCCCCTGTGCCTCCGCATGAGCCATTTCTGAAAGCAGCTGGCAAGGACAAGGCACCAGGGTGGAAATGTGAAACCTGTGATGAATGATAGTTGGGGATGGGTATAGATTCAGCAATATTTTTTCTTTCTCATCGTCTAGACATCTATATCCTCTTTTAGTTCTCCTTACACTTTACTTCCTTCACTGACACACGAGTAAGTTTTTTATTTACTCCTCATCGACTCCTTCCACCTGCTTTGTCCTGCAAAGTCCACCAGTCTCACCCTACTGCAGCAATATCTTTTGAAAACAACCATGTAGAGAAGGAAAAGGGGACAAGACACGCTGTAGAGCAAGAAAAAGGCTTTGCTGAAGAGTCAAAGAACACTTAGAAAGGATAATGGAGGTCAAAGAGTGAGCAAGGAACAGCAAATGCACGTTGTAATTAGCCTACCCAGGTCATTAACTGCGGCTTTTTCCTTGACACTCTCCCTTCTTCAGGTCAAGAGGGTTATCTGATGATCTCAGAACACTTTGAGAACACTAAAGCTGAACTACACTACGTGAATGGATTTCACTGAGGAAAATGAGGTAACAAGATTGTTTCCTCTGAAGATAAGCATTTTCCTTCAAGCTCCAGATCTTTATTCAAATGAGTCAGATCCCAACTTTAATTCAGTACTAAGACATTTGCGTTAATGCCAAAGTTTTGTGCTTTTGTTTACAGGCAGATTTTGGCTCATTTTATAGACTTGCATTTTTTCCAGAACCGCAGCTATGTATTAGACATCTCTTGAAGGGACACACTCAACAGTATCAAAAATTCTGCAGCAGCCATACAACGAGCATCCTTGTGCAGAGCTTTGTTGCCACCTGGAGCCCCATTAAGTTAAGTGGGACTCTACAGGTGTGCAGATACCTGTAAGGGCTGTGCAGAAACAAGGCCATGAGACTGGGATGTGCTACTTGACTGGCACCCATGCCACATCCCACTGGCACTGTCACAGCTCCAGCCTCATCGGCTCCAGCTACTGCCTCTCCACTGCTGAGCAAGTCTTATTGCCACTAATACCATGCACGCTCATCACTATAGAACAGTAGAGGCACACAAGAAAATAAAAAAAATAAAAAAAAAACCACACCAAATCAGAAAAATTTACTCAAAGCTAAATAACTCAAACCTAAATAGTGTAAGCCTAAATATTTTATTTACATTTTATGTAATTTTTATTAAAATTAATCATATCCCAAGCTTTATTCAGAAGCAGTTAACATAGCATGTAACTGAAGTTATTTTTTAAATCAGAGTATTTCACTTTGACTACATTCAGCTACCTTGATTTATTCTCAAGAGTCCAGACTTCTCTTTTAAATCCTTGTGGATTACTACCACTAATTAAAGAAATCTTGAAAATTTTGCTAATATCAAACCAAGACTTAAAAAGAAATTTAGTCACCACAAGCCAATGTGTCTGCCTAGAAACATATTGTAAACACCTGGGAAAATATTTTTCTTTTTTGCATATTTCCAATGCGATATAAACGTAACGTTCCCTTATGTGCAGCAGATTTCAACTCCCACCAACATGATGAAATCCTCATCTCAATGAGTGGCCTTTTCAAATCTAGCATTCTAGACTCAGATTTAATAAATTCTAGATTCAGATGCTTCTGCTCCCTCACAGCCTCTCTTTTGAGAGGGACACAACCATCACCTGGATGCAGGGATGCTCAGAGTACAGTGCAGCCCCTGAAAAACATCACAAGTCTCATTCTGTTATAAAGTGCTACTCTGCAGTGGATACAACAGAAAACCAGCTCTGAACCATCTACAACTACTTCACCTGACAAACCAATGTGTACTCTATGTTGCCTTCATCAGCAATAGTATGGATCTCACTGGCAGGCAGATCAATCCTGTTTGTGCCTGATAAAATCACTAGTACTACAATGAATTCCCCCATGGAAGCAAAAGCAGTGGATAAAAACTATTGCAGTTTTGAGACTCAAAATGCAGCATCCTTATGCAAACAGTACTGGGTCTGAAGGAATATGATCTACTTGTGCTGGTGTAACATGCAGGAGCTCTGGGTTAGGTGAACGTTTTGCTTGCTGCTGTGTCAAATGCAGACATGGACAGAGGAAACATGACTTGGCTGAGGGACCCAAGCATCCAAAAGCTAAGTCTGCACAGGAGCCAAGTCACACTCATTTTAGTGAGGCTTGGGCTCCTCAGTTCCTATGTCGTTTTCCAAGATGGAATGTAAATTATCCAGATGATTTGGAAACAAAATTGAACCCCAGCCTCTGGCCAAAGTTTACATCTCAAACAGCACTGAAGAGGATGAAATTTAGAACAAAGGGGAAAAAATAGCCCTTTAAGTACTGGAGGCTCCAGTCTTTCAAGCCCCTGGAACTAGATTGACCGAAAAAGAAATCTCTCTGCTATAGAACACGAAAAGAAGTATTTTGCACCAATGTAGAATGGATAAGTTGAACTAATAGGTTTCCCCCGATTTTATATCCTAATATTTAGATCCTGCCTCTTATTATCATTTGTCCTTTAACTAGTTTGCAAGTGATCATGCCAACATCTTATTTTGTTGATCTCAACAGGATATTCTTTAAAAGATGCGTTTATTCACATGGGATCACACTAGTGTAATTAGCCTTGACATTTTGACAGTCTGATCATAAACACAGAGTGCTCTATGTGCTTTTAAGGCAAAAAGATCTGATTCAACAGGGCAAAACATTCAAGAAGTGAATGTTGCAGAAAACCCATGGATATTTTGTTATACAGAGTCCCAACCTTTGCAAGCATAAGTGCCAGAAATGCACAAAGTCAAAACCTGATGTATTGTTAACGGCACTTCTAATTTTAGATGGGGAGAGAGGGAACGTTGGGTTCTTCCCCTTTTGCCTGTAATATTTTTCATGGTAACTGCCTCCCCCAGCTCACTATTGCCCACATCCCCCTTCCCACAAAACTCCCATGTCCAAAATAAAGTCTGACTATCCTGGAAGTGGGAGTCCTTGGCTGGTGTTCCATCAGGGAAAGCATGTAGGCTGTGCCATAAGAAGCAGGAGTGCCTTGCAAACAGGGGAGGCCGAAGAAGCAAACTGCTAACTGCAAAACATGGCAGTGTGACTTCTAAAGACACCCACAGTGTCTGGTCCTGCAGTCCCTACTGATGCCAGACCTTGCTTACTCAGCAGCTTCAGAGCAGTGTGTGCAGGCGCCGTCACCCTCTTGCCGGGCTGAGAGCTGACACCAGCCCACACACCTGACTGACCAGGCTGGAAGTTCACTCAAAGAACACAAAAGCAGAGGAAAAAAAGGAAATAAGTTTTTTATCTCCCCTTTTCTTTTTTTGCAGTAGGGCGAATGCCCATCATAGCTCATCATGGTATCAGATGAGCTCCAGGGAGAGCACTACCAGGGAGCAACCATAGAAAGAAGAGTAGAAACAGAATTGCTTTTTAGTACAACCGGTTGGTAAATCAGCTTCACCAGGGCATCTGCACACCCCCAACCTCACAGAAAAAAGGTCCACTGTGTTTCCTCACAGCATCCAAAAGCAGCGCCCAAAGCCTGCTGAGAGCAACCTGTCATTACCATGGGTGGAAATATCACAAGGCTGAAGGTTCTCTGCCTGCCAAGAGCTATTCTTTATGGTGATGGGAAATCATGATATGATGCTTGGAATAGAAGGAATTATCAATGTGATAGAAACCAGAGTTCTTTTAAAACATAATGGAGGGGGGAGAAATAAATACCAAACGAAACCCTAAAACAAAACAAAATCCAAAACCCAAGACATCTCACACCAAAAAAACTCAAAAGAAAGAAACAGAAAACACACCAAAACAAACACAGAAAAAAAGCCAGTAGACTGTGACAAAAGGAATAGGTTGTTCCAACCACCTCCCAGTGCTATCCAACATACTCAGATCTTGTAGGTTTCTTTGAAAAGACTGACTTAGTCCTGCAAAAACACTGCTAAAACACTGCAGCTGAATAGTTCTGAAAACAGAGTAAAAAAATAAATTGAACTGTATATTTATAAATTAAAGTGACACTAATTGGAGCCCTTAGGCAGCAAGGACCAGAAAAAGGCAACCAAAATCACATCCCTTCTTTTCCTTTATGTTTAAAAATGTCCTCCTGGGCCTGCATATGAATGCACTTGGCTAATTTACCCATAAAGAGTTTCCCCATTATGAAGGAGGTTATGACTAACTGCAGTAACAACTGTAAAGATCTGTTGAAAGGTCTTAAATGTTTCTAAATCCATGCTACATTCCCTAGCCCCATCTTCCCATAGGACTGGGTAGTTCAGCGTACAGGCTCAAAACATTTCAGAGGAGCTGAGAGCAAGTTAAGATTTATTTTGGCACAGATATCCCACATAATTTCTCAGTGAGTGCTTTTCACTTTTTGCTACTGAGACTATTAAAGCTGAGAGACTGTACTTCACAGCTTTCAAATCTTACTGCCAGCTTAAGTCATAATTTCTCACCTTTTCTGACACTCTTTCTCTCCCTGTAGAACAGCAAAACAAAGAAAATAAGCAAGCACAATACTTAAATTTTTTTTTCCAATATTTTTCTTCTAGCTACTCAAGAACTCTGAGATCTTGGGACTTATTTGTTGAGGTTGTAATAAAGTTTGTACAATAGCTTACAAGCTGATTACAAGTTTGACATGGGAACATACAATTCCATCCTAGTAGCCTGGAGAGATCTGCCTAAATTTTTCGACATGCTCTGTTGATAAACTACATTTTTCTTTTTGCAAGTTTTCAAGCAAATCAATTTAAAACTGGGATTTGGCTGAGAAGAACATTTTCAGGATAAGACATAGTCATGTTTCAGAATTCTTCCTGCCTTGTCCTGTTTTTTCACCATTATTCATGGACAAAAAAAAAATAGTCCAAACAAATTTCTCCCATTGCCTTTTGGGGCTAAACAGGAAGGCCATGTGCCAGCTGCTTCTCACAGCAGGGCCTCCTGCCTCGAAGGATCCATACACCTGGGGGCACTCCTTAACGTGGGCCAACACACAAGTCTCATGCATCACATTTCTGGTAATTTGGAAGGCCTGCCTTCAAAACACAGCCCAGATGATCTGTCTGGCTGGCCAGCCCCTGTTGGCCAAGGCAAGCTCCTGGTCGGCCACTGCACAAACCTGAACCTTATTTAAAAAGCCCTCACCAAAAGACTGAGGTAAACACCCACCACCACCAAACTGAAACGGGTTCCAAGTTGCTGCCAAAGCTTGCCCAGTTTATCCAGGTCTGATGTGGGAATTAAAACGTGGCCAGAGAAGATGCTGCCCACTTCATTCCTTATGTGCTATTTATTACAATAAACCATAATCGCACTACTCTGAAGCTCAGAAAGAGCCTTTGATCTGCACTGGGAAAAAATTCACTTTTAGAACTTGCCTTCGGATTGTCAGTAAAAATAGGCCACATGTCTTAAGGGTCTGCACAGCCATTTAATGATGGTTTTAATGAGGTTTTAAACTGGACCAGTAAAAAACATTAAGATTGCAATTTTTACTCGCAATGTGTGAATCTAACTTGACATTCTGAGTATTATTTAATCTTTTGAACGAAGAGTCCTCCTTTGGAGCTCTACTTATCTTTTTGAATTGTAGCTGATAAATGCACAAGACCAAAGAACTCCCCCTTCCTTCTGTCTAGGGTGCAGAGAAGAACCAGGTGCTTTTGCAAGAGGCAGCAAAAGAGGTTGTCCTGGCTCCACATCACGATTCAAACACTGGGGAGAAGGACTCAGCAACTGAGAGAAAAGGCATTGCAGGCGTTGTTACAGGGAGCATTTTAACTCTACTATACCCAGGTCTGAAATATTTGCAATTATTATAATTAGACATCTCATGATTCTTGCAATATGGCGTTTGTTGCAACATTTCTTTTGACGAAAGCCTTTCCTGCCCCCATGACTAGGTACACAAGTAACATTATAGCTTTTAAAAAATTACCCCGAGGGGCTGGCATGTTCTAAGCTTGATGTCAGACCAGAGGCAACTTTTTTTCCACACCTCTAAGCAACCAGTTTAGAAACATGCATTTGGTTACCCTTTAACAGTGGGAAAGTGAGAAAATAGATAGTTTGGTGGTTTAAGACTCTTCCTTTCACAGGAGTAATAGACTGCCTCAGGGAACAGAAGGAAAGGGGAAGCATGGGGGCGGCAGGGTAGAGAAAATAAAACATGAGATGTGAGCACTACACAGAGGGACTGAGGGAATAGCAAGGCTGATCCAGCTGTAATCAAGTAAACTTCTCCAACAATATAGAACAACTCTACAAAATTGGACCTTACAGCTCCAAAGGGGAAAAAAAAGTATTTTCTGAGCTGAGTTAGATTCAGGCTGCAAAGAGACAGCCTTTTTAGATAATGCTTAATGGGGAAGCAGTCAAAGAGATCTTTGTGTATATAACCATATAAAATTTGCTATCTCTGATCTGTGTCATACTGCTACCAAAAAAAAAGTGTGACTAAGAAAGCTTGAATGCTACTTCAGTATGGCTATCCAGCCCTCTCAGCCTCACATCTCTTAGGGTTATTTTCTTTTCACAGGTCGTCTTTTATTTCATGCTCATCATACGTGGCTATTTTAAGAGGCTATAGAGAGGTGCTGAATGCTGATAAGGCAAATCCTGTATCCCTTAATCCACTGCTAAATCACTCTGCCAGCCTTCAAGGGTACCAGACAGATGGAGTGCACTAGGAAACTGCCCATAGGCTGGTTGCTTCCAACCCCAGATCATCTTTAATCCAGAAAGGTTTTGTTCTGGTATTTTAATCATTGATTGACTGGGAACTTTCTTCCATGCTGGGTTAGGTAAAATATCCATGTCAGAGGTACTGGGGAATTCGTGAGGCTGTAGATCATGCTAGTGGTGTGAGAGAGGATGCATCTCAAGGGAACCAAGGAAGCCATAAGGAATGTAAAAAGTCACAGGGTTAAGGCCACATTAAGACAGCTGTTATGTTAATGAGAGTTCTGCTTTTCTTCTAGCTGTGGGTCATTGATTTAGAAAAACATGAACAAGGTCTTTTTATCGTATTTCTCCACTGAAGCTAACATAGACCAAAACATCATATCCTGGATCCTAGTCATATTGTTAACAGAAATTGTGAGGGAAGTTATCTTTATTGTGTTTGTGCACAAATGATTCCCAGAGGTTGATTTGGTCTTACCTGACCTAAGTCTATATACAAAGCTGTTTTGCAAATATTTCTTAGTTAACATGTTTAAGAAAAGAGTCATGCATCACTGAGTTTGCCTTCCAGACAAATTCATCCACACATCTGATTTTCTTACATAGTCATAACCAACACTTACAAGAAATGTGGTGTGAAGTCTTCTGCAAAAAAACATTTAGCAGGTAAAACTGAAAGAGTCTAGACCTTTTCAAGACAGATGCTCAATAATATAGCCATGCTGCAATAGATGTGCTTGTCTTACAGCCAGAGGGGTATCTTGCTTATTTCAGTTTGCAGTGTCTGAATGCTTCAGGCTAAGTTTCAAATGTCCAAACAAAAAAGTATCACCAAAGAAACCAAATTCACCTGTATTGTCAGATAGATCACAAGCCACCATTCATTTATTTTCCTTGGTTAGACCACAAGCTACAACATTTTGCTTGTCAACTAACCACACATTTGCTTAGTAACACTTGCAACTCAGACTGATTTAAAGGGGAAGTACTTTTCCCAACAACTCTTAGATATCAAATAGGGAAAGAGCAGCAGAATATTCTGCCCGTGGCATTAAATATTTCATGGGATGCATTTCTTTGTTGTGAAGCAAAGTCAGTCCTAATCCAAACTTGAACTCCAGGGTACAGTTCACTCCAGAATTATTTAGCTGCTATTTTACCATTTTTAGCAGCTAAAAATCCAGGTTCATGCTTTTTTAAAAGAATTTAAATCAACTCCGTGTTACTGCTCCAGTACATTAGCTTGTTTTATCGAGATCTAAACAAAGTTGTGAAGACTTAATAGTTATTCAAGGGTTTATTTTCACTTAAATTAAACCAACAGTGAGGATAAAAGACTTAAACCAAGTTAACTTCAAAATCTAACCTAAAAGTGAACTGTAAATCCTACCCTAGTAACCTTGCTCACTTGCATGGCTCTATAGCCACATTGTCTTTTACAAAAATGTTCTCTCCTCTGTTAATACCTGAAAGACCCAAACAATAACAGATGAAATCAGTTAAGTAACCATAAGCTGGCACAACAGCTGGCCTGATTACTTGTAGAGTGCTGTCAAATGCATAAAACAAATGGGGATATTCAACCTTCTCCAAAGATACAGTATTACATTCATGGTAGATATGAACAATTACTGGGGAAAATACAGAAGTTTTTTTAAAGCAGTTGTCTTAAACAGTTGGAAAATCATCATCCACATACGGATGCAAAAACCTTAAGGCTGTAAACAATATTGCTTCACATTTTCCTTCTACTCCAGAGTAGGATCATGTAAAAATATAAAAGGACTCACATGCTAACAGAAAATGAAATTCCTCTTGCTAGGCAGCTTTTAAATACATACCTGGACACGAGCCTCTGTGAGTTTGGCTCTTTGTGCAAGTTCTTCCCTAGTATAAATGTCAGGGTAGTGTGTCCTCTCAAAAGCTCTTTCCAGCTCTTCTAGTTGTTCTGCTGTGAAGGTTGTCCTGCTGCGACGCTGCTTTCTTTTCAAAGGTAAGTCTGGTTCAGAATCAATGTCAGAGCCTTCATCAGATTGGGGTGCTGATGCTCAAAAAAGGAAAAAAGAAAGGCAAATTAGCTTTAGTAAGGAAGAAAGAATAGTGAAATTTTTGATCGATAAATGCCATCCTCTTTTACGGAGGCTGTGTTGGACCAAACGCCCCTCACACACCCAGAATTGGAACTGAGGAAAGTCTACAAGAAATGGACCATATATGGCACACACACGATTAAGAAAGGGGCTACAACTCTTGCAATTGCAGTTGATAGCAAAATTAGCAGTTTATAGAGAAATCGATTCAGAAACTCTGGATTTCACAGACATGGGAATAGTGAGGTCACATACACAGCCAGCCAGCTCCTCACAGCATTGCTTGCTTCCCCTGGTGATCAAGTGAGCTCCAGCTCCAGCTGAACCCACAGCTATAACTGTGAAGGCAGCAAAGCCTCTTCCAGCACCCTACCCCGTTCACTTTCTTCCAGCAAATGGCAATGAACTAAAAGAGTAACTTTCAAAGTGAGTCTTCACTTGCTGTCCAGGCGACCAGCCTTCCTTCTTGCCTGAGTCTTCAAGGGAAACCACCTAAAGAGGGCAGACACTCCCCAGTGATGCTGAAACTGCTTGTTTAATGGAAATGCAAGCATTGCTGTAACTACTTCAATAATGCCAAAGAAATTATTGATATAGACATTGATTTAGTATAATCCTTTTAGTGTAATTTATTTAGAAGTAAGCCATTTCTCAAGCTCCAGCTACCCCTTCCATGCTCATTTCTAGCTATCTTATGTTTTCATTTTCACTCAAGCTGTTTGAACTAATAAATACACCTAATCTGTTTACTTAGTCTTACAGTATGAGAAAGACAAAGTGCTTTTTGAGACAATTCAGCTGAAAATTTTATTAACTTCTGCATACAAAGAAAGAAAAAAAAAAAAGAACAAATACTTCTAGACCAGTGGCTCTTATGTGAAAGGTGCCTTCATTTTCCATGAATACATCTTGGGCCCAACATACACAGGAACTCCTGTGGATCTCAGCATCGATATACTGAACAAACATACACCTCCCAGAGTCTCTTACTTACATTGCAGGTTTGCCCAAGTAAGACTGGACTAAGCAGTTCTTTTTCTTGAGAATATTGTTCTCTACAACAAAGGAGAATCAGCACAAACTTCTTATCCCAAACAGTTCAGGTTCATTCCTTATTAAACAGGCAATCTGGGGGTATCCAAAAATGAACATGATACAATCTGAATTAGCAACAAATCTCAAATCTTCTCAGTTGGAGTCCCAAGTGACACTTGCCTTCCCCAGCAACTGCTAAGTTACGGCTTTATTAAAAACAGTGGCTTCCTTAGTCTTATCTGTTCTGTGATATTAAGATGAAACGAGTGCGAAAGATAGTTACATGTCTGTACCACAAACTGTACTGTTTTTATTTCTTGCAAAGTACTCTTACATACTATTAACTTCAACAAAGCTTTTATTCTTATTTTTTCCTATTAAGATACCATTATTAGACTTGTATATAGGCGAGAACCCAGTCAGTAGTGACTAAGCATACAAAACTGGCCTCAGCCTTTAAAAAAGCAACATTTATTTTATATCTGCTTAATAGTGCATTACTCTTTCACTAAGCAGTATCTCACTAATAGGTCCACCAACTTCCATGATATACAAAGATATTATCCAGCACAAGTAAAAGTAGAAATAGTCAGATTTTAGCTGAGTTATCTCCATCATCTCCACAGACACAAAATATAGATATTTACAGATTTACAGCTGTCCTAATGATCTTAATTCTCCAACCCCTTAAGTTATAAATACAAGAAAGAAAAAAAGAGACTCCACAGTGCCCTGAGAGATTCCCTGACTAGACTCCTTGGATATCCTCTTTCTGCACAGCTCAAAATGGGAAAGAAAACCAAGAGTACTACCAGTAGCTGCTTCATGAAGTTTAATTAAAGAAGGAATTACAGAATTAAAGAGAAATTTTTTGTCCCTTAACCCTTCATGACCTCTCTGGTGACCTGAGGAAACACTGCATGCTGATTATCACCACAAAATGCAAAACCCCTTCACCCAGTGTCATAGGCATTTGGTCACCTGGAGTTCTGCAACCATCCCTTTTCCAAACACTGTAAATAGACACGTTGGGGCAAAAAAACGAACAACAAAATAACACACACGAAGTCATTCTGTGGGCTGTTCTTCCTCTCAGCAAGACATTTCATTTGAATAATTAAATGACAATAACATGACAACCATTTAAAGGCCATACATTAGCACTGCAGCACAGTGCACCTGACAGAGGCAGGCGAAGAGGTTATCATCCCGCAACCCATGGAGACACAACTTCTCTGGCAAGTCTTCAGGAACCGTGACATATTTTAATAACATGTTAACACAGCCTCTTCCTTCCAGTGTAACAGCCTGGGGTCTGCCTAGGATGAATTCTGTCTAGTCACAGACCTCACTAAAATAAGATGAATAAAAAAAAATTAGCAAAGGCCAGGGCGAGTTCTGGTAGCCATTTATTTGCCAGCTACCTTCCCCTCATCCATGTTCTCATTTCTTTATTGAAGCAAGATTAATTTCGCAGGCTTTACCCTTCATGCTACAGCTCACCCAAGGCTGCAGGTTGAGCAGCCCCAGCTTTGGCGTTCACCAACGTGTTCACTCTCAATTTTTGGGATCACTGTGGCAGCCTCAGCTTGGGGTTCACAAAGGCAGCCCCCACTTTTGGGGCTCTCTGTGGTGTTTTTTCTGCCAGCTATGGGGCTCACTGCGGCAGCCCCAGCTTTGGGGCTCTCCGGGGTGGCTGACGACATCCGTCTGATCCCCCCAGCTTTCCAGGCCGAAGTGAGGCGAGTGACCTCCTCATGTTTGCTCGGGTGCAGGCAAGGGGAGTGCAGAGGGGCCGCCACCCCCACACAAACCCACAGCAAATGACAAATGACACTTTCTCTTTGTGATCTTTGGGATTTTTGTTGACTTATTTGGAGGCTTTTGTTGAGTCCTAAGAAATGGCCTGTGGCTGAGGCCTATTGGGCCGATTTCCACGCTCCATCTGTGGTATCCATCAGCGGGGCCTTGGCCCGCATTCAGGGCTCTGACACCTGCCTGGCAGGATGCAGGAGGCACAAAGGCGGCTGCCGCGGAGGCGGGGGCGGCGGGCTGGGGGGGCCGGGCAGGGCAGCCCGGGTGAAGGGGATGCACAGCAGGGGTTAATCCAGGCTCCCCCTCCCCAAACCTCCGCACCTGGAGGCGTCCCTCCAAAACTGCCTTTCCCCGACAAAGGTAAGGGGCTCAAACACAGCCCTTCTTGTGAGTGAATCGAGGAGGAAAGGGAGGGAGAACAGGATGTTCCCCAGGATGGGGATTAGGGACATCCCAGGTGCTCCCCAAAAACACTTCTGGCGCTGGCTCCCCACGAGGGCCAGGAGCAGCAGTAGATGGCCAGCAGCACATTCCTCCCTGGATTCTTGTTTGTGTTGGGGTAGGCTTTCAGCATCTGGCATTTAACAGTCGACAGGCTAGAAACAGGTCAGGCATCCTTTCTTTCCTCAAAATAAAGTCCACAGGAAGAATAAAATGGTATCCGTATTTTGTCCTAACAGCCCCACTCTCTCCTCCACTCTCAGCAGTCCCTTTTAGGGGTAGGTTCATATAGCCATACAAAACATAATGAAAACTCTGGAGCCAACCATCTCCCTTCCAGCATATCAGTCCTTCGTTTTGCTGTTTGCCTGGAGAAACATGATGCCAGGCTCCCCCCCTCCTCCTCCTCTTCCCAAAACCTCACTGTCACAGCAAGGAGCCATTAAAAAGAAAATAAGCCCTGCCAGGTCTGTGCTAATCAAACCAGGACAAATAAACTCTGACACTCAACAACTCCCCGAGTGCCTGCAGCCTGGGGAGGAGACTACAGATTAGTTATGAATATGGCAGGCAGCAGGGGACAAGCTATGGGGTTCTGGAGTCACCCCTCAACCACCTGTGAGCTCCTAAGACACTGCCATGTTTATCTAAGATAAAGAATGCTTCCAGGATCAGAAGAGCACCCCCAAATTTTAGGCTGTGGTGCTCACACCAAAGCACTTTTGTCAAGGTTACCAGGACCAAGAGCCACGATTTTATCCAATTCAGTGTTTTACTTTATATGCTTCACCTCCAACAGGGGAAGAGGACAAAGGGGAGATTCAGGCATCCCAATTTTCACCTTGTTAGGTCACAGCCCCAAACTTATCAGCTGGACGCCTCTTCTTGGAGAGGAAAAGCAAGAACAAATTTCAGGAAAAACAGAGAACAAAACCAGAAGCCACAAAAGATTTCGTGGTGGGGTTATGATAAAATATGCTAATACTGCTACATACTCCTCTTTCCCTATCAAAAGCGAAAATTTAGGATCTGCAAATACACAGGAAATTCTCAATCTTCCTAGAAAGCAGCAGAGTCCCTAGTACGATCTGAAATACACACAAGTAGTAGAATTGATTTTAACCTCTTCTACTGGCATCTTGCCTATGATGTACCAAAGAAGGAGAAATAAAACCAAAAAGAAAGCCTCTGTTCCAGACAGGAATATCGCTCATCTAACAAGGATTAAGTCACACCTCAATTACTCCTTTGAAAACCACTGCTATTTGTAAAGGGCATACTTACAAAAAACATTGTAAATGGCTTTTTTTAAACTCCACAGGCACTTTACAAAAATCTGCAGTGAGAGATTGAGAGAAATGTGGATAAAATATGTTGCTATTTAAGTAAACTGATTAACAAGAATAATTAATCTGTTGCTGGAATTGGAAAAGCGGAACTCCCTATCCTGTGAGCTCTAAGCTGGAAAGTCAGCACAGAGAGGAAACAATCACCACAGCAGTGATAAAAGTGATCTTCTTGAAAGAAATGGATGGTATTTTTATTTTGTTTGGGCTGATTCACATAGAGAAATGTGCTTTGTACAGCGAAGTGAAAAGGAAAACAGTAGCTGCAGTAAAAGGAAATGGCCAACAGTGACTTTTATTTACAATTACCAAGAGACAGGCTATTATTGACCATATGTGCCACAATCGCCCTCCTTATCATGGGCTGGCCATCATGTCCATTGGGAGCTGTTAATGAACTGGGTAATTGAGCTGCTGACATGTGTTACCAAAACAAAACAATAGGAAGAAGAGACAAATGAACATTTTATTTGCCAATCAGAGTAGGTTCCGCTTTTCAGAGAACTGTGCCTAAGTAAGTGGCTGAATACATAAAACAGTGCATTGAAGGCAAGCAGATGCATGCACAATAATGGTTAACTGACAGCCTATGGCCCATCTGTGCTTAACATTTTGTTAAAGAAATTACTTGACTTGCTAAAGAGACAAATCATACAGCTGCCCCAAGTGCTGCGTTATAAGAGATAAATCATTAGCTAAACTGTTTCATGCTTAAAATGACAATGCATATTAACAGTTATGCAGGGACATTTTGTCAGCACAGCTTGATGCAGTTATAACTGACAAAAAATGTGACAGCTCATAGCTATTCAATGATTTCAACTCAGAAGAGAATGACAACACTGTGAAAACAATTTCACCACACAAACAATAGACAATTCACAGGCTCTTCTTTTTAAAAATATTTTTTTTTCTGAATGATGAAATAATATGGAAAAGAAAAAAATCCCCAGTGTCTAACTGTTCTGCACCATTAATCTGCTAGCATGTACTTCATTCAAAACCACAGAGCATCAAAAAGGAACACATTCCATTTTAAATATCAAAGCCTGCATCGGCAGCACTAAGAATAAATGGCTAATTCTCAACTGTGCATGAAAGGATAAAGAATTTCTAGAGTGAAAGGAAGGGAAAAGGAAACTGCAAATACAACTACAAAAATCTCTTCTTATTCCCCCACCTCCTTTGCCAAAAAGATTTGTTTTGTTGATACAAGTAACTTTAAAGTACTTAGCAGCTTTGCATGTGGGCCTGATCCCAAGTTTCACTGACGTAAATTAGCGCTGGAAATTATTATGATTATTATTTTACATTGAAAACTAAACGTAAAGGAACTGCAGTTGGCAGTCCTAATGTACAGGTAGTACACAAACGTGTGTGTATAGCCCAGGGAGCCTGCCAAAGAAGGGCAGGAAGTTGGGAGAAGACAAGTCTCCCTAAGTTGCACAGACCAAGGCAAGCCAGACCTTCAACCAGATTTACTTAAAAAGCTACTCTCTCTGAAAAAAAAAAAAAAAAAAAAAGTGATTTGGTAAAACTCACGTAGCCTGCAGGAGTTTTCCCTGTGGTTTCAGAGGTTAGTACTCACATAAGGGTTAGCTCAGGTTTAATGATTAAATAACAATTAAATTGCTACAGTTTTCCCCCCTCAGCCAAGACTGCCGTCTCCCGTTTTCCCCGGTAGATCTAGGGAAGGAGTTCAAGAAGCAGCAGCCAGCACTGAGATAACCCAGCACAACAAAGCACCCCAGCACAGATCTGAACAGTCACACTGTCACCAGACTGTGAGTCACCCCGGCTCTGAGCACAGCCTGTGGACTCTCCAAGCTTTTTAAAAACCGTGAAGAGGAATCACAAGCACATCCCGTTGATTTTCACTGGGAGCTCACGAGTGCCCACATCTGGGGGCTTTTTCAACCCTTCCCACAGGGAGCATCTCTGGTAACACTGTGAACACGACTACTGTATTTGAGCGTTGCATCTTGTCTTCTCTCTAGTACATTTCAAGGAAAAGAGGATTAAAGAACTTTGCCTCCTAAATGTAGAAAAAGGTGAAGAAAACTAAATACTCAAATCCAAATGTTGTTTGCTCTCAATAACCTCCAGGCAGTTGATCCTTTAGGTGATATTTTAATATAAGACAGGGATAATTAAGAGGAAAGCTAGATCTCTCCTGAAGAAATCCCAGAACATATTAAGAAAGAATTGGCATCACATCTTCAAGCAAGCATCAGCTGATGGGAGAGCCGATTGGTAACCAATTAAGAGTGAAAACATTGAGTATCCTGGGAGATGGAGTTTGTCAGCTGAGAAATTAAATAAAGCAAATGAAGGGGTTTCTGGATAAATAATGAGACTGTATTAGTGAGTTAAAGCTCTGCAAATAATTGAGCTGTCAGCAATCTCTGAATTGTGTAGGCAGTGTGGATTTTGCAGAAGAAAAAGATCTATAAATTATATTAGGCTCGATCCTTTACAGCAACACCATGCAAACAGAACTCCTAAAGTTATACAAGCTGATCAAAATACTGAGCACATTAAGATGGCAAAAGCTTACAAGCATTTTTCAAGAAAAAGTCTGCAATGCTTCACTGGTTCCACTTGTAGTATTGCTAAAATATTTTTGAAGAAAAAGAAAAGACTGCACAGATGACTAAGGTAAAAAAAAAGAGAATATTTTACTACACTTCCTATTACTGTCAACTAGTTCTAGCACCTGAATTAATACCATCCTTGATTCAAAACAAACACTGGTAGAGGAAGCCGTTGTAGATGGCTCCATCTCAGTGTTATGATTAGAGTCCTCGAAGTCTCTATGGGAAATCAAAGTCATCATCTCTTCTTAAACCCACAGCTGCAGCCAAACCACCCCTCAAATCCACTTTTACCCACTATAGAGCTACACAGTTATATGACCATCTCTTTCATCATCTCTTTTATCACTTTCAGGACTTAAAATGGCCAAAATATTTTGGCCATTTTGGTTTTGGAGGTTTTTTTAAAAAGAATATTGGATTTTGTCATTGAATACTCCATTTCCTCTAGAAACCTTCCTGCAGAAGATTTCTTGGGGTTTTTGTGAGAGAAAACTAGAAGTATTAACTTTTTCCCCCCACATTTTCCAGATTTCAGTCAACAAAAAAAAGTTACATTTTTCACCAAATATTTTTCCTATTATTGCTTTTTCAAGGCATTACCTACTCCTGCCAAATGCTCCTTTTCCAGTCAAAGCTGTTAATAACTCTAGGTCACCTCTATCAGAATTACTTAAGATTTGGGGTGCTGACCTCCAAACCCATCATCTTCTGTTGTGAAACCTGGTCCTACTGGCTACTGAGCCTTATAGTCCCACTGGGCAAAGACAGACCCTGCCTTTATGGTTGTTCCAGTATTTGGGATGAAAAGACCCTGGAATGGGATAGCAGCAGAGTGCTCAGCATCCCTTAATGTTACTTCCTGTGGGGTTTTTCATTACAGCTCCTACCTTGGATGCCAGCATGGGAGGTGCAGGACTATGCAAGAAACTCCCTGAAGCACACAACACTGTTTCATTCATTGTAGTGCCTGTGATGCTGTTACAGTAATTACCTCGAGTCCATTCAAGAGTCAGTCACCTGCAGAAGCTCCTTGTTCCTTACCCCATGAGATTTGCAAACCCATGAGCTCCTGGCATCATCCTTTAACTACCCTTCCCAGGGACTGTCTCCTGAGAGCTCATAGTGCAACACTTAAGCAGAGAAGTGTGAGTTATGTGTAGACAAAATTCGAGCAAACAAACCTCACAAAAGCTACTAGAGCTCGTAGATGTCACCTGACCATAGCATTGCCATAACAGAGATCCTAAACAAACATAAGAAAATAAAGCACACACATTGTGCTTTAAAGAGATGAACCCTGGGTTTGCTCGTGACAAAGCAGGGTATACAGCTTGCTCTCTGTTCAAAAGAAACATGGGGAGGTTAATTTCCAAAGAAAACTCACAATTCTTTAGCCCAGTAAGAAAACCAGAACAAAGCCCAGCACCAGTTGACCTCAGAGCAGTCAATGATAGGGAGTGATGTGCTGTAGCCAACCCTGTAACACCTTTACAGCTTAGAAAGTGTGCCAGCTGGGAGTCACTTTTGATCCATTCTCTACACCACAGATATATGTAATCCCCATACATTTACTACTTGTTGACAGATGCTGATAAACGTTACAGAAAATCTACAAGAACGATGGTTGCTGGGGAAGGCTTAATGGTAGAGATGTCAAAAATTATTTGACTAAACATACACATAGCTAATATCATCTGCTTTGAAAACTTCACAGATATTAACCAAATTGTTAACTGTCTCTCTGAATTATTAGCAGCCCCAAAAAACGACAAAGTAGCTCTGGACCAAATTTTGCAGGACAAACACACTGGCTTCTCTTAACTATTTCTCATACACAGCAAAAGCAGTAGGATGTGTGTTGGTAAGTCCTGTAGGCTGTGCTTGGACAGTAACATTACAAAATGTATTTTCACACTTGTTTCTGTTTTTCCCCTTCCTACAGTGCCCCTACAACACAAGCATCTGGAGTTCCAATGGCTTAAAAAGTGACACGATTGTCTAAACAGAGTATTTAAGTGATATATAGGGTAAAAGCTCACATTCTTTATTTGCTCCTTGCCATTCCCAAGTGAAGAGACCCTGAAGAATCTAGTTCTACATTCACAGTATTACATGCAAACCACATTGTTTCAGTGGTCTTTGGATCCGGCTTCTAGACTCAGATGTAGCCCTCAATCACCCTTAGGTATCAGCAATGTCCGTGCTCAGAAGACACAAGGTTGATGGCCTTTAATTTAATTCTTTTTACCCAAATGGGGAACACAGTGAAACAGTCTGTGCTTTATTTGGAAGCATGAAGAGGAGCTCATTTTTAGATGATCTCACACAGACACTGAAAATCAATGGTTTCATTAAAACTGATAATTTTACCCTCCAGAAATAGGGCAAAATCTCAAAGATAACAGTAAAAATGGTCACAAACAGATTCGTGATGCTTAAAATTAGGAAAAAAATGTGCCAAATTGCAAACAGATGAATGCAGAAAAGTTAAAATGCCTAGTTTCTTAGACAATCTTTCATCTCTGTAAAAATCAGCTCTCTTAAATTGTTAAGCTTTAGGGTTAATTGATAGCATCTATCTAAAGGTTCTCTTTGTTGCCCCTGAAATATTGAGGACCTCTGGGGAAATCTAGGAGTCTAAATCTAAGATTCTAAAGGAAGCTTTATGCCAGCTATAGAAATCCTGGCTCCTGCTTCATCTTGGCTTTCAGTGCCATGGCACCACTCAACTGAGTACTTGCTTGTTCCACTTGTACACAACTAAGAACACCACAGCCTGCAAGGACTCATATATGGGATGCTGGATCCCCAGTAACCCCATAAGCGAGAGTCCTAATAGCTCCATCATAAAACATGCAATGAGAGAGCCTTCTTAGGTAGAAATAAAAGTAGTTCTCTTTGTTTCTAATTTCTCCTGAAAACACTGAAATCCTCTTATTATACCACATTCAAAGGCAAGAGGGCTTCCTGAAAGCAGACTCTCCAGGGTGCTTGGCATTTGCCTGCCACCATATGGAAACATAACAGGTCCCAAAATGGGAGCTTGAGTATGGCCACATGCAAGCTTGTTAATCTCATCTTCTAAATCCACTCTGAAAGAGAAATACCTCCATGATGAGTACTAGAAGAATTGCAGCCACTAACACACAGCCTGCCTTCCCTGCTTTTGCAGACAAGCAGTATGTATTTTGGTGGGTTTTTCTAGGAGGCTTAGAAAAGACAAGCATTCAAACCCCACTGAATTCCAGCAAAAATCATGTTCTTTTTATTTGACAGCAAATTTTTAAAATGCTAATTTTTTTTTTCTTCAATTCATACCCTACAGATTGTGAAACGCAATTCTCTGTCTACTTTAGGTCAAGTCCTGCTGAGAGCCACATCAAAGAGTTAAATACAGATTAGGAAGTCAAAACTTGGCCTGCAACCCGGCCGGACAGAGCTCGACGATGCGTCCTGACAGATGCCCCAGATGCATACAGGGGAGCCTGCCAGAGTGAACTCTGCACAATAGCAGAGAGACAGAAAAGAATAAAAGCTGCATGCTGCCAGCCAGCCTCCTGTATCCCCAAAGGGAAACAGAGATCAACTGAGAAACGAGCTCTTTGCAGCTTTCCTAAGTGGTTTCCTTTTTATTGTTAGAGAAGCAGGGTAAGGTGATCCTGGGTCCCAGGTTTAATACTTCCCAAGGGGGTCACAAACCGCACAAACAAATGCAAGAGAGTTACCTTGTGAGGGCAGTGGACTTTTTGCCTTCATTTGCTGTTGGCCATGTAGTCAGTGTTCCTCTGTCCTTGGTAGCACATAAGTGTTATGCCTTTGAGCTCACAGCAGAAGCCTAAAACATTCCTTGTCACAACAGACATCAAACTGGACAGAAATTCTAGAGGGGCTTCATTGCTTGCCAAGATCTGCTGCAGGTCAGGTACAAGTGGGCTGAAACCGCTGCTCGTAATAGAGCTCGAGAGCCTCCATTTCTGCTTTAAACCTAAACGTGTCAGTGCACAGTCACATGCTTACATCATTAGGTCCTTGTCACAGACACATTGCGAGTTCTGTGTTGGAACATCTCCCAGCACAGTGGCAGTCCATGAACAGGGCTCCTGTTTACCATAGCAATACAAATAACAAGTGGCTGAGTGACAGATGGCCTGGAAACATTTCTGATGTTTTCAGTGACAATTACCTATTCAGACACTCCACTTAGACTTTCCAAATCACCGTCTAAGGGCAGTTACCAAACAACAACTTACAAACAAACTTTGACCAAGGCTGTGCTCTGGTAAACATTGACTTAATTCTAACATATATCATCACATATAAATGGATTAACCAATATGTGCAGTGGATAACTTCACAGTGAACGCTCAGATTTAGATCTTCAAAGAAGAGCCTGCATCCGTCATTAAAATTAAGTGACAGTCATGCTGTTCTGATCAGATACCAGAATTTTTGTTGCCAAAATCCTTGTACTGTTTTCAAAGTCTTCTTCAAACATAAAAATTGTTTCGCAAAATTCAGACCTCCAGATACATTTTTTTCTTTCCAATTTGACTGCTTAGAGAAAGAGTTTGCAAAATGTGTTTCAATCCAAATAAAATCTCATCCAAGCTACCATGGTTTGTCTTGCTTTTTAATCCCATATCACTTGGAATTATTTCTATACTGTTTTATATAAGACGCAAAACCAATATAAGCGCCATTGAGAATTTTTGATCAGGATCTAACCCAAGAAACATAATTACAATCAGGTTCTGTGTAAGCAAGAGTCTAGACCATCTTCTGTCCAACTTGCAACAAGTGAGACATCATTGCCTGTCTCATAACAATTACACACTTAAGTAGAAAGACAATAATCAAGCATTGTTCTCTCCAGAAACATTTATTGCATTGGAGACTTCAATTTTCTTAATAATCTGGGACCATCAAGGTTCAGTAGAAGGTTTGTGATCTTTCTAAGCAAACCTGGACTTCGTTTTGAATAAAAAATGGGCCTATTTATGGTTTTGCATCAAAGTCATGTGAAATGTCTGGTTTTGCATGGATTCAATTAGAGACAAGCCCGAGGCACAAAAAGTTCAGATCCTGATCAGCATCCAGACCCACCCAAAGCTGAGGGACATTTATACTAAGTGACTTGGTTCTTGTCCATCTCTGATTCCAGCATGAAAACCAGGTGGGACTCACTTTCAGCAAACCCTCAGTCCTCCCCAGATTTTTCCAGCTTTTCCAGCTTGGCATGTCAACCAAAGCAGGACGGTCACTATGACTTCTGATGGGATCTGAAACCCATAAGACACTGTTTGAGTCCCTGAAAACCAAAGCCATGGCATCTTCCCAGCTCTCACAATTAAGCTTTAAGCCATAAAGAAAAAAGAAAAGCTAAATTAACAGCCATATTGACAGCTTTATAGACCCCTGAGGGCTCTGCCTACATCCAAAGACAGTGAGGCTTTTCTAAATTAAAGTGAATTAGCAATCAAGTTCCTCAGAGGGATTCATTTAATAAATTAAAGGGCAGAATTCAAAACAATTTCAAAAAGTAATCCCTTGGCCACAAATCATTCTCTGTACAGTGGAAAAAATGGAACATTGTCATTCTGATGCTTGTCTTAATTGGCATTCAGTTGTTTTCCTCTTTTAAAGTAATTGTTTATTATGTTAGTGGGCACCATCTTGTAGTAAACTAATATTGCCATCAGCTTCATTAGGAACAAGATAAACTCCTAATTCTGCCTGATAAATTCAAGTTCTTATTTGGTTAATTTTTACAATCAGAATTACAGAGAAAGAAATAGAATTAAATCTGATCCTGCTGAGCCACTGAAGGAACCAAGAGTCCCACACTCCTGCCTAGCCGTCAAGTCCACCAACACACTGAAGGAACTTTTGGCTTTCTAAATTCTCTACTCCTCATACACCGTGTTTTCAGGAGTCTGTTCCCATGATGCAAGGAGAGCACTCGGCTCCCACTTCTTAGCAGAGCTCTGTCAGGACCAGGTTCTAGCACAAAGTATTTTACAGAGTTTGAACTCTGTTTAGCAATATAGATATTCTTACAAAGTTAAAGTCAACCCTGCAAATTTTCTGAGCACTTATATCAAACTCAATGCAGCAACCATTAAAAGTGACGACTTACAGACTCTTAAAATGCCTCTCCCTTTAATATGATTTCCTATGGTAACACACAATTCATTGGAAGGCCTTTGCACCTATTTAGGAACAGACAGACTTTCAAATTAACTTCAGTGGAGCCATGACAGATTATACCAGCAAAGGTTCAGCTGCTCTGCTGTTTGGGTATGTTTCCAATTGATGTCATTTCATGCTTTCAGACCATAGTTGCGACTTGGTGAGGAAGGAAATATTTGCCTCTCTCCTCATTTCACATTTCTCCTTCCAAACTTTCTCCCCCATTTTTCTGATTCTATGCTAGTGGAAAAAACAAAATCTAGTTAAAGTCTTTTGTGAAAAAGGGAAAGAGAGAAGGAATCAAGAGGGAGAGACATGTGGTCATGGCATTCGTTCAGGATGCTTTAGAGTGGAGACCAACTGGCCAATCTGAGACCAGTAGCTCCTTCTCCAAAGGTCCAATGAACACTTAAAAAAAGAAATGGATCAAAAAACAACCAAAAAAATTCAAAACATACCCCTAAGTAAGACCCAAGCACTCAAGTTTGGCTCTCCCACACTCCAAGCGAGCACCCTCATACCTAATACATGGTAGTTTCACAGATGAAATGGAGGAACTCAGAGGGTCTAGAGGTTTGGTTACAGCTTTTACTTCAGTGCCAGAGAAACACTTTCCTTCCCTAAGGCAGGAACACGCCCTGCTCAGAGAGGACAAGAACTTTCTGCCCCTATTCCCAACCAAGAATTCCATCTTAACTTTGGAAACTTCTCCTGGCAAATACGATGTACTCCCAAGAAAAGTCAGTTTTGTCCAATTGCCAAGGTCCGACAGGAAAGACATTTTGTCCAAAATATTTCAAAGTTTGACTGTTAGAGCTCGAGGTTTTTCATTACGACTTTCCCCGTATATTTTACTAACACAAAATTCAGAAAGATTCACCAAAAGGCTTAATTAAGAGGCTGAAACTATTCTGCCATAACTGCACTGAAGAGAAGAAAACACATGACTGTTTTCATGATCATGCCAAGGTTTTCCATCATGCTATCTGATGTTTCTGGAGCTTGGGACTTTCCAGTGCACAATGTTATGTACTAAATGTACTATTCAAGTCTACAGTATTCACACTATACAAGCTAAAATCTAGCAGATAATCTCTTTTCTGCCACCTCGTGTCACATTGGTTCTCAGAAATACCCAATTACCAGTGCACATTGTATTTTAATCACCATTCAATGCAAACACAATGGGCTTTAGTGAACAGTCATATTTACTATTCCTGCAACTATGCTCTTCTCTTCCCCTCCAAAGCATAACCAAAGTCACACCGTTCAAAGATTGCCTGACTTTCTAAAAAGATAAGTTTGACTAAGACATCAAAATAATAGTATTTAAAACAACCATATTCCATTTTAATTTTTTTTTGTTTGTTTGTTTCAATAGGGAGCATCTTAGTGTGGAACTAAAATAAGTCAACACCACGAAGCACAAAAGATTGCAAGGATTTTCTGCAGCATGGGGCCTGTCAAAGCAAGTAGGCAGCCTTTGTGTGCTCTGGCACAGCGGGAGCATTCCCCCAGGTCTGAGTGGCGGAGCGCCCCCGGCCGCGGCTGCCCTGGGCGCCGGGGTTCCCACACCCAAGGCGGTGGGAAGAGGAGAAAGCAGAGCTGCAGAAGCAGCGTTGTAAATAGGATGAACTGGCCAACGTGCTCCTTAGGAAATCCGTGGCTTCCAGGAAGAATCACGTGGAAAGATTTACAATACCTCCACATCAAAGGGTTTGATGTTGGCTATACTGTTGCTTTCAAAAGAAAGCCATGTCTGTCCCCTATAGCATCAGCTCTGAATCAGGAAAGAGTGCAAAGACATTGCTGAGAATCCCATATGTCCATAAAAAAAATATGGTTTAGCTTTGGATTTAAAAGAAATAAAATAAAAAATAGAAAAGTAATTTAAATACAATCCCCATTTTCCTTTGCTCCATTAAGGGTCCCATAATTTAAGTCTTAACCTTGCAAAGTGTTCTAATAAATTACTGAGTTTCCCCAGTCAAAACCTCATATTTCTGTTTTCCCTTAACACCTTGTGCCGAGGCAGCTTTAAGGATAATGCCTGCATTAGGAGTGTGAATGGATGACCCTCCCCTACACACTGACCCAAAGATAAACTTTGACCTGATGTTTGCTAATAACACTTCTTCTTAAGATGCCTTGTTTCTTTTATGAACTACTGCTTGACTCCAGGATCTAGAAGCTGACACGCATTAATATACATCTCTGGGTGCCCTTTGACTTGGCCATCAAGACCCTTTGACCCCAGACTTGATTCCTAAACCCTGTCAATTGTTTACAAGTGGAAAAAACTTATTTTCTAGTAATAATTATTTTTACTTATGTTTTATTAAGCATTCTCCCCCCTTTTTAACTTATTTGAGTTTAATGAATGTTTACTTCATTCAGTGGGTTTTTCACATTACAAAAAAAGAAACCTAAAGATACTCCTTTAGAGTTTAATCTTTTGTTTTCAAGCTCTGTAAAACTCCCAGTAACATTCAAGTGCCTTGACATTACAAAAAAGCCTCCTCATGAACAGCAATATATTGTAAAAAACCTTTTGTGAGCAGCTTTTCAGATTTTCTGTGTATTTCTGTAGCTTCACAACTTTATGCAATCACTTTACAGCACATTTCAGATGCAGCCCCTCAGCCCTAAAACCCAAAGGTAAAACTTCCACTGATTTCCATGTCAGCAGGATCCAGCCTCTTGGCTGAGGCACTCAGTGCCACTTTCTAAGGAACACTTGACATTTTTAGACTTGTTTCCTGAAAGAAGTTTCAGTATCTACAGTAAAAAATAGCTATTTATATTTACAATTATTCCTACACCATGTACCCTGTGTTCTGGCAGCCACACACACTGTGAACTACAACACAGCATGAGGAGCCCATCACCAGCCCATCCCCACCAGCCAAGCCATGCTGCTGCTTCCTGGTACATTCCGAGATGGAAATTTCTAATTCCTGGAATCATGTTACATTATGGCAGGGACTGCTGCACTTCTGCCTGTTTTACATCAGGACTGAGAGATTGCACAAGGAGAATGAATGCTTTCCAGTGCTTAGATGATATATCAAGTGTGCGTCGCACACACAGCACTACAGCAATCAGTGTCTGGTAAGGAATACCATCAAATAAAAGGCCTCCAGTCTCAAGGAAAAGGACTGAGACACAGCAAATGAGGGGGTTTAGCAGAGCAAAGTAACTAGCCTTTGTTTTTGTTCATAAAATGCAGTACAGACTCAGCAATTATGATGTTATATTCTTAGAGCTGGCTCTGTTTTCCTGCTAGGCAAAAGTATTTCCCAAAAGCTCTGAAAAAATGTAGTCTAAAATTAAGTTTTGCATTTAAAAAACCAAACCCACACAGCACCAACCAACACTCACTGAAGAAATGGAAGGCCAGGGACACATCAGGCACTTGGACCAACAAGGCTAGACAGAAGCCAGTTTTACAGAAAACACTCTCACTTCTTGCTGCCACGGGTAAACTAGACTCCAGTTTGGGGTGGTGGAATAGCCAGACGAAAAATTTCGTTCTTCCAACAATCCCATTGCCTTCTGAGGAGTGAGTGCATCCCAAGCATTCACCCCACATCTCAGGTCCCTTGGCTGGCAGCCAAGAGTGGCCCAGGGCAGCATCCAGCCTCAAAGCACACTTGCCTCATGGTCATAGGGGACTTGGTCACACACACAGCATCTAGGAAACCCTATCAAGCAAACAGCAACAATCTTTCCTGCTCCCAAAACAGAACATACCCCAGACAGCGTGGGTTTTGCACTAGTCTTTTCAGTGCTTAGAGCCTGATGGCTCCCCTGGATAAGGCACTTGGTCAGATTTCTGATGGTATTCCCAAACCATGAGTAGAGACAACTACAGCAAAGGAGCAAGACCTGCTCCAAGCAAGGCCCTGGCTGCAGCCTCTGTCCTATCAAGGGCTTGCTTGGTTTGAAACCAAAATCTAAGGAGGCAGCAAAGCTCCCCAAGACTCATGAGAATGAGACTGGGGCAGATATCCAAACTCTAAGTTTCCACAGAACTGGGTATTCAAACTTCAAGTTGTTTACTATATGTTCAGATAATAGATAAGGGATGTCATGGGACTTCAGTGCTTTCTGGTTTCTTTTCTCAGCTCAGCTGACTCCATCCAGTCATCCTTCCTTTTCTCCATTTACAAGGACTATTGCTTCCTTTTGCAGTCCTATGCTCCAAATTTTAAATTGGCAGAGCCTGTTAAAGTGATATGCTATCCAGCAACACAGTGAACCACTCCTCTGGGACATGCACTAACCTTCCTTGCTCCAGGAAAATACACCTACCCAGGGAGTGAGAACAGAGCACTTTTCGTTTGCAGTGGAAGAAAGAAGCTCAGATATTTGAAACAGCTTAAAATCAAATGAGAGAAACAATGAAAACAGATCAGCTGGTGAACTACAGCATCAGGACTGTTGCTGCCATGGATCCTAGTCCAAGTCCAGATGGAGATATGGGCCAGGCAGCTTGCACCAGCTAAGAATCTATGTTCCTTTTAGAAATCCTCTCTATTTTCAGCCAATGGAATGATACTTTGTCAGTCTTTATATAGTCAGAGAGATCCTTATAAAACCTTATCCCTCCTGTAGGACAAAAACCTTTTAAAACCTATCAAATTTAATTTATGGCTTTGACTCTGACAGACTACAGATAAAACCCTGTGGCCATGAGGAGGGACCCATATAAAACAAAGGTCATTGGTTTTGTACAGTTATTCCAGCTGGCATTCTTAGACAGTGAAGTGTTCACATAGTGCCATTTTTTCTATTACCATGTAGCTCTGGAACCGTCCTATGCCTAGCATGAAAAAGGAGAAAAGAAAAAATACCGTGGCCGCTATAAAGTAAAAGATGATATTTCTTCTTGTATGATGGCAGAACCCTTCATACAAGCACAACCACACTGAATAGTCTTTTAGATTATTTGTTAGAATGAAGTTCAAAGCAGGGTGCAATGTAGCCAGGAAAAAAAAAAATCCCTCTGGTTAAAATTTAGCATGCAAGATCTCAACAAAAGTGATTTTTTTTGACTGTGCCAATGCTTTTGTTTTCTCAACAACAGTAACAAAAAATTATTTCTTCCTTCTCTTCCACAGTAAACCATTACCAGCTGTTGATGGAGTATTTTTTTAACATGCGTTAAGTCATATTGTATATTGTCCATTTCATGTGTGTAGAGCATTTTTTGCTACAAATTCTTTACCACGTAATACCAATAAACCCAGGAGTACCACCCAATCTTGTTACACAGCTTAGGGCTTATTAACTCAAGTAGGATCCCACCCAACAGGATCGGGCTGGAGACTGAAGTCACATTTACGCAAAAGTTATCACACGTTCAAACCAATGCAAACCCTTCCAGCAGATTCTGCCCATACAAAGCAGCAGCCACCCTTTCGAATTAAAGTCTATTCACATTAAAAACAGACAAAAAAAAAAAAAAAAAACAACAACACACCAAAACCAAAAAAGCACCATCAAGATACCAGTAGTTCAGTAATGTTGTAAAACTTTATGTATTTCAACATGGTTCTTGCCACACTTGTTCACGTTTTGTCTTATTACACAATTCTCTGCATCAGCTGGATCAAGGCCAGAACAGTTTTTTCTCACATTACATATTCACTATTTCCCTGTTTTAATAATTTGACAAAGTAATGCAACTACAAAGATAAGCTCAGAAATCTTTTCTTATGCCAGGACCTTAAAATATGCCTGTTTACGGGCATATCCATTTGGGCAAATAAAATCATGTATTTGTTTTGAACGTGCAAATTCAGGCCAGTGGAAAATTAAACCCCATAGGGATAATTTAGCCAACAATACAAAGAAAATTGTGAGGAAAATGTGAAACTTTGTCCTTAATTTACCCTGTTAGGGCAAAATAAGGCAGGAGTGTCATGTCATGTATGCTACATCTCTTAGGTACAACAGCATATGTTAAGTAAGTAGAGTTGTAGCCTTGGCTCTTAATGTCATTGTTTATTGTGGTTTAAACTCTGACCCTTAACATTATATGTGGTTTAAAACTGCATTTGGAGGAAAGAGCAAAAACTACTCTCCTAGGTCTGTAAATATGTTTGTCTTTAAGGTTTGTTCCAGAGGAAACCATGCGTGCCTTAGCTCACTCCATATGCAAACCCTTACACGATTTTTAAACATGCTAATGCTCACATTCTGCATCTCAGGTTAATCGAGAAGGGTTTTTTGTTGGTTTTCTACTAGCAGCTTGCCTACAATCCACCAACCCACTACTCTTTATGTATATATGTTGAATAATTATGAAGCTGTGAGTATTTATCACCTTTTCTGAGCAGTAAGCAGAAAGAAATACAATACTATTACTTCCAGCTACTGGCTTTCCCAAGATAATTAGATAACACAGTGGACTGAAGCCTTGGTTAGCCCAATGCTGTTCAAGTTAAGTGATTGACATGCCTCTGTCTGGCTGCTCTATTAACTGTTTCATTTTGTTGCTATTTGCAGTTTGCTTGGCTAATACTCCGAACAAATACAGACTGTTTCTTTAGCCCCTTTTTTCTCTTTGACCTTCTCCTGCCCATTTTCTTTGAGTCACTTCAAACTGCCTTGAAAAGGCCTGTTGAATGTGCACAGTCCATCAGAGTCCCAGGTTCATCCCATTCCTTGCCCTGAATGCTTTACTTCAAAGATGGGCCGCATTCTTTAATTGCCCTTTGAATTAATATCAAAGGGTCACAATGCGAGTGCCAAAAGAGAAAGAGGCTTTAATGAAGCAAAGAGCTGCCATTCATTTGCAGATAAGCACGTTTTTATGCCTGACTGGTCACCATGGCTAAATGCTGGGTGAAGAGGAGGCAGGGCAGGCAGAGAGGCTTTTACTTAAGTGGTGATTAGTTCAAACAAACAAGAGTAAACAAATAAAAAACAACGCAAACATCCCCGCAACAGAAAATAAGTTAATATGGCTGAATGTGTTAAAAAAGCAGCAATATCCTGTTGTTTTGATAAGGCCCTTAACCCTCTGCAAAATGCTGGGGTCCAGCTCAGCCTCTGCTCCAGCCCCCTCACTCCCCTTACCTTCCATAAAAAACACTTTGGGATTTAAACTTTCACCCTTAGACTCAGACCAAAGACAAATTGTTTTAATACTGTTCTTTCCAGAGGCATTAAAAAATAAGTATTCCTTATTGCAAAGTAAGGGAGAAAGAAAAGGAATCGGCAAGTTAACTTTGCTCATTTTTTTCTGAGACAGTGCATTCAGCAGTTTGCATTTTAGTGCCTGCAGAATAAAAACCTCTATATTTAAAAGTTATTATGGATTTCTAGTTTCCTAATGCATTCAGTACACTGTGTTAAAATGTGTAGACGCTCAGCTTTCTTAATTGTCTAAACGTCTCTGATATTTTGTTTCAAATTTCAATACTTGGGGATTTTGTTTGGTTGACTGGCTAGTTTTGCTCATCTGAAACCTATGAAGCTGCACTAAGAAAATTTACTCAGCTTCTTAATCCTGCCTATAGAGCCTTCTATTTTCTCTTTAAAATAGCAAGAATATAAAATTGAAATGAGAAGCTTTAACATATACTGTAGTGCAATTGCAGCAACAATGCAAGTGTATAGAAACAAGAAGTTCACAGGTGTCTTCTTTATAAATTCTGACTTATTATTTACAGACTCGGGCTTCTCTTTGCACAGAAATAATAACTTACTTAACAAATACAAGGTTGTTTTCTTGCAGAAGAGTTACTCCCCCACGAAAGCGGATTAGCTATACTCATAACAGTGCAAAAGTGCCTTATAAGTGCATTCACACCAGGAACTGTACTGGTATCTCCCATAACTAAGAAGGTTGCAGGGGTACAAACAGCCCAGAAAAACCACAGACCACGTTTTTAGCCCCACTTTTCCAAAAAGGTCCTCTCATTAATATTGCATCCACCCGAGCACACTCTGTGTGCAACCTGTTCCTGTCACAAGACTTTCCCTCACTGACACTTCCTGGGATTTCTTTTTTCACTCCTGCACTGCTACCTTAGCCCTGCCTTGCTCAGCAAGAGCACTCATCACCCCAAGCCCAGATCAGAATCTTTATTACTCACCAGAACGTGAAGAACTTTGACCTTAAACATCCAGCTGGAAACTCAGTACTGAAACACTAGAAAAGCATCTTGCATTTGTGGAGGGAAGACACACAGCAATGAAAAGCACACAACAGAAGAATGAAAAGGTGTCAGATGCAGAAGAGGGGAAGCTTCAGTGCCAACACCTGCATGGTTAAATTGTGTGCTTTTCAGAATGTAAAGCCATATATTGAGCAGCCTGCTAGGAAACTTTTCGGATGTACTGCCTTAAATTAACAGTACTACTGAAATTCAGGGGGTTTTTGAGGTAGCCTGATTTGAAATCCTACTTTAACAGTAGTCAAGACCCTTGAAAATCTGGAGTAACTCTAAGATGCATTTCATCAAATGTCAAACACCACCAAGGTTATATTGTTCCTCTAATGCCTGATGGCTCTTCTGTTTCTCAAGTATTGCATTTTCTAACAAATTTTTCAAAAAAAAAATTCAAATTTATTTTCCCTATACTTAACACATTTCAGCAGATTATTAATTTCATTCTTTTTCAAATATTCACAGACAGCTCTGTGCATGAAGCTAGTTTACACTATTAGCTGGCAACATAAAATTTTCTGCCCCATTTGAATTCCTCTTCTAGAAATCACAGCACAGCTGACATCTCCAAAACAGCCGCCTTTGTAGAGCACCAAAAGTGAAACTGCGTCACACCACATGTAGAAATAGCTATTTATATGCCACCACCACTTGTATAACATGGATGTTTCCCATATGCAGTGCACTTAGGAACAAGGCTGTGGGGACAGTGAGCTGAGCAGCAGCCTGATACATGGCATGGAGATGACAAAGCTGTTCCTGAGGGCTTGCTCCAGGCTGAGGAACTGGCTGGTTCACAGCATCAAACCATGCACCCAAGCAGTCTCCTTCATGCCACAATCTCACAGAAAACCAGGAGGTCCAGCCAGGTGTTACCAGGTTTGCTTCACAGGCCAAAGATGAGGCTGAGATACAGACAGCAGGGAATCCCAAAGGTGGCACAGCCCCAAATACACCACCAGAGTGATCTCACCAATGACAGACGCTATGGTACCATTTCAGGAGCAGAGATCTACATTTTGACCTCATTGAGGCAAAACTAACAAGTCAAATCTACTCACACATCAATTGCCACAATTATTACATTATTGAAACAAACACCAAACATGTGGACTGTCCTCTCTTGACTTGCAGTACCAGTGTACTGCAAGTTTGCAGTTTGTATAGATCTCCTTTGATATAAACTGCTCTTATTCATTAGCACTCAGCCTAGATATACAGCAAAGTATCACAATTATTATTCCTGTCATGTATAAATCACATCTGCAAAGCTAGATGCACATTTACAGCACAAGTCTCCAACAAGGATACATAGACTTCCCATTTGCAACATGTTAAGAATCAACATAATGAAACAAATAGCTTGCATGCTTTCCATCTTTCAGATTTAGATAAAATTGCTTTACTCTTATATATTAAAACCAGCAAAAGCATTAAAATGGGAAAAAACTAATTTCCCTATTAAACTGACTCCCCATTTTGTCCAATCTGTCACTCCAGCTTCTGTACAAAAATATATACATAAAATAAGTACATAAAATATATTTAGTGTTATGATAATAACTGTTCTAGAATAGCCTAATAATGGGCAAACCAAAAAAAATACTAGTTAAGCCATCTTACATATTCACTACCATAAAAAATAGCTAAATTGCTGTATTTTGTGAACCAAAGGGACCTTTTATTATTGTGATTATCATTATTGAATTATCAAGAACCACCATAAAATTTAAAACACAAGCAAATGGTTTTCTTAATGTTTTGTATTACATAACTTCTTTACTGATACAAAGCAGAACAGAGCCTTTCATAGATACAAGCCACTTCACACCAGATGGGGGCATGTACATAACCACTACTACTCCTCTACAATTAGCTGTCCATCCAGTACTGCCTGGGGCATATGCGTTCCTGGACAGTATTTTCCTGGAATAAAGCCATTTTGTGATAACTGGATTCAACTATTTTCTGCTTTTTGTCATTTTTCAATATTATTTCTGGGTTTGGTTCTCATTTAAATAGTTTAACCATCATGTTTCAAAGTCTGATTATCCAACTTTTTTTATTTTCTGCAACTTGAGTAGTAAATCCTATACAAAGTAATTTAATACTAACAGTTTATTATTGTTACTAAACAAAAAAAGTGAGAAATTAAAAGCATATAAAAAAATATTTTAGAGCTTAATAATCACCATCCTTAATTTTACCTTCAGGGAATTGAATGTAAGTAGCTAACTAAAACTTGGAAGAACAGCATTTCTCTACATTCTATGTATTATGTGCAGAAATACAGAGTCCCAAAACTGAGACAATCTGGTCTTTGATGTGAAGAGTGATGTACTGACCATTTCACTAACTGACTGAAATCCAGAAATTAAACCCATATTAACACATACCATAGTCAATACAGAATTCTCAAGATAAATAGTATTATTCTTTAGCCAAGTTATTCTCCAACACATCAAGTCTGTGAGAGCACCATTTCTGGGGTTTATACAGAGACTGGTGCAGGAAACATCCTCAGTCATCCCCTGTCCAATCTCTATATACTGCTGAGACATTTAATCAAAACCTTTAGGTCTTCTGTAAGAGCCCAGAAAGTTTCTGGACATAAGATCAATGAAACAGAGTCTGATTTTTTTTTCTTCCTAAAAAAAACCCAAACATTAAAGCTGAAAAGAAAATCGGATCTTAGTAAGCTCAAAGTTGAGACTGAATTTTCAGCAAAACTATGGGAAAGCACCCAGATAAACTGAACTGTGCAGTCAACATTNCCAGCAAAACTGAAATCTATGGGAAAGCACCCAGATGAGCTGGAATGTTGACTGCACAGTTCAGTTTCTGTGGGACAGTGCTTTCTCAAGACCTAATGGAGCAGAGTCCCAGGAAGCATCAAAATACTTTGGACACATTTTATGAAGTTTTCGGCACTGAATTTTTATTTTGTGAATTTCAGCCTTGCTATTTAAGACATTCTAACGCTTTTAAGAAAAGGATTTATGTGTGTTTAAAGAAATCCTTCTCCAACCTTACAAATTTCATTTGCTAATACTTAACCTTAAGTCCAAGTTAACACAAGGGTTTTGGTCTGGAAGCGTTCAGTGCCAAGTTTCAGAAAACAAACACTTCAGACAGTTACAGAACAAGGTTGTCTAATTTTCATGCATACAATCCATCTTCAAGGAAAATTAGAAGCTGTACAAGGGAAATGTGACCATACATTAATTCTTTAATCTTAAAAGACCATTGGGGTGACACCAAAGCACATGCCATGATGTAATCCATCCTAGGCACTCAGCCCAGAGGGCCCACTTCTAGTCCCATTAAGCAAGCAAGAAGCTCCCACTGACTTCAACAGAGGCAGGCTGCTCCATGAGCAGCTCCCAGCCAGGAAGGCAGAGTTGAGTTGGTCTTAAACTACCAATTGTGAATCACAGAAAATATTTCATTCGTCCCTGTGCTTAAATCAAACACCACCATCATTTCGAGACTTCAAGGACAGACAGGAGGAACTCACCTGAAATGCTCTTCTCCACTTATTACTCAAAGCACAGGCATTTTACACAAGCCCTGCTCTTCCCCCCACCCTTTTAGTCTTCAGTAGATACCAAAACCTTGAGGCAACTTTTTCTGATCCACCATAAAGAGCAAGCAGTGAGTGCTATGCGAGTTAACACAATTTAAAGAGCAAAATAAACGGGATCCAAAGAAAATTTCCAAACAGTTGTCCCACTGAAGGTCTCAACAGAAAACACTTGTTATGAAGTAATAAGAATTTGCATAATTTTGGGGAACACTTTGTTTTCAAAGTAATTCTCTTTTTCACCTGCTTAGGACTTGACCATGTATGGCTTTCGTTAAGTTTTGTTGATGGCAGCTCATGTTTAACCAACTGTTTTTAATTTACAAATTAAACTTGTCAGAAGTAGAAATCCTTCCCTTGGAACCCTTCCAATATGTCAAGAATTAATTCTAATGAAAACGGCATTGCCTAAATGCAGGATGGCCAGTTACTTACTTTATTTACACAAAGTCCTTCTCAGTTTCTTTGATAAAAGCAGCTAAATCTTTTTCCTCTTTCATGTTTTGTCAGCACTTGATTCCTTTTGTCCCCTGGCTATTTGCCTAGCTGTGGACAATAAGGCAGGAAGAATAGAAGCAGATTGTTGGAATGGCCTTCAATAAACCTAATTATGACATGTTGACTGCACTCACCATGACATATTCAGGAGATCCAGGCTTATTCAATTACCCTTGCCAGGTTTCTCTTTCAGACCTAAAGTTATCCTTTGACTGTTTGTATTTCTGAACAGTATTCATGTTCATTGTGAAAGAAAATCCCCTGGACTTTGAGGGGTTTCTAAGTTGATGCTGTTATTGTAGCTAATTTTTATTAACTGAATGATAACATGATAAAGAAATAGACTTTTGTTATGTAATAAGAACAAATCAGTGTGTGCTTAAAGTTACACCTTTCTTTCCTATCCACACCCTCCCCCCTGCAGAAGACTGACAGAACCCATAACTTGAGTTAATAAACAAAACTGTTTTCTCAACCTGTATTTAAATTTCAATGGCACTAAATATAACCTCACTGAAAACTTCTGGCAGCCCAAAAAATCTTCCTTAAAGCAAAAAACTACGTGTCCTTCTTCCCACAAACCTGTTTATTCCCTACATCCAAAAGCCACAGAGGTACTCAGCACTTTCAGCACCAAAGACCATCTCTCCACTCATACCTTTACAGCAACAACTGTTTCTTTATCTGAAACAGTAGACAAATCTTTTCATTAAAAGTCAGGCTATACATTGGGGGAGCAATTTACTCCATGGAAAAACTGTTCAGAGACAATGCCAACAGTTTCTGCAAAACCACTTTAGAGAGACTGTGTGTCAAGTGGACAAAAGAATGAAAAAATGAAGGAATGCTAGAAGGAGAGAGAGAAAGAAGCAGCCCCAATCAAACGCAGCTTATATGTCAAGCAACTTCAAAAGAATTAATATTCATGTCTCTATTTCAAACCACAGCTCAGTTATAATTAACTGCTTTGCTGCTAAGCTGTCTGCTATTTCCCTGAACAGCTCTTATGATTTTAAATTAACCAAAGTCTACAAAACCAACTGAAATAAAGCATTAAAATTATTGCATCAATTGTTTCTTTTTAGGCTAAGTGACAGACCAAATTTACTCAATACTAACACTGCATGGGAGGGGAAAATATGTTTCTCCAGTAAAAATGAGTACTCTACTGTTTGCTGTGGCAGCCTCTTTTACTCAGAGACTGTCCCAGCCAGTGAAGTCAGAGCTAATACTCAGATCCTTTCTGCCACCTTTGGTGCCTGCTGTTACTGCGGGAAACAGCCACCACAAAAATTGCTTCTGTACTTCATCCTACAAGAGGCTGCCAGCTTATGCACATCCTACAGACTAAATGACCTGTGTAAAAAGGGGG
>WEIV01012677.1:383703-406264 GCA_013390005.1 Calyptomena viridis
GGGGAGAGAAAGAAAAAAAACCTGAAAATATTGTTTCTGACATTTCTATTCAGTCAGCCCTTTAAAGGACTCTCTGAAGTGAGAAACTCCAATCACCAGAGAAGCTGAGTATCCTCGCATTTGTTTTACTTCTGGTTAACAGAAATCCGAATATATCTCACCAGTAGAAAACTGCAGGGGAAAACTCCTTTTGAATACGTTCACTTCGTCTCAAAAGCAACAGCAGCAAAATAATCAGGTCTTTAACCTCCATTTTCTAAGAGTAAAAATTCTAAAAATTAGACAGAAAATGTTAAAATTACCAAACAAAAATAGTTCTGCAAAATATTGAAACGAGTGATTTTATATACTCTAAATTCTTCCTTTTGTTTTCTTCAGAACATAATATTGCTGTAATTGTCATGATTCGATGGAGTTTGATGTTCAATCTATCTTCCCAGCAGAAAATCCTTTTTAGGTCTCCTGACCAGCACAACCTTCAAAGAGTATTTAGAAAGTCAGCAGCACAAATTCTAAGGATGTTAGCAGTGCTCATATGGAGGGGTGACAGAGGAGTGTTTCAAGGTTATAGCCTGGTTTACTGAATTGTCCACCACACAGCGTATATTGATAGGACTGGATCTTGTTTCAAACTCAGGGGCTGGGGTGGGCAGGTTGTTTGTTTTATTTTAATTTGGACACTTGGTTGACAGCAAGCCCGCTGATCAGCAAGAGAAACATTTAACATGCACAAAATCCTCAGTTTTCGTTCTTTTCCTAATAAAAGCAGGTACAGCTTTGCTTAACTAGTTACAAACTCATCTTTTGTGCTGAGGACGTGATTTTTCTTCTGGCTGCACAAGCAATGTGCCTGGTCAGACCTAGCTCTGCCCCAGCTTCACAGTTTATGTGAATGTGCAGCACACATCCGTACACTTCAGTGCCTGAAATATGGCACACACAACAAGCAGAAGTTACAGAGCATCATTCCTTAAGATCTGCAATATTTCATAACAACACAATTATTACAGAAGCTGCATTAAAAGTGACCAGAAATCTTTCAAATTCTCACAAAACCATGATATTATTCATTCCATAATTTGCATTATATTATTGAAAAGAATAAGACTTTCTATAAACAATAACTAATGCCCCCAAAGGAAAATTAGAAATATAGCTTGACCTTACAACATCCATAATTCAATGCCTGGTAGTACATCCTACATGCCTCGGCTCAGGAAAAAGTCCTCCATTTTTCAACCTACAGAATTATCCATAAAGCCAGATTGAGATCTCTGTTACATTGCTGGAAAGCAAGGGACTTCGATAAAGCAGCTACTCTGACTTAATGCCAGACCTAAAAGCATATTCCATACTATGACACTATTTCCTCACAGTTTATTGGAAAAATGTCGTGAAAGGACAAATTTGTAATGCCTCAGTCCATTATTCATTGGTTAAATCTAGTTAGTCTTGTGGAACAATATCTCAGATTATCTCAGTTTCCTCTCTACAATGTATTATAATATACAAAAGGAGATTAAAATTGTTCTTTTACTAAAATTTGAATCAGGGTTACACAGCAGTACAGAAAGATACAGGAAAAAGGAGATGATGAATAGAAGTGTACTGAACTTGCTGCTGAGCTTTTTACCCAGCTCTCTTCCCATGCAATTAAGGACAGAGACAAATAAATGCCCAAATACCTCCCAAATATTTGTGTAACAGAAACTTCTCAGACAAGTTTTCAAGTTTTTATTCTGATACCTGTAAAGGCTCTTCCTGCAAGTGCCTGCATCACTCTGTGAGTGATAAACATCTGATGAAAAGTGGCAGCAAAACAACCTGGTCATCGACTTCCCCCTACCCCAATCTCTAGAAAAATCAAGAGTAGTTTAATTCAGGAGAAGAAAGAGTAAAAATAGTACCCTGAATTTGTCTAGTACTTTTGCACCAGGGAAGTCAAAGGATATCTATTATTTTATAAAAATAAGTACTTTGGAGATGAGACTATAGAGATATAATCATGGTTAAAAATATTATATTCAAATTTCAGGAGTCTAAAAAATTTCCATGCAAGTAGGAAACAAATTTTCTCATTTCCCAAATACATTTTAAGTTCTGTACAATGGATACAAAACAAGGACTGTTATTCACTTCCCACTAATGGTCTAAGACTGTCAGCTCACAATCGAACCAGAATCCAAAGTGCTCTTCTTTCCTTTACTTTTGAAAAACTAAAATTCTACTGACAACACTCTGCCAAATCCCAGTCTGTTTTCCCTTTTTTAGCCCTAAATCCTGTTAATTTATCTTTCATTTTGGGAAAAGGGTGAAAGAATAAAGTGATTGTTCATAGACTTGATTTTCAGAAGGTTAGATGGTATTGCATTATGCTGAAAGTAAAAACAAATTGGTTGCAGTAGTGCACGTTTTAAATTTATTATAAAGTATCATTTCAAAGTACCATTTTCCACAACTGCACATATCTTTGTTCTGAGAAACACCCCTTCACTTTGCTAAGCAAAACTCTCCCAGCAATGAAGCTGAACTCACCTAAAATCATTAAGGCAGTGGTCACCCATCTTTTTTTCACTTACAAAACTTTTTCTTAGAAGCTTTCCTCAATAGATCTGCAAACCCTTGTACAGGAAATTTGACCCAGCCACTGCTAAGCTGGCTTTCCTGTAACCACTGATGGCTTCAAAGTAGTCCATAGGCTCCATCTAGATAAGTCATACAATGCACCCCTGGCAAATATCTTAACTGCTACTTTTGTGGGCAAATCATTTATTTTCAACCTAACCCTCACAGAAACTCAGTTTCCTTTAAAACAGCCTGACTGAAGCCAATGATGTTTGGGCACGTACAGCAGGCTCAAGCCAAAAGAAAGACTATGCAAACAGATCTTCCACATCATCTCAGAGACTTATTTTCCATTCTTGAAGCCATCAACTCAAACGCACTATGAAACAGTTACTGGAACATGGTTTGCTGGCTTGTTCATAATTACTGGTTCCTCTTCCCTGGCTAATGCATAGCTAACTGAATGAGAGCTGTCATGCAAAGAGACTCAAATTTTAAGTCTGGCCCAGCTAGATGATCAGAATAGGAACACAGAGCAAGCACACAAAACCCCACAGTCTCCTCTTTGAGGCACTTGAGGCCTGATATTGGCTCACATCAAATGCACTTTGAGAACAGCCTAGCTCAGCCTTTCCTGAGCCTCAGAAAAACTATTCCATGCTTCTAGAGAAAGGTGACCCAGCACCCTCTCCCACAGCTTTTCTTGGTCACTGGGTCCATGGCAGCACAAGTGGCACTCACTGATGCTCACACACCACTCACACCAGACACCAGCTGGCAGAGGAGTTACTCACTTGCCTCTACAAGCATTTCTCAAGTATTAGAGCCAAGATGCTGCAATATTTCTTTTGTTCCAAAGAGTGCCTGACTTTCCCTACCCCACTCCCCAGAAAGCAAATAACCAACTCTGTGTGCATCCTCGGGAGCATCAGCTCATAGTTTGGGGTTGTGTCATGGACTGCTCAGCTTTGTGGTCTTGGGAAATCAGAAGAGCTGCTTTCTCCATCAGACATCCTCTGGTTTCTCTGTTGTCCCTCTGCCTTTAGCAAAGGCTGATGTGACACACACAGCCCACTAAAGTAGCAGTCACTTCTTCACATGCCTCCAGAACACTGCCTCACAGGTAACACTTAAATTGCTGCTTAAATCCGTTTTAAAAATAGATAAATTACTCTAGACTGTAGAATTTAACTTCCTATAAATAAACTTCTAGAAAAAGAAAAAGGATTTAAAATTTGTAAAAGGAAATTATTATGTATCATGTTGCTATATCATGTTGAGGAGCTTTCTCCAGATACTCTTTGGAGTTTCTATTTCTTATTACACGAGCATCCCCTTTACAAACCCTGACACTCTGCATTACATCCTCACAGACATGAAGTTCAGTTACTTTTTTTATACCCAGCAGTTACATTCTTGGACTACTTATATTAAAAGACATTCAGGCTGTTTTTCCACCTTAAAGGTAAATTATAGCATATGAATAATAAATATTTTTTTAAAGACAGAGAAATAGATCATCTTCCCCTTCCATCTGGCTTGGTGCCTTCCCAGAAAGGCAGAAGTGGAATTTGAGACTTCTTTATGAATAAGCAATAAAGACTTATGAGATGGGATAGTTTAGTAACATCCAGAAAGGCAAATCAACTGGAGACAGAGATAATTGAGGCTGGGTACCTCACTGGGCACATGGTTTACTACCTCCTCTGCTACAGGAGGAGAACACCAGTTCCCAGCACAAACAGCTCTCCCCATCTTACCTCAAGAAGAACCTGTCAGGAAAGAAAGAACCGAGCAAGTTTTCACTTTGGCCTTTGAAGTTCTTCCTTGGCTGACTGATGCTCGTCCATACATAACTAGAAGAAAAGACTTCCATTGTGCTGCTAATACACCAAGTGTATTATTCTCCAGACAAAAGCTTTTGAGTCTTAACGTTTAAACACACCTCTCTTTAGGGTGTTTCTAAGCCATAAAATCTTTTTTGTTCATTAAAAAAAAAAAAAAAAAAAAGACATCTTTCCCCCTCAGGCAATCTACTCTTGCAAGACTTTTGTATTACTTTTTGCAAAGCAATACCACAGACACAGCAGTCAGCAACAGAAGAGCCAGCTCTCCTCAGAATACAGTATTTTTTTCCCCAACACTGTCTCCAATGGCTTCTCTAGCCCAGCTTTAAACATGAAATACAACCATTGTAGGAACTCCCTGGTTTCAGACGGGACCTGGTGAATAATCACTCTACTGAAAACATCTCCAACATCTGGCAACTCGCTGCCATTTGCGAGGTCTGTGCGCTGGGTCAGGCAGGGATGCAGGAGCAGGGCAGGGGGTTAAGCAATGAACATGCTCAGCACCTGCTTGCTCTCTGCCTGATTCTAATCAGTATTCTCCTCTCATACCCAGGAATGCTAAGATTCCTCAGAAAAACTCAAAACTTTTTATCCCTCAAGGAAAGGAGGGAAAAAAAACCAAGAAAAAAGAGAGGGAGAAAAAACCTCGCTGCTTAAGGTCTGACCAAATTTCATTAAATACAAGTCTTGCTATTAAACAGGCCTTTTTTGAGATTGAGGAATCTGACACTACTAATCAGAGGAATTAGTGGTGCTAAAGAAAAAAAAACACATAAAACAAAACTTATACATTTACTGTTTAAATAGTAGACTGTAACAATACCATTTTCCTTGCAACTCTAGAAATCAGTAAAAATTATTTGTTTCTGCAACTCTGGAAATCAAATCTTGCCTTACTGCAAGTTGTATTGCAGTTTCACATATAAAAGCGTTATTTTTAAGACCTATAAACAAGTTTGAGCCAGTCTATGAACTGCAACTGGCTCCTCAGTTGATGTCCAAGTTGCTGGACTATTTCTCTTTGTCAAGTATAATGTTTATAAAAGAAATCAAAGATTTCATTTAATAGAAGTTTAAAACCAAGCCAAACAGTTCATCTTTAATCAGCCTGTGTAACACAAAATCCCATCACTGATAAATGCACTTTCCTGCATAAAGACTGAAAGATACAGTTTTAAACTGTAATTACTGGCAATATACAGAAAAAAATCTTTAAAGCAAAAATTCTATCTTCTTTTTCTGCTCAGTTCATATTTCTGTTTTAAGAAGTAAAAAATAAAACTAATTTAAAAAGAAATAAAATGTTTAAGCAGCTGCCCAGAAAATATATGTTTTAAGTGAATGCAAGAGCAATACCCAGTTGTAGAAGAGAAATCAGTACAAGACCTGCGTGCCCAGTCACAACCACATAAATTTCAGGCATTGAATACTCTCTTAGAACCAGTGATTTATTTGTATTATTGAATAAAATTTCCACATATTTGAGAAAATGGCAGGGTATTCATGAGAGACGCAACCAAAAAAAAATCAGTATTAATAACTGCTGTATTCCAGTAAACACATTGTGGCTCAGACCCTCAAAGTAAATTGAGGCAACACCTCTGAATTCATTATCTTAATCACAGACAACAATAGTTATTTACCTGCTTTATCTGTAAACTATAGTAATACTTTTAATATAATAAATAAAGATAAATAAGAGGTGCCTAATTTTCATGAGTTCATCAAAACACACCCCACCTGCTGCTCTGCACCAGGACTTACAGCTTTTCTCTGCTCAGCTAAGTGTTCCACACCATGGGCCTCTTTGCCCAGAGGGTACCCACTAGCCCCTCTACAAACAACCCCTAGTGTTCCCCAACTCTGCAAACCCAAAGGCTGGAAGCCCTACTACTCTTCCAAAGATAGGCTGCAAACCTTTCTAGCCACAAAGCACTCGTTATAAAACATCATTCCATCTGGATTTGTAGTTTTGATAGATGAATTATGGCAGCTGAATCTATACAGCACTTTTGTACTGGACCCCAGACATTCAGAAGTACCATTGAGGGAGGAAAGTATCAGTGGTCTCATTTCTAACAAAATTAAAAAAACAAAACAAAGCAAAAAATGAACAAACAAAACAAAAAACACACACACACAAAAAAAAAACCCAAACAGAAAACCCCATACACACACAAAAGACTCCACACACAGATCCAAAGGGAAAATTTAACCAAAGAGGAGCAGCTGACAAAGAAATAGCTCCTGCACTCCAGCCCCTTTTCCACTGCATACACTGCCAGGATACACAACAAGAGATGGGTGGGCCAGGGGAGAAAATTAAGGAAAACATAGAAATCAGGCAACAACAGTTTCTTCCTGCTCAGGGGGAGCACAGCCAAGCAAGGGCAGAGACCACTAACCTGGAAGAGGAGTGAGTAGTCCTACCTCAGCTGTCTCCAGGCACATGCAATTCAGAAAGTCATTGCAAAAAACAGAGAGCATATTGTATCAACTCTAACCAGTTCTCCTTCAAACCAAAGCTAACTCTTCCAGCACCAATTTTGCCATAACCACTTCTTTCATGTTTGTTTGTATTTAGGAGTATCACTTACTTATAAACACATTATTCACCACAATCACTCTTTCCTACTCAAAAGAGGTATTAAAAAAGATCTCTTATTCTAATTCAAAGATGCAGAACCACACTCACCACAGCCCAGTCAGAAGATTGTCAAAGCCTATGGAAATATGCCTTCAGCAGCCCCTTTTCTGCAGCAGCAAACCAGCACCAGCTGTTCAAGTAGGGGAAAGTCTTTTAGTCCAAATTACTGAGAACTCAGGGATCCACTCAAAGAGCTGGATGTCACCAAGTGCAAAACACCACCTACAAAATACAACTGACCACAACATCTCCACCTAGAGACCATAACAGTCCTGTGGAAGCTTTAAACTTCTCATTAAATACAATGGAAAGCACCTGCAAGCCTCCCAGTAGGAAAAAGGCAGAGCAAGGAGCTCCCTGGGTTAGAAATAGGGCAGAACCAATTCCCACCTGGAGTGGGAGCCATCCCTGAGCCCAGTCCTGAACTGCAAGGGCTGTCTTCACTGCTTCAAACTTGCACTCAGAGAAGTGCAGTGGATCTTTTAATAAAAGGATCTGTCCCCTCAAAAGGGGCCCAAGGTACCCCAAGAGTGTGCTGCTGGACAAACCCCTGAGGTTAAAACAGGAGGAGTAGCCCAGAAGTGCTTCCAAGAGTTCCCCCTGGGAAATCCATGCACTGCCTAGGCTAGCCAGTGGCCAAAAAAAAAGCTCAAAATGGCCTATTTCTTTGATAGAGTGACTTTTCTGCATGCTAACAGTCAAGATTAGGAACAGATGAATCTCTCCTTCATTCTTTGATGACCTGGAGGATCTTTTTTTTCCCCTCACAGCACTTTTCTGGGGTGTTTTATTTTGTATTTATAGCTACCAGTATCAGGAATCAGATACTAGATAGTTAGGATTCTTTTAATACTCTTAATTTTTATATCTGATTTACTTTTGCAGAGCTGACAAGTCTGTTCCTGATGTCAGATTAAGAGAAGTATTTATGTCTTCAATCATCACTCCATCGTTTTGACTGCCAACGCAGGAGAAGTACAGTAACTTTGAATTCTGGTTTGTTCTAAGTTATTCCTTGGCAAGAGGTCTCTAACAGCTTGGAGACAAATCCTCTTTATGGCTATCATAGTGTAGGGTTTGACAACCATTCAAATTAGGGCCCCTGGTGTCTTTCCGAAAATTTCATTTGCTGTGTTGATTAGGATCAAAGGTTGAGGGGAGGAATGCCATATAGAGGGACAGAACGTGCCTCTTCCCCTGATACTTGTCAGCCGGGGAGGAGCCAGAAATCAGAGGCAGAAAGCAGCACTGCCTCCCTCCCCACCAGGACTGATGGAGCATATTGGTTACAGAGCTCCTTACAGCAGAGCCACGAGGGTTTGTCTTTTTTTGCTAAATCATGTGTTAGAAAAATTTTAAATGCCGTTCTGTAAAGCAGCTCTTTTTAATTTGGTCATTCTGTAACATTTTAACACCTACTTGCCATGTTAGATTTCTTCTTTACTGATAAAAATAGATGTTTAGCGCTACAAAGTCTTGCTAAGTCTGAGAAAGTGAAAGTGGTCCCTCAAATCTGGAATGTAATTAACCCTCCATATAGGGCCAAATTCTATGCTAAGTAACCTGCACAGCCCTGTTGAGAGCACAGGACTTTTCAGAAGTAAAGATGATGCAATTTGCTCCCAAGAAATATTTTAAACATAGACAGAGAAGGAAATAATAAAAAGTTAAACAAAATGTCTGCTGTATGCAGCCATTTTGCATTTTCACCAGGATGTGTGAGCATCCTGAGAGCCTACAATACTTCTGGCTGCTCGAGTCCCTTCGGGGCACCAGCTCTGTGCAGGCTGGCCTGGGTCACCTGCCCTGGTGCACACAACATACAGCTCATGCCAGCCTCAGTGTTGTTCAGAAGAGGGAGACAAGCAGTTAGTTTTAAGGGATTTTCAAAAGACAACACTGTATTTGTTGGGAAACAAGTTGTGGGTACTACAGTAACAGGGGTTTGTGTGGTTTTCTGTAGAGCTGCCAAATATTTGAGCATTTTTCTTGAGCCTTTTGGTTTAAAAGAAAGCAGGTCAAATCAACTGTGCTAAACCAGGGATGGACCCACAGGGCTTTTTCCTAGCTGTGACATCTGTTGTACAATATTCTAAATAGATTCCTAAATGTTTTCTTCTATTGTTTTCCAGTTCCACAGATGGTGGCAAAGAACATAGTTAAGTCACATAGTATACATGGAATATCTATCGTGGGCAGCAAGAGAGGTCAGCACATATGACACCTTTCTCTGCATTATGTGTATTAAAAATCTACAGAAAAAATTTGTAGACCTCCCTCCCAAATACTGCACCGTAAAGGCTTGGTGACTACTCACTTAAAACATCACTCTTTACCCAGCAGTTGTTTGGAAAAATCCTTTTTGTATGTAAATACTGGCGGTCTAAATAAGTGTTTGCTCACACACCAGCATCAGTTCACCAACTGCAGTTGAGTTAATCTTGATTTATACCTTGGTAAATAGAATTCCAGAGGTGGGTTTTTTCCCCAAAAATCTGTACTTTTCAGGATTTCATGGTGAAAATGGCAAACCAGTGTGTTTCTCTTTCTATTTTCAAATTTCTTTAGCTAAATATTTTCCAGTTCCCTTTTTTCTGTCAAAACACCCTCTTTCTGAAAAAAACCTCATTTTGCTGTTCAGGAAACCAGCTGAAACCTGACTTCCAGCTACTTCTGTGCAGGTTTTTTTCTTGCCACTCAGCCTGACAGGAGGGGCTGGGTAGGTGTCAGAGTATTTCCTGGGACACTGATCCTCCCATCTCACAATCCATCTGACCCTTCAGCACTTCACACCAGATCAAACAACCATCCCTTAGGTTAAAATGAAAAGGAAGTCCTGCCACACCGTCAGCACTAAAAAGGGATTTTCTGTGAAAACATTCCTGCCACTCCATAAGCCTGGTTTCTGTAAAACCTGTCTATATTCATCTCCATCTTCTCTAAGCCAGTTAAAGACAGAGATGGAAAGCAGTTTTAAGTCCAATTTGGTTATACTGAGTCCGGTTGGTGGTACTACCTCACAGGGGGTATATGGGTTATACATTGCTTACATTTTTAACAAAGTGGAGAGTAATTTTGCCAAAAGAGCTGTGGTTGCTATTGCTTTTCTGGGCTGGTACATGGAAGAGATTCCAATTATATTGGCACAAACAGTCCTACTCATTTAAATAAGGTGAATCAGATTTGACAGGGGCTGAATAAGCTGTCTGCTTGCAGAAATATCAGCCACAGACAGTTTATTCCTCATACTGTTCAGACCACAGTGATCTATGTGACATTATATCTGATAAGGAAATTACTGCACAGTCATTTTGGATCAGACATCCAACATGAGGCATATCATAAATATAAAAATCCTTAAGATGAGTCCTTATATGGGCTTGTGCATGATATAAACATTGATCATGTTTGGCAGAAAGTCTACATCCAGGCAACTATCCATTAAAAAAAAAATCAAAAGGTAACATGGATAACACTGTGCTCACCACAGCTCTCCATGGAAACAAAAAAGTTGAGTTCATGGACTTTAAGGAAATTTGTATCTAAAATGCTTTCAAAGAGTGTTAGTTCTTAGTCTGGGACAAAATGCCTCTTAAAGTAGCTGAGTATTTGTAAAGTATGCATAGACTGATATTTTAATCAGAGATAACCAAACAGACTGGAAACAGAGTGTATTTAAGAAAGAGAATGAGAAAATTATTATTAAAAAAAAAGTCTGTCTTAGCCCTTTACTCTTCTGTTTGTCACAGCAGCAGAGGAGACTCACTCACCTTAAAATATCAATGCAAAACCAGGAGAGGCTTTCAGGTTTTACCAGGCTTCTTACTACTGTTTGTGAAGCTAAATTTCTGTGGATGCAGTGGGACCTGCATCTAACACTTGCACACCTTACAATTCAGATGAAACTTCATATCTTAGTTGCAAGCCTACATAACACATCCAGACTGCACAGTCTTTTCTACTGAGGATGTGGTGGGATATATTTTACTATCGCTGGAATAAGAATAGCTTTCTGCCGTGCAACAAGGAACTGTTTATTCTCGAGGACTCTTGCTTTATTTTCCACACAGCCTGGTCAATCACACTTTCCCCTTTTTGAGAAGGGACAGTACAACTGTCTTCACTGACACAAGTAGGGTCCATAAAATCCAAACTGAAGAAAATGCACAAAGAAATGTTGCAAGTTTGTTTGTGTCCCCTTTATACTGAGAGCCCAATCTGGAGAATGGACTGGCTTCTCAAGCTCCCTTTCTTTTGTTGGAAGCCCTGGACTATTTATCTTCTCTGTGATTTGGTATACAAAGACAACTTATCTTTTTTTTTTCCCCTTTAGGCTACGCTCATCAAAAAGATTACATGCAACAAAATTAGTTTTGATAAAATTCAGTTAAATACATTATATTTTACCTGCTGCAATAGTAACATGCACTTTATACTAAAAATAAAGTGATTAAAATATCAGCAAATCTAATAACGCTAAAGAAAATCTTCTACAAAACTGTAAAACCATACAGTGTATACATCCTACAGAGCATGCAAAATAAGGATTCCATTTCACATCTCATTAAAGACAATTTGGCCATTAATCCATACTGGTTTAGGAGCAAAGAAGGATTTTCCAAGACAGATAAACTGAAATGATCCTCCTTTGATCTCCGAGGTTAAGAATCGGCAACAATGGAAGATGAACAACAAGGGGCAGAACCACTGGCCTTTTTATGTGCCACAATGGCATCAGCAAACAACTACTTAATCAATATTTGGCCAGGGACACTGAAAACTTTCTTTTCAAATTTTAATTCCTAGTTGTAAAACAACTGTAGGGCAACCAGCAAGATAAGACATTAAACTGACTGCTTAATTGCCTTTTACTGTCTTACTAGTTATATATGCACATTCTTAATAGTTCGTGAATCTTTATTTACTCGGATGAATAAACGACCTGTCAACAATTACATCAAACTCCACTAACTAAATAATCTCAGGGCATGACACACTTTAACTCTAATGTGTCCTTAGTGAGTTTTAATTTCATTAGCTTCACTTTTTTTCTAGCCAGAGTGATTTAAACTGAATTAGTTTAACAGCATGGGGCAGGAGTACTCCAGGGCAAGTAGAGTAAAATGCCACACTCACACTACGCTCAACAAGGTCTTGTGGTGAATTATGTTACTGTACATCATTTTTATTAGCCCAAGAGCTCAGCGTTTGGGGAACACTTGAAGTATCCTGCGTTTTTATTTCTATATTTTGTTCTTTCTCTGGCCGTGTGTTCACTACATAGGATTTAAAATGACATTTACACGGAGAAATTCACATTGACTGGCTTGCTCTGATTTATTGCTTTGTGTTTCAGTCAATTTCTTCTTAAATTAACCAGAGAGCACTTTGTAGTTCTGCTTCATTTCCCAATGCAGTTTTACTACACAGCTCTGGGGACTCATGACAATTTATCACTATCAGCTTTATTGGCCTCTCTCTTCTAAACCCTAATTCCAAACCTTATCAATAAGTAATCCTAATACCAAAATAAACCATCCCCAAATAAGTGCTAGATAAAAGTGTCATCTTTGACTGATACAACAGAGAATCACTATTCAGAATCAGACATGGAAAATTATTTGGTTTACGTATTTTATCAGTATTGGCTTTTACTTTCAGCATTAATTGATAATTAGCTTTTTATCTAATTAAAACCTCTGTCTGTGATTACATTGCTACCTCTGTAAACACAAAGATCTTTGCCCTCACTGAGAGTTTTGCCACAGTTCCACTTGGGATTAGAGTCACACTCTTATACAGTGGGAAGTTTCTACTAACAGAATAGAACAAATTCGGGCCCCATTCCTGCCTGCTCCAACCCACGTGAGTAACGTTACACACATGAATAGGCCCTTTGAGTGGGACTTCTTGCTGTTACTTGCCTATGATAGCATTTGCAGAACTGGAGGTCAGATACCCAATCCACTAAACCCATCTTTTACATCCTAAACCAGAGGGTTTCTCCCAGAGCTACAGTTACTCAGCACATTAAGAGCTGGTTTCAAGAAAAGCCTGATCTCTACTATGGTAAATTCCTACTGATGCCAAGGATTCTGCAATCGTAGGAGGATCTAGAAAGCCAAATATAGAAATCACATTTTCAGAGCAAGTCCCAACCACATCAAAATCAACCAACCACTTTTCTCTCCTCAGCCTTTCCAGAATGATGCTATGTAAGTCTAATAGATGAAGATTTTCAAAGCAACCAAATAAGATGCTAACTTGGTTACAAATTCAACTTAATCAGCTGCTGAGTGTGAAGCAATCCTGACATTTGCTAAAGTAACATTTGACTTTGTTCTAGATATATGCAATTAGAAAAACTGGAAAGGATGCCCACAGCAATTCTGTTTGAAAAGATACTGACTCTTGAGTTGGAGAAGGCATCCCTAAGATGACAAAATATGCAAAGCCATTAACAAAATCATGATTTCAAGAAAGGTATATCAGGTATCTACAGATTACTTCAGAGACTGAGTGATAGATTAACACCATTTCTTCCCATAGCTGGAAGTATTACTAATGCTTATGCCAGACGATTAGCCTACAGTTAGTCTGATAATTAGCACTCTCCTCAAAATCCCCCCCACCTCCAGCTCCCTTCAAGACAGGAAGGGCTGCTCCTGGCAGCTCTGGAACAGCAAACTCCACTTTACACTCTAAGCACAAATATTTAGCACCTTTCTAAAAATGCTCAGCATGCTGGGACATCACACTTGATGATGAGGTCATTAGTGACCACTGAGATCATCAGTTATTATTATTATTATTATTATTATTATTATTATTATTATTATTATTATCTTAGAACTATGACTTGGAAGAGGAAGCCTGGCCCAGAGCCCTACAGTGATGATGGGTCAGGCAGAAGAAAGAAAGCTGGGTTTGCATGACATCACCTACATCTGCTTGCACTTGTACAACACCTGGATTTTCTACCCAAGCCTGGACTGCCACTACTAAGATATAAGGAAAGAAAGGGGAGAAAGATAGGCAGAAAATATTGTTGGCACTATCTGCCTTGAGCCAAATTCTCGATTCACTAGGGAGTTTTTCTTAATTAAGTACTATTTTCTTGTCAGCTCTGAGAGCCTCAGAAACCACATTGTTCAAGTTACACTAGTTGATTTCTTAGACCAGCTAGTGACCAAAAACATGAAGTGCAGACTCAAGAAGATAATTGCCTGAAGCCACAGTCATCACATTTCATTCAATAAGTGAATTTTTACCAGGAAAACTTAGCAGGGAAACACATAGCTCACAACAGTATTTCACACAGCATCTAAGTCCTCTCGCCACTGTGCCCCAGGACAGGACACTGGAGCAAAAACAGGACAAGCCCTGCATTAGAAAATCACAACCAAAACCTAAGTCAGTATCTGCCTTGCCCCATGCAGCAGTCTATAGGGCAGAAATGAATGGGATAATTCAATCTGATATCTGGTGCTTGCATGTTAATCCTCTCCCTTTAAAAATTGTCTTTATTAATTTAACAATCTAAAAATAACTGGCTGCATGATACTGACCAACCCTACTGAAAACATCTGCTAACCCATCTAGCCTGAGCTACCCTTTAGATCATGTGCCATCACTTCAAAGCCTGTGCATCAAGTCAGTAATTGTAACATTGCATCTAAATATTTAAGCTAGGGGCTGGTAGTCGCGTGTCCCATTTACAGTCAGCATCTGTCCTCTAATTCCATTACAGTACAAAGCAAAAATGTTTCCCAAAACTCACAAACAGGAAAAGCATCACACAGCTAGAGAGGCAGCAGCAGCTTGAACTTTAGAGCTGCTGAGCAGGGCTTTTGTACTAAGGTCCTTTTTTTTTTCTCCCCCTTCAAACTCCCCACATACACACACTAAAATAGGGGTGGTGCCGAAATTGTATTAATGTGAGCCTCAGGCACACAGAAAAAAAAGAAAAGAGGAAGGGGAGGGAGAGGGGGGAAGGGTTTGGTCCAAGATGAAAGTAAGAAGAAAATAAAGGAGGCAATTTAGTCTGCTGTAGCCTGAATTGCTCTCAGTACAGCCAAGGATAGAGGCTTGAGATGAGTAGGGCCCTTTTTGGACGGGTGCGCATGACTGGGGGAGGATCTGCCAGGACAGGGCCTGGGGGCCAATTCCACTGGCTGGGAACAGAGGCCCCCTTTGAGACTGAGGGGGGGTCTCAGCCCCAGCCCCAGCCCCAGCCCCAGCCTGCTCACAGCAGGCCCGAGGACCAGCTCTACGGCCCATCACTGGAGTGCTGAAAGCCACTGGTTTCTGCCAGAAAACAACAGCTATTTTATGAAGGGGGGGAGTTATCAGATTAGTCAGCAAACCATGCCACACATAACTGCCACCAAAGGTACAAGCAACTCCCTCTTCTGCAGTGGTTATGCTAAAAATAAATCCTGATGTGCCATATAAAGGCACAAAAATTTCTCTCTCATGTTCTTTATTTATGGCTTATGCCTTTAAGAAAAAAATGATCATGCGTGAAGAAATACAAATATGCTATTATAGAACTATCAGCTTCCTGATACACACTGTGACAATCAAGATTTTCTTCAAATATAGACCCAAAATCAGAGTTGAGGGTGGTGCTGGCAGAAATGCAGAAATGCAGCATGTACAGGTCTGCACTTGTGGCATGTGTAAACAACAGTGAGAGAATCACATCCAAGTGTCCGTGGAGAGAGGCTGAAACAAAATCACACAGGGCACACAAAAGTTTACCTACACTTACACATACGTGGGAGAAATCCCAAGCCATGTGATACATTGTTTCCATCACACATTTCTCAAAAATATCTCAATTCTATTCTCTTCAATCCCATTCTGTTGTAGGTACTCCCTAAATCTTGATTTAGCTATCATTAAAATGACAATTGTTATCCTTGCCCCTCAGAAGTAATGCCACTCCTCAAGCCATCCAAAGGCCCATGGTGAGGAGGGATTTCAGGAGCCAAACAAGCAGAAGAGTGATACTTTCCTCTGTGCTCAGACTCAGGACTTGCTTTCTGACTGGTCCCACAGCCTTCCCTTGCACCCACACTCTGCGATACTTCAAGCCCCTGAGACCAGAGCTATAAAAATTCCTCATACTGCAAAAAGACTCACAGTTTTTTTCCCTCCATAACACGGAGCACTCAGTGCTGAGCTACCACACAAGTTTTTTGCTGAACAGCACACGGATAACCTTCGGACAAACTGCAAGCAACCCGAGTGTTGGAAAGGTCATCTGAGATGCACTGCCAGTGGGCACCCTCTGCCATACCACGCCTCATAGCCAGGCTGGTGGGCGCTGGCAAATATGATCCTGCAGCATGAAAATCCTTAGGAGCACTGCCAGTTATTTCAGTAAGAGAGCAGGATGATTTTTATAGGTTGAGTGAAATCGAAGCTCCTCAGCTGGCAGTGGGAATTGAAGCAGAACCTTTTTTTGTGGATTGGATGCAGAAAGTGGCGGTGGACTTGTTTTATGGTTATTTTTCTCTTGTAATGATGTCACTGGTGTGTTGTCCCTATAGAATCACACTACATGTAAGGCATGAGTACGGCAACAGATATTTTCTGGAGCAGCAGTGCACTCACACTGCAGCACCCTGGCCACTCCAGTAATGAGATTAAGCAACAGCTTGCTAGTCAGGGAGGGGGAGCAGACATTGCTGTGGTGAAGAGCACACTCCCTCTCTAACTGCCAAACCTTCACAGCCACTGTCACAGAACAGACGGGATTATCAAAGCTGCCATTTCCACAGAATTCTTCGGTCACGTTCATGCAGCAAAAACCTGCAAGCCCGGGGCAGGATGGGGGTACACTACCTCATTTAATCAAGGGGAAATTTGTCACTGAACTCAAAACAGGAAAGCAAGACCCTCACATCCACAGAGAGCGAAGGAAAAGGTGTGTTAGGGGTCAGAATGAAGCCTTCTCATACAATTGTGCTGGGAGGCACAGGTGACCCCCTGTTCACAGCAAGGCATATCGCTTCAGCATCACTGTCCCAGTCGGTTTTCCTGCAAGGGTTCTGGGGCTCCCATGGTCTGGCAGAAGGCAGCCATGCACCCAGACACTGATTTATAATAGATCAGGTGCCCCATTTTAAAGTGCAGAGTCAAAGAACGGGAAGACTCTTTCAAAGAGAAACAGGGATGGGTTATATTGATAACAACATTTTTTCTCTTGCTATCTCTATTAATTCCTCTTTGTTCCATAAAGCAATGATATTATCAAAGCTTACTATCTTCTGTTTCTAATCTTTGTCAAGAAATTCAGAAAGGCAGCAAAACTAGTTATCTAACAATTAGGGCACTAAATTTAGCTATTTTGCCCCTGGTGCACATCCCTCTTGGAGCAATCCTCTGTTGAAAGAGACATTGAAGGAAACTCTGGACCCATCATATGGGGACAGCTAGATCCAGCAAACTGTGCCTTCTGGCCTTAAAAATATCTCATTTTGTTTGTATCTTCTGTATGTTTGCATTACACATATCCATGCAAACACAGACACACGGAAGATGAGGCTTTCCTAAAAGTTTTAGTAGCAGAGTTGAAAACTAAGTTTTCAGAGTTTAGGGGTTTTTTCAAACAAAACAAGGACATATCTTACTGTTAAAGGATGATTTTCAGTTGTCCTTGAGCGGCACCAGAATCTCTAGATGCCTAAAAATGTTAGAAACACTTTCTGTCTAAAACCAGCTATTTTTTTCCACGATAGAGAGTCCATAAAACTGCGTGGAGCATCAGCTATTAGGGGCTCATTGAATAATTCATCCCTCATTGCAAGCCCATAATGTCTTTTCTCAGCCTTTTGTGGGGCTGTTTTCTCTTCTTTTCTCCTTGAATTATAAAAAGGTTGCCTTCTTTTGTTCACATCAAGCTGCTGCTAGCTGAAGCTTTGTCTGTGCAAAGCCAAAGTGTGAGTTTCAATGGACTCCCCCCTCTTTGTTTTCCAAGTTCATCTCCAAGTGTAGATTGTGTATAGAAGGCCTTCTTTGTAAAAGCTGGAAAAGTTGTACAAATGTTTGACCAGCTCATTTGGTACTTTTGTCTCGCCTTCTCCAGTGCCTGTGCATGTGCTGGGCAGCGACTTCCACGCACAGGCAGCCTGGCCCGGCCCTGGCCTGCCCCTGCACCCTGGCCCGGCCGGGAGCCAGGCATGGCTGCAGCGGGGGCAGCAGCTGTCCCCCCGGAGCAGCCCTTCACCTCCGCCTTGTTCAGGTTGCAACCTCCTCACAGCCCCTGGCCGAGCACCAACACATGCTCTTCCCAGCAGTTTTAGCAGCACAAGGGACAAAACATGTGGCTCCCTGCCCTGTTCACAACTGCAGAGACTTGAGGCTCCACAGCCTTTGGCTACAAGTGCCCCTTCTATGCAGCTGCAGCCTTTGGCTTGGCTTGAGAAAGATGCCCCTGCGTAGCTGTGACGGGGAGGCTCCGTGGTGGCTCCAACCCACACTGGCTATTGAAAGCCAAACTACTAGTGACTCCCATGTTCCTTCCCACCTCCACACCATTTCTTCTCACTGCAGGGTCGTTCCAGTGGGGGAAATGCATGGGATGGGATGTGGCAGCCATGCCATCAGGGCTAGCTACTCATCCTATACCTCCTGCTGCACTGGCCCCAGGACAATCTCCAGGAGAAGGGGAGTGATACCCGCCAGCACCTGGGACTGGCAGAAGCCCATCCCAAGGCTCCAGCAAAAGCAGGGAGAAATAGGACTTTACCTCTCTCGCTGAGGATGCCATCAATGCTGTGCTTGGCCTTCTTGTCTCCTTCTTCCACCTCCTTCCTTTCCAGCTCAGCCTCCTCTTCCTCGCCTTTCCCAAACTTGCTCCGCAGGATGCGGCTGATGGAGCTCACTTAGGGAGGGAGTGCAGAGCTGTGACCGGCTCGTCCCCAGCAACCCCCAGCGGCGGCGGAGCCGGGCCCGGGAGCGAAGCCCCGAGCAGTGCCCCTGGCCCACACCCCACGGCAGCTGCCAGTCGGGGCTTTGGAGAGGCAGCTGCCCGTTCCTCTCCCGGAGGGGGTTCACAGGGCATCGTCCCGCACCGGTCTCCAGTGCGGGCACAGCGGCTCCCAAATACCATTTTTTCCTGAGCCCAGGTAGTGGGTAATAAGAAAAACTCGCGGACACATGAACAAATACTGCTCCGGCTTCATGTGCCCCCCCTCCCCGGGTCCCATCCCACAAATAATCCATCGGCACAGGGAGCTGCTCCTGATCTCCTGATTCCCAGCTCCCGGCAAGCCTCGAGCCTTCCTGCGGCAGCAGCCCGACGGAGACGGCGGGGAAGCGTCGGGAGGAGGAGGGGAGGGGAATGAAGTTGCAATTTAATTGAAAACACCCCGCCGAGCACAGGAATCCTCCCGGGACGCGCCAGCGGCACTGCGTGCTAACGTCGGCCGTTCCTTGGGTACCGGTCCGGCCCGGGACTCCCGTCCCGAGGGAACGGGGCTCACCCGGGTATCGCACTGCCCTCCGCGGGCTGCCCCCGACCCTCCTGGACACGTCCGAGCCCCCCGCCCCGTACCTGACGGCACCGTGTTGCGGTCACACACCCCGTCCTTCAGCAGCTTGTCCCGGATCTCCCAGCTGAACATGCCCGCGTTTTCCCTCTTGTACTCCTCGATTTTCTTCTCAACATCCGGCGTCGTCACCTGCTTCAGTAAAGACAAGGCGAGCGGGCACAGTCTGTAGGGCCGGGGGCGGCCGGGGCAGCCCGGTCTGACGCCGCCGGGACCCCCGGTGCGGCTGGAGATTCCCGCGCTGCCGCCAGCGAAAGCCGACACCGGCCCCGCTTAGAAACCCCGTTATGAAACAGCCGAAGACGGGCAGGGTAAAACGAGAGGAGACACAGAAGGTAATAACGGGCCCGCATAGGACGAGGACCCCCCGTGTTAATCGAAACAGCTCAGGAAATCTTCCGGAGCTAGCGGGAAGGTGGGACCGAGCCTTCGGAAGGAAAACCCCGAATCAGGTAGCATTAGCTGCCGTGCGTCCGAGAAGAAAATCCCGGGGAAATTCTGGGTCGTGATTAGTGTAGGAGTCCGGGAAGCGAAGCTCCAGGTCAGTAAAGTTTCGACTCAACAAAGTTTGCAACGCCGAAAAAAAAAAGAAGCAAAATAAAAACACGGAGAGATTCGAGTACCGGGAGGCTTCTTCGTTGGCCTCGTGATTTTAAAATAAAGCTGAAATCAAACAAAAGAACTTTCTCCGGTCTGGGAACAGCCTTACTTTTGGGTAACACGCTTATTAAAAATTTACCTCTACTCCCAACACCGAAAGGAAAAGTTCGGGCATCGTTACTTTAGAAACAAAGGGAGGGAAAAATATCTAGCAACAACTTCCACCAGAAACACAACTTTTACTTCGTTTTAGCGGGAATGAAAAGCTAGAAGAGGAAAAGACTAATTTGGGGACAAGAATTCGTCTGCATTATTGGAAGCGCAAGATTTTTGGCGGTGTAGCTATAAATACACGCAACTTTAGAGAGGGGAGGAAAAGTAAACAGAACAGAAGGAGCAGTAGGGAGACAGACAGAAATGCAAGTCGTTTTGTTGCGCTTTGCACGGAAAGCAGCCAGGGCCCGATCCCGCCGCGCTGTGCCAGCCCTGACACCGGACCGATCGCGACCCGGTCCGTCCCGCAGAGCCGAGCCCTCCAGCGTAGGGCACGCAGGGCTCTGGGCAACCAAGAGCTCAAAAAAACACCCTTTTCTCCCTAGTTTCGTTTCAGAATGTTTTAATACCACTTTCTTAATTAAAAGTATATAATTGCCATGAACTCCTACAATATTTTCTAATGCCTCGGAAGTTTGAGAGCAATCGGCAGGGACACGGAGAGAGAGTGCTGTGCCCCATGTGTGTCTGCGCCCACCCCCGGCCTCGCACGGTTCCCCCGGCCCTCTCGAATGCTGCCGCCCGGCCTGCAAACCACAGTGCCGGCCAGCCCGAGCCGTGTCCCGTTCGCGCCTCACTCCCCACCACCGCGGTCGGGATTCGCCCGGCTCCGGGCAGGCAGGAGGGGCTCACCTTGGGCTTGCTGCCGCCGATGGCCCCCGGCCGGATGGAGCCCGTCTCCTGGTACCTGCAGAGAATTTTGGAGACGCAGCCGTGGGACACTCGCAGCTGGCGGGAGATGACACAGGGCCTTATGCCATGGTGGGCCATCTCCACTATCTTGTGCCGGATATGGTTGGGTAAAGGCCTGCCATTGATAAACACTCCTCCGAGCTGATTGACTCTGCCCTGGCCTAGAGGGGTAGAGACTAGAAAAGGAGGGAGGGGAGGCAGGGGAGTAAATGGCGTTAACGTCTCCTTCGGATCCTGCTGCGTCTTTTTTTTTGTTGCTGTTACTGTTTTTTTGTCGTTGCTTTTCTATAATTCGCCCCCGTCCGCCCCGCCGCCCCTCAGCGTGCCCGGGGCCCCCAGCACCCCGTGGAGCCCCCGCCGCCGCCCCAGTGAGCAGGGAAGGGCGGCGGGCACAGGCTTCACCTGTTGCACTCGCGCCGGAGCCGGCTTTCAGAGCCCGCCCGACTCTAGCGGAGAAGAGGGAAGAGGTGCGGAAAGGCCGCGGTCTCCCCGGCGGAGCGGGGCCGCCCCCGACTCGTCTGTCCCGGGAGCGGCGGTGGGAGCTGCCGCAGCCGCCCGTCCTCCCTTGGGCGGGGACCTGGGGGTCCCTGGCACTGCGAGACTCTCGCATCGCCACTGCCTTGGAGAAGAGCGGCCACTCGCCGCCGTCCGGGCCTCCCGGGACATGCCCACGGTTCAAAAGTCCCCTTCAATTCCGTTCACATCTCTTTTATTTTAGTTGAGTTTTTTTATAACTTTTTCCTAACTTTTTCCCGAACTTTGGGCTCCCCAAACCACTGCCCTTCACTCCTCTGAAGAGCGGACTCGGGGCCCGCTGCGCTGCCGACCTCCCGGTCAGTTCCTCCCGCTCCCGAGATGGGCCGCTCTCAGGGCGCGAGGTTGGAGCCGCCGGCCCGGAGCGGCCCGAGCCGTGCCCGTCCTGGGACAAATCCCTGCTCTGACAGGACGGGCGGGAGCCGTGCGGCTGTCCTAGAGTCCTCCGTGCGCCGGTTCTGACGGGCCGGGAGGGCCGCTTTGTCACGACGTCCCGACACGGACCGATTCTCCTTATCCCGACAGGGAGCAGCCCGGGTGCGGCCTTACCTTCCAGCGGGAACCCGCTGCGGGGGTAGTTCTGCCCGGCCCCGGGGCGCATCATCCTGGGGACAGCTCCGGCCAGAGTTGTCATCGCGGCGGCAGCGGCCGGCAGGGTTATATCCAGGTGAGGGCCGATCTAGGGGAGACCCGCGCTGTCAGCGGGCCCCGCCGAATCAGGAGCGGTCCCGGAGGGGGTGGGGGATGCCGCCGAGGGGCGGGGATGAGGCAGCTCCGTCGCTGCCCCTTTGTCAGTGACCCGCGCTGCCCCGCACCGGGAGGGCAGGGGCCGGGCCGGA
>WEIV01012677.1:409495-419961 GCA_013390005.1 Calyptomena viridis
AGAAAGAAAGAAAGAAAGAAAGAAAGAAAGAAAGAAAGAAAGAAAGAAAGAAAGAAAGAAAGAAAGAAAGAAGAGAAAGGAGAGAAAGAAAAGGGAGAAAGAACTGGCATAACCAGTGTGTATGGACGCCTGTAACTGCTGGTTCGTGCTCCACGATGCCCTTGCCATAAACACCTCAAAAAGAAACCTCTGGGTTTCAATCTTCTGTCGTGGGTTCCCCCGGGGCCGCCCGGGTCAACTCCACCCGCTGCCTGATGGCTCTCGCTTCTGCGTTTGGGGGACCCGGCAGCGCTCGATCACGGCTTTCCTCATGACACGCCGATGAGGAGCGTGTGCCCGGCGGAATGGGGAGCTGAGGTTGCGGGACTGGGGCTTCGGGGTTTCAGTAACCGCTGCCCCGCCCCGAGCGTGTGCCCCGCGTTGGAAGGGTCTGGCCCAGCCGCAAGCCAGACGTGGGGGGACGCGAGCGCTGCCACGGACCAGAGGCGTATTAAGCCAAACCGGTATCGACGTGTTCAGACGAGAGTGACCCGCGTGGGACGGCGAGTTGTAAAATGCCACAGAAGAGAAACTTCAATACTGGTCGAGTAATTTGGAATTAGTGTAATATGAAAGGTTATTAAATCCTCTGCTTTGAGAGAGGACGCGATGGGGAATGTAGGGGGGCTGTGGGGCGGAGGAGCGGAGCAGGGAGGGAGGCAGTAGGTGGTGGCATCTCGCGGCACCACTCCGGCGGCCACACTGGAGAAGCGACCGGTTACAGCGACAGACAGCTCCGTGCAGCCCAGTCTTCTTCTCAGAAATATGCTCCGCGAAAAAGCCGCTGCGCGCCGTATTTTCGCACATCACCCCCTCCTCGTTTATGTTCCCAGAGATGTCTAGGGACATTATCCGTCGAGCCAGGATTGTGAGGGAGCCCCGCCGCCGCGCCTTGGCGACGGGACGCGGCAGTGGGACGTGCGGGGCTCTCCCGGCTGGGCCACTTCTCCAGCCGCCGCGGTGGGAGGCTGAGGAGGGAACCAAACCCTACCGCCGGGTTTAGAGGGGAAAATACCCGCTCGAACACCTCCCCCGGCCCACCGAGCACTGAGCTAGAAGGGCAGCGGACCGTCCTCGGGCCACCCGAGCCTGCAGACGCCTTCGCCCGGGAGGAGCCCAGGCCGGGGGCCGGTGCCCCGGGAAGGCCTGGGCTGGCGGTGGAGCGGGCAGGAGTGTGCCCTCCGCCCGGCTCCTGGGGCCCAAGCCTTAGCAATATTTCGAGACGAGTAGCCTTAAGATTAATTATTTTAAGCGCTTTTTTTGTTGGTTTTTTTTTTTTTTTTGGTGGCAGACTCATAATACTATTTGGCGAAAAAAGAAATTACTAGCAAAGGGCCGGGGAGATTAACATTTGGAAACTTATGAAATGTAATCTGCATATCCAATTGATTCCCAGCATATCAGTTGAAAGGATAAAGATGCGTATCTCCATGATGGATATTGCATTAATAGGCACATAAATAAAGGTTGAAAAGTCACCACTGAAAGCTTTGAACCTTTTTCGCTTTTATGTCTCATCCACACGTTTAAGCACCATCTTTTTTTTTTTTTCTTTTTTAATCTTTCCCTTTTTTGAATTGTTACGTTTTCTTTAATTTGCAGCACAGCGGGCGTGGCAACCAGAGAAATTAACGGCTTGGTACAGGAGAAGGCTCTGAGGAAGGGCAAAAACAGTGGACAGGACACTCCAGATCCCCAGGAACCCAGGAACCACTCTCGAGCCCTGCTGTCCGGGCCAAGGGGAAATGAGGGCACCTTGCCGCTGCCACTCGTAAGAAAGAGTTTTCCTCCGAGGGTTATGTCCTCGGGGATGGCCTGTGCCAGCACCACGGAGGAAAGAGAAATCTGGAAGGTGGCGGCTGTAGTGGGAAGATCCGAGATAGCTCTTGTCACCGGGGCACCGATAGGAGCCATGAGAGGGAGCAAATACTCAGGGGGTGGGAGTTGGTCTCCGGGAAGGGCCGAAATCCATCTCCTTGTAAACCGGCGAGGCTGCCCGTGGGAGAAAGCTGAAACATTTAACCCTACAAATGACTCCCTTTGCGGCACCGGCCGCCCTCTCTCTCCCTGTAAACTGGCAATAAATACAACATGTATTTCACTAACTCCTCACCTTTCTGATTACTACCAGATCCTGCAGTAAGTGATACTTCAGCTGCCATTCCGCACTGACACGCGCCGAAGGAGGACAGGGATGCATCTGCAGTCCTGAGGCTGGGGGCAGGCGGGAGCGGCGGGTGTGGGCTACGGGCCCCAACCCGCAGAGCCCGGGGACTCCTTCCAGCGGGCCAGGGCGTCTGGGACGGGATGGTCCTTCCCTTAAAAGAGACGGGAGGAAAAGGCAGCGTTACTCATTTTTTTATGACTTTAAAGATTATCATCGAATTTCGAGTGCATCTCAAAGAGGGGCGGCAATAACGCGCCGTGTTCCCGACGGGAGGGCAGGGCCAGCTCCCCGCGCCCACCTGCGAGTCACCCACGGGAAACGCGCATCTCCCTTCCTCACCTTCTCAGTAGTTAACAGCTCCACTACAAAAATAAGCATCTAATCCTCGTTAATTTCTCGTAAAACACCAGAGATTATTAATTCCAGCAGTATCACAATAGGTTTCTACTGGGAGTTTTACTGCAGCAGAGAGACCATAAGGCTTTAGGGACCCGAGGCTTGGCCCATCAGATACATCTGGCTGCGGAACAAGGGATTTGCACGGCGGCGGAGAGAAACAAGGAACACCCGTGACCTACTCCTGGTCTGCCAACAGGTACCGGGGCACCAGCAGGCGTCCAGCCCTCGATCCCAACGGTCCCAACTGTCTCCTGGGACATTCCTGCCTCCCTCCCTCCTCGCCTCTATCCAATACGATGGAGCCAGGAATTAACGATACTAAGGGGGAAGCGGCCCTACTAGCACAGACATTGAATTCATTAATCGGTATGTCGCCCGCAGCTATATGATTTCATCGCTTATTCTTTTAAAGATGAACTGGATTAAAATTTGGAAAAGATAAGCAGGAGGAGAGTGAAAAAGACAGAAAATGAGAAAGAGCAAAAGAGAGAGAGAGAAAAGAAAGAAAAAAAATCCCGCCGGTTCCGCGGTCGCGCAGAGCTGCGCTCGGCCGCCCGAGCGGGCGAAGCCCGGGCCCGGGGCAGCACAGCAGGGCCGTCGGGAGGGGGACGCTCCATCCTTCGCTCCCCGCAGCGGGCACTGCCCATCCCCGAGCGGGGCCGGGAGCCCGCTGATACCGCTGTTCTCCTGTCGCCTCTTTCCACACCACCAATCCCACGCTGGAATACAGGGATCCCGCTCCCCAGCCGCCGAGCCCCGCTCCTGTCAGTGCCAGGCGCTCGTTTCCAACGGCAGAGCGTCACCGGGTTTAGTAAAACACGGTGGGAACAGACACAGCGCAAGATGTGGAGGGTTCGGGGCATTCTCAGCACCGGCCCGTGGCCACCCTCCGACGGGAGCGGCATCCCCGCTGCCCCCGACCACGCATCTCCCGACGGGTTTGCCTCGGGCCAAAATTAAACAACTGCCCATAGAAAATACAGAAATTAAGGTAGGTTTTTTTCGGAGGCAGCTTGACCCGATTAATATCTGGACGAATACTTTTAATGACCATCACCAAAGGCAGACTCTTCCCACTCCTTCAGAAAACAAGCAGAAGTAACTCTCAGAACAACTAGAAGGTAACATATTTTCCAATCCATGTTGATAAATAAAGCAGGGAGATCTAAATTTATTCTCACAGAGAAAGGTTTGCTATCTGACTAGAAGAAAACCTGTTTTCTATTTTATTTTTACAGTTTCATTTAATTTACTTCGAAGTTTTCAATAGTGACCTTTTTTCCCCCCCACAGGAGAATACTTTCTGTCTCCTAACACTAGCCATCCAACTAAAGAGTCCTTATTTTCCACGTGGAAATCAAGCTGTCATTATCGCTCATCATCGTTTTTCTAAGTCATAAAAATTTTAATTCTTCCCATTTTAAAGGAAGGCAAATTTTGATTTGTATCTCAAGTATATTTCTCGAATTTCACCCACTAAAAAACCCTACCAAACAAACAAAACCACAGCCAAACCCCAAATGCTGTTATTGCTATTTGTTATTCATCAAAATATCACAAAATAAGAACCGAAATGGATTAGTTAGATTTTCCTAAATGATTAAACAAGTTAGAGGTAGGATGGGGAAATGTAGCTTACATCTGGACCTGTAATGAGCTACAGTCTACGATTTAGATTCCCTGAGGAGTAGGTTTGGGAGAGGAATAAAAATAATTTAAAAAAAGAAAAAAGAAAAAAAAAGGTAAAAATCTTTCAAGCTATTCCCCTCAAATTTCATAATCCAATGAGACAAATCAACCTCATGATATTTTATTACTGTAAAAATCTTCTTAAAACAGCTGAAATATTTCTCAGCTGAAACTGTGTGTAGAAGATTACGATCACCTTGATGCAAAATCTCTCAATCTGCATGACATGTGAACAGCACGCCTGAGAGCAGCTCAGACCCCGAGCTGCAAGGCCAGTTTCAGACCTGTGTGTTTTCAGTAACAGGAGATACAGGCAGAGGGCCAATATTGCTCCTTCCTCAAACACAAGCAAAAGTATTTCATGCTACACTGATCAAAGATCAACGTAGTTGACTATGTCTACTGTGAATGTGTGGATCCCTCATGATATAAAACACATTTTGTTAATGCAGATGTGTAATTTTTTTCAACTATTTCCATTTCTACATACACCTGGATAAAATGTAAAAGCAGGCTAAATTGCAGGATTTTCTAGCTTTAATAAGAATGCGCCACCAAATTTAAACACCCTTCACAAATCTTAGGAATCATAGCAATGAAAAACCCATTGCTTTCTTGACCCATCTGTAACATGAAGGGAACATTTGTAGTTTGTGTGAAGATCTTGCATCAATGGGTAAGTGACAGTGAGCAGCCTCTGATGTGGTTTAAATGAGCAGAGGTTAATACAAGCAAAGACTAAAGTTTTCTTTGGCAATATAACATGCTAACAAAACCAACTAACCTCCAGTGAGGAAAGCATATTCTCTAGACTAGTAGAATAGACAGGGACAGAATAGCTAAAAAAGTCTGTAACACATGGGAAAGGGCCATTGAGCTCAGGAAGATTTAAGTGCACACAAAGAGCTCTGACAAAGTTAGACACTTTTACTTTCAATGAATTTTAAGCTTTAAATTTTGTGTCCATAAGCATATCTCACACCGTATCAGTAACAACTGCATTGTTTATGCTTAAGCCTGCAGGTCAGAGATGGTTAATAACCATTCATGTTTAAATATTGGCTTCCTCAGCAGTTACATTTTGTGATGATACAGAGAACATACTGATATGGGAAAGAGACAAAGAGATGGGACTATGCCAGTCATGAACATGACCAAGGGTGCTGCAACAGTACCTTCCCTTGGGATTCACAGAGACCATTGCCCTAAACTAAGTTTTTCAACCCCTGGTCTGAGTACACACAGTGCATCTACAGAGAAACTGTAGTTTAGACACACTTAAAATTCCCACTCAGTGGGATTTTGTCTGTATGCACAATCAGGACAGCCAGCTGGAACAGTTCTCCCATTCCAGTGAAATTGTTCTCCAAAGGAGGATTTGAACTGAAAATCCACATTAACCTTATAACCACACCTGTACTCCTCAATCTGTGGTAACTGTCTGCATGCAGGAAACTCACTCTTCCATCATGTGCAAAAGGCATCATATATGAAGTGTTACACACAATAAGCTACTTTGGGACATAAGCCTTGAAAATAAACCCGAATTCCTGTGAACAGTAATTTGAGCTACAAAGAAAGAGCATTAAGGTAAGAAGCAACAGTATTTCCATTGCACCTGTGATCCACCGAATTTTAAAGATGTATTTTCACAGCACAAGGAAAAAAAAATAACACGAATTTATTCTTTTCTGTTCTTGGAAGTATAAATGCAGACAGAAACTCTCTTTTCAGAGTAAGTTGGTCTTTTGAGGTTCTCAGCTATTATTAAGCCTCATTTTCAAAATGTGCTTCCAAAAACAGCTGTCTCAACCCAGACAAAAGTAGGCGCAAACTACCAGTCACTTCAGGAAATGTTGATCATTGCTCTGACTTGTAGGGATGTACAACTCAGTACCCACAGCTGTTAGCTACCTTTTAAATTATTTGCTAAATTTCAAATTATCATGAACACAAGATTAACTATGTTGCTTTTTGCATGATAAAACATACAACATGAAAGTCTTTTAACCAACCAACTAGAGCCGAGTACTTCCATACATTCATGAAATACTTAAATGGTTTTCTGTCAAACCTGCCTTTCAAAAGATGGATACCTGCCATTATGAACATTGTTTGATTCTTCACTACTGGCTTAGTGATGCAAAAAGGAATAAAATTTCTTCTCTGCAGCTTCAGTATTTACTATAGACTGTTTCAAAGGAGAGAGCAAAAATAACATTTCTGCGCTGTGGCACTGAAAGTACACGTTAAGTATTAAAATCATAATTGTACTTTAAAAAATTGAATTCTTGAGCACAAATTATACAGAAGGGCAACATGAAAGAAGGAAAGCTGTGGTAGTGATTGTCCTAATGCATCCCCACACATTGTCAAAGGCAGGAGCTGCCCACAAAGAGCTTCCTCCTACAGTGAGAACTTTCCTCCAGCAGAGATGATAGTCACCTGTCCCAGGTGACATGGAAAAGCACAGTTAGCAGCACATGACTATCCATCTACTGTGTTGGTTAGCTGAGTTCTGCCCTTTTCTCTCCCTCTCTTTGTCTAATACCTCCAATGTCTGGCAGCCTATTCCAAATCCTGAACTTAAAATTTGATCTAATCTTCCTGTCTGGAGTCCAGTATGCTTCATTCAGGTAGAGAAACTGAGGATTACTGCCACAAAAACGTTAAGATCTTTTGGCACAACTAGAAACTACAGAACTTTCAGAGGTCATGCAGACTGCAATCATGAGACGTCAAAAAATTCCTGATAAAGCTTCAAGCCTCTGTTTACTTTCCTCGTGTTTCCATTCCTTGTGCCCCAGTCTAACACAGGAAAATACTGCACAGCAGGAAAAAAAAGCACAAAAAAACAATGAGTGCAAGGAAAAAAAAACCACCAGCAACTTGTATTTCCCATGATTTTCCCCACGGTCTTGTGGCATACCCAGTCTTCTCTGCTTTCCCACAGAGTGCCCCAAAGCATTACTTTTTTCTGCAAGATGTGTGGATAGTGTAACTGATGCATACCCCTTCTGCTGCATATCTCTGTTCATTTTTAAACAACCAGAACACACAAGTGTTGTGACTCAAATAGTTACAATAAAACACCACCAGCCACACAGATTTTGTCTTTTTGGATAACCTTTTTTTTTTACTGAAACTTGAGCAAAGTTTGGCTTTGGACAAGTAATCTGTACACTCAAAGGAACCCAAAATACAAATATATAATACTGGGATTCTACAGTAGCCAGAGATGTACACAATGCATGATTTTTTCTGACTGATACTGTGATGTGGATCCAAACTAACACTCCTGAAACCAGTGGAGTTTCCCAAAATTTGCATGAGCAGAGAGAAGGATTTGGCATATTGTCAAACCGTTCGTTTTAATTTGGTTCTGATGTATTTTCAGATATATGGGTAGGAACCTGATATGTACTATGATCTTTCAATGTGAATAAGCCTGAAAATCCTGTCTAGGCCTGTGATCGTCAAATTTTTATAATGTGCCAACCTCTAAACACTTTAAAGTTGAACCTCATGTAAGAGATTTACGCTTTCAATGACTGATTTGCTTTTCTTACTTACCTTTTGCAGCTCCTTTAGAAGTAGTCCATGGATCCCAGCTGAAACCACTGGTTTAGTCAAAATGGCAAATACTGTTTACAAAGAAAAGGCAAGAATAAAACTACGATGTGAAAAGAAGATGAGTATATATTTCTTATTGTAATCAGTATTTAAGGGCACAGCTACGTAGGCAGCTCCTGCACACACTCCCACACCAGTGGGAGCTCACCAGTGCACCCACAGTGCTGGCACCACACCTGTGACACCTGAGCAGCTCAGGGCAGCCAAAGCCCACAGGACTGAAGTAGGAAGCACACAGTGAGCTTCAGATGAGCACTCAGAGACACCTCTGGCATGTCTATGAGAGATGGAGTTGGAGCAGAGACTGCTGGCTGAGCCCACCTCAACTGCAAGGTACTGGAGCTTACCTGCTTGAACAGAAATGCAGATACACACACTGCATTTGCAGTAGAAGCACAAAAAGGTAAATCATGTATTGGTGCATATGATGTACACATGTACATATTTTATATATTTATTTTTCTTAGAAAACATTTCTGCTGTTTATGTCCATTAGTTTACAGATATTTATTCCCACTACAGTATCATTTATAATAATACTTTCGCTTCTATAGCACCTCCTCTTCAAGGATCTCCAATTGCTTAAAAACTTTAATAAATAAAGCCTCACATCTTGCCTGTGAGGTAGGTCAATACTATTATCAAACTTTACAGATGCATTAACTGAAGAACAGAGAGGTTAAGGCCCAAATTTTCAAACATTTGTACCTGAAGTCAAGCATCTAAACCCTCATTCAGATGCTTAAATAAAAGTCTTGTGATTTTCTTTGGTGCAGAAGATTCACAACTACTGCTGAAGTCAACAGGGGCTAATGGTCAGGCCTGATTTTAAGAGGCATAACCTTTTAGACAGCTAACGAGCAACTCCAAGTTGGAAAACATTGGTCTAAATACACGAATCATGGTCAGAGCCACAGTTGATCCCAGTAATTTATCTCCTCGGGGCCTTTATAGTACGGTATACAACTTTAAAAGGCTGGTGCGGATCTTTTTAAATAGACGTGACACAAAAATCATATACTGTTTCCACAAACTGTGTCCATTGTCACAGAGTTTGTATAAACATTGCTCGGGTTTGTGGGGTTTCTTGGGCTTCAGGGGGCTGTTTTTCACAGACTTGTGATAATCAAGAAAACGCACAGTACACATCACTTGTGCAGTCATAAAACACATCACATCTGCTGTCTTTACATTTCTACATAGTAAATTCCTTTGCACTTGTGATAAATATAAGTGGTCAAGTAAAGGTCTATTAAGAGGATACTTGTCAAATATCATGCAGACATCTTGCAAAACACACATACTAAAAGATCACTTTTAAAATTCTTGAATTGTTAAGCACGAAAATAATTACCTCATTCCATTACAGTACTGTGTAGAAACACGGAATAAGCAGCATTATCTTATTCCCAATAGATTAGATTATAACAACTAATTAAGTTTAAAAAATTCAGGCACCAAATGAATTATCCTGCAACATAGAACAGTATCTATATAGAGTGTTCTCCTTAATATACTACAAAACCAGCTGCATGGCAACATTTTTCCATTTCGTATTATGAGCATCTTGTCACGTTTCAAAGACATCCTTGATATTCCAATCTTACAGAACAAAAATGTTTTCTATTGGCCATTACAGAAACTCCCAACACAGAAGAGACTTATCAAAAGGGAAAATCACGGTCTTATTATAGCTACTTTGACTGAAGGCAAATGTTCAATCACAATTAGCTACTGCATTCCATTTTTACAGTGATGCTGAAAGTCTTTAATGTGGGCTTCTCTCACTGCGTAAAAATGGAAATCAATGGCCAGTGAAATATTACTCCCTACCACAGAAGTCTCTTAGCTCTATTTTAGAGCTCCATTAATTAAATAATCTTCCATAAATTTTTGTAAGTGTTCAATGTAGTGTTTCAGTCTCCCACATTAAATTAGAATTTCAAAGAATTAAATAATACAGCTTATTTTAAGCAACCATCAGAGGGCTCAATGGTCTTCTAATAAAATTATAATAAAACCATACGCAATACATTGTAGGAAACTTTGGCTCAGTCTCTTTTAAGATAATACATTTCTGTTACAGCTTCTTCTGTATGTACTTGTTAACTTCATAAAAGGCAAAACACAAAGCGCATTTAACGTCGTGATCCTGTTCTGCTCCTAACCACAGTGAATCTCTCCAATTATCTTCCAGGTGGGGGCAACAGTAAGCCAGTTTTCTTTAATCGCGATTGTGTCCTTCTGCATCAGGAGCTCAGAACCCGGGTGCGCTCCCGCAGAGGCGAGGAGGAGCGCAGCCCGCAACCTCCACCTCCCCAGGGAGGCCCTTCCAGGCATCTCTCGCTGCTGGAAAGGCGCGCCCTGCCCTCCCTCCTGAGCGTCCGGACCCTCCGGGACCCCTCGCCGGGTCACCCTGCAGCCCATCCGCACCGCCTCGGGCCGCGCCGGTGCCACAGGGCCCACCGTGACATCGGGTCAGGCCCGGGGACGGTCACCGCGGCAGGGCTGGCACCTGTCACCGCGGCGGGCCCGTTAG
>WEIV01012677.1:420865-436711 GCA_013390005.1 Calyptomena viridis
GCCGCCCCCGCAGCACGGCCGGGCGGGGGGTCGGTGCTCTCCCGCAGCCCCACCGCGCTGCGCGGCTCCGGGGAACACGTCTGGGCGCCGGGTAGTTTTTAGTCCCGCCGTACATTTTTTTTTTCCCCCCCTCATTTTGTTCATTTTAACAGTTCATGAGCATTCCCCACCATCATGCGCTGGGACCCGCGGTTACGATGACAAGGCACTCGTTAGGCACGAACACCGCTGGTGAAGGGCTAATATGGGATGACAGGGTGACTCTTCCGTACACCGTAGCGCACAGGTTGATACTTCACTGCTCTTCGGGAAGAATCTTTTGTGCACTGTGATTATCTTTCAGTTCGCACAATGAAAAGGTACTTTATTCCGGAAACAGGAGGCGGAAGGACCTGCTGTGGTGTTCGTATTTATATCCTGACATCGCTATATGATTGAGAGCTTTTGCCCAGTTTAATGAAAAACAATCCAAACAGTGAAATGTCAATAGCTGGCAATGTCGTCTGTTAAACAGTCAGATAGATTCGCTAAATCAAAATCTGCACTGTCTTGTCAGGGAAGTCTGGGAGTAACTCCTTTATCTTCAGGTGTAGCATAGGCCATAATAGTGATTATTTCTCTTGGTACTTCTGAAACACGACACGAGGGTAGCTCTAGGCAGGTAAGGCCTGTGTTCCAGGTGCATTGCATTGGGCTGCTGTCTCTCTAAAGCTGTATGTTGGGCATGTCGACTCTGGCCTGAGCTTCAGCTTGGACACCTTACCCTCTCCTCTGCCATGTAACACGTTGTTATCATGTGCTTCATGGCAAATGCTAGGGAAAGCTCCCTCTTCTCAGTGCTGGACCCTTCTTTCTGTGCTAGGACTTAGTTATTGAACCCTGAGCATTCTTGAACAGACAAACAAAATGGGGAAACCGTTCTGTTGGAAGACTGACTTGTTGGAAAGATGAAAAGTCGCATACTGGCTTTACACATTGGTAAATTGTGATGGCAGATCCAAAGATCGTCCTTGCTCAATAAAGTTAGCAGAAGAGGGATTTTCTTAGCTTAATTTTCTTAGCTGAATTTTCTTAGCTTACCATAAACTGGAATAATGGGATAAAGTCAAACCGAGAAAAAAGTGGCAACATTCTCTGTAGGGAGAGACATATCCTTTTTATAATTTATCCTAGGAGATAAATTTTAAAATCCTTTTAAAAATCTTAATTCTGTCTCCAAGAAAAAGAAAGATGACTCTTGCTGTCACTGTCCATAGTACACAGCTACTTGGCATGTGGAGTCAAAAATCACCCTGAGCTAATCTGCCTGATGAAGTTGGGCTGTTTTCATCTTACTCTTCAATTTTTTAAATGAAATCTCGCCATGTTTACTCAGGCATTCTTATATTCTAAAATGTATGTTTCTGGTGGTTTGTTTATTTTGTTTTGCCTTTGTTTTTGTGGATTTTTTTCTTTTGCTTGCTATTGTTTCCCAGTTAGCGTCATGTTTGTATTTAATTAGTTCATTGTTAAAAGATGTATGTCAAATTATCCCAGGCACTGCCCTTCCCCTTAATATTATTACCTCTTTCATAACCCTACAACTTCCAATTAATTGTCAAAACACATGAAAGTCCTTAGATCCAAGCAAACATGGATTAATTCTTGAAGAAAATTTTTTTTAGCCACTGTAGCAAATGCTGTAATAAGGTCCAGATACATTATCTGCATTTCTGGTTCAAACTGCTTTTCCCCTGTCTTTTGTGTTCTGAGTTTTCTTATCTGATGTGTGTCTGCCTTGAGGTCAACTGAAACTCCATCTAATAAGGATATGAAAATCAGAATTGGAAAGCTTCCTGTAATACTTGCATGAAAATTACATAGAATAAATGAGGAAGTTGAGCATAACTGAAAAATAATAATAACTAAAAAAAGCTAAATTCAAAATTAGGATGAGTTTTTTAAAAAATAAAACTAAGAATGAGAAAAACTGAGTTTCTGAGGCACAGAAACTTCCTTGTTCATAATTACCCTTGTGAACACAATGCTGTATAACACTGTCCCACACCCACAAGGTTATCCTGCGCCATTTGGTCCCTAGAGAACATTATTTAGCAAAACATGTAAGGTGCTGATGGGATGCTGCTTTATTCTGTGGAAGGGAGTGACTCCTGTTTGCCTCTTTGTGTGTCTAGTGGCACTTATGCATTCTGTCCTTACCCTCCTCCTAGCACAGGAACTCGTGTGGTGACATGGCAAGCCAGTTCTTGGAGACAATCCCACTGAACACTCTTTGCTTTCTCCTTAGTTTTTCTGCTGGAACAACTCAGTGAAGCAGGTTGCTCCCTGGGTGCATGAGATGTGCAGCCAGGTGAGGGAAAATGCTGGTGGCTGTGTGGTCAGGAGAGGAAATAAGGCTGGGACCACGGTGACAGTGATTTACACAGACTTCCCTTACTATGGAACAAAGCCATTAATGAGTTCAGCCCTCTTTTCTTAGTCCAGCATCACATCAAGTATGTTATAGTTGTCTCCCGAGAGGTGATAATCCAGAGCCAGGCTTGAAAGGCTGCTGTGACAACCTGAAGAATGAGCTGTGCTCTCGTATCCCCTGACAGCCCTACCTGTGTGGGATAGTGTCCAACTGTAGCTCTGGAGGTTTGTGGAGTCACCAGGTAGGATGTTTGTCTGTGCAACACACACTCCTACTCCTTGTGACATGGTGCTGCCCTGGCTTCTTGGCCACTTGGACAGGGAGGGTGTCCAGCCCAGAGTCAAAGGTGGCCTTTTAGCTGGATTCTTCCAGCAACTGAACCCGTGATTCTTCACAAGCAGAGGAGCTGGACCATGAGTACTGGAAAACATCTCCATGATGAATTTAAAGACTTCCTACATAGAGATTGAAGAGAAATTTCTTCAGATTTCTGGAAGACTTAGCTGTATTTCTGAAGATCCAGATGTATTCTCTTTTAGTCACTTTAATTACAATGAGTATTTATTCTTTGGAGTGTCAGCTTGTAGGGACTGTTCTTTAGTGGGAGACGTATTAGTTGTTGCAAAAAACCTGAAATGCATCTCAGCTGATTCTGAGGGCTGACTTTTGGCTGAACCACTATAGGAGACTTTGCATGTTATTCAGTAGAAGTTGTTACAAATTCAGAGCAAAAGTGGCAAACAACAATTACAAAATACACATTTTTTCCACTTCCAATACTAAGAATTGATTTTTAGTGTTTTAAATACTGGGCCTGATTTCTCTAGTGCAGTGTGCCAGTTTCATGCTGACGCAGGACTTGATCTAAGAGGTGCAACAGTGTAAAATGAACTCACTGATGAGTCAAGCCCAAAATCTCATAGNCCAGTTTCATGCTGATGTAGGACTTGGTCTAAGAGGTGCAACAGTGTAAAATGCCAGTTTCATGCTGATGTAGGACTTGGTCTAAGAGGTGCAACAGTGTAAAATGAACTCACTGATGAGTCAAGCCCAAAATCTCATAGAAGAAGCTGCCCATTTTTCATAAGAGACATACTGACATATACCCTTGCAGCATTAATGTCAAGTTTAGCTAGCTTAATTCTTAAGAATGTCTGTGTTGTTGTACAATATGTATGTTAAATGAAATTTGACATCTTCCTTTTTATTTACAGGTAGGAAGAAAATTCTTCCTGATGAATGGGCAGGACAGCAATGGATCAGATGCCAACCTATGCACAGCAAAAAAGTGAAACATCCTGTTTTATCCTTATGCTTTCTATACATTGCAGCAATTAACTAGCTTGTCTAAGACTGATGCAAACGTCGTTGAAATCTGACAGCTTTTTAGATTAGTCTGTGTGGTTTAATGTACTGTGGCAGTTGACATCAGAAACTTTCTCACAATATTTTATATCAGGAATTTTTTACTTTTATAAAAGCCTGCTTATTGTATGTTTTTCTAAATTGTGTTAACTAACTGAGACTAGAGCTCATTTGGTAAATATTTAGAAAAACAGAATTCACTTCTTTTTCATTCTTCCACTCTGGTTTAAGGGTGGTCTTAAGGCTGGGGATAGTACATAATTTCTGGTGGGAATAATTCTGGTTATTCCCATCCATTTATTTTCCATAATCCTGTTTTCAGCACAACCCAAACAGGCAACTGCATTACAAGGTTTTGTTAAGAAAAGATGAAATTGTGAGGATATAAGTGCAATACACTTATCAAGTAGCTCAGGTTTAACAGTAACAAGGAGATCACCACAGACTTGCCATCCAGAGGAAACCCAACTCAGAAATGTTATTTGAGCTGATGCCAGACATGGGCTGACTCTACAGTTTTGGCAGAGGTGACTGATACTCCCTGTGTAGACCTATGTTTAATCCATCTGATGGGAGTATCAAGAGGGATCATTTGGGCTCCAGAGCTGTGCACCCCTTGGATCTCTTGGGCTGTGCTCTGCAGCAAAGCCCAGCCAAAGGAGCCTGCATTTCTCATGGAATGGAACTTTATTATTGGCGCCTTGGAGCAGGAACTGCAGATCTGCCCTGGGTGTTTGCAGGAGTTTAATTAATCTCATAGAAATCAGTATTTAAATTGGTGCAGTCTTTGGGCTTGGTTGCAGCTTTGGGAATGAATGTTTTTTTATAAAATTTATTTTTATAACATTTACCTTTTCCTAAGCAAATGGCACTTCTTCAAACACTTTGCTTATGACATAACTGAGTCCAGAATCCAGGAATTGGACTCTTGGATTTAACTGATATTTTTTCAAAAGGGACCAGGCTAAAAAGAGGGAAAATCTCAGAGAAGTCCTTTGTTTTGGCCAGCATTGTGTTTTCTGCACGTCAGAGTAATAGTGAAAATTTATTCTGACACTGGGTACTGATTTAGGTGGCAGTGTGGGGCTGGCACAGCCTGTTTGGACTTGCTTGGTGCAGCATGTTGGCACAGCAGCCTCTGCAAGGAGACAGATCTCTGCAGAGCAGGGCATTTCAGGGTGTGGGACTGCTGTCTCGTGGCACCTTGGGGCTCAAAATTAGCTAAATGTCATGGCTGTGCTGGCCACAATAAAGCAGCTCATGGGGAAAATACAGCCAAAATTAATAATTACTCTTAATGGTGATTAGAGTAATTAGTGAAAGCCAGCATGCCTATTTAATCTTGGGCAGTTACTTTCTGCTACCCAAATTGTCCTTGCATTGTACTGAGATAATATATGGAATCACTTTAAAAGATTACTTAGTCCTTTGGGGGCTCAGTTTAAAATACACAGTACAAATTTCAGTTACTGATTTTGTTGCAGGATATCATCAGTAACCTTGAGGGATGGTTATCTCTGAAGAGAAATCCTGATCCAGTGAAGCCAGTTAAGAATTTTTGTCATTGGCTTCAAAGTGGCCAAGTTTTTGTCCTTCATAATGACAGGGACATATTTTAAAACAGCTTGGAAACAACTACTGTTGCTCAGACCACAATCTTATGTATATATGCTTGAATCAATTCAGAATGAGAAACAGATGAAGAGCTTGGGAATTTTTACATTCATGCTACTGCATATATTCATATATCAAAATGGTAATTTTTTGTTTGTTTTGAGCTGAAGTGGGCACATGGGAGTTTCTTTTTTTTTCCTTTTTTTTTTTTTAAACAAACTATAACACCTTCTCACAAGAAATAGCAAATTTAAACGTCACTTGACAGGAACCTAAAAGCTACCTGGATCTCTGCAATACTGGAGGAGCCCAGCCTCTGCTTTTAAAAGAGGCATCAGTCAGAAAAGCAAACCAATTGTTAGAGGTGAATTACGAACAATCATAGATGGAAAGAGAAAACATGGTTTTGTCACTGTATGAACCATGTGCTGAACACTGTGCACTTCTGAAACCTCTTCTCTAAGAAGGAAAATGTTCAGGCAAGAGCAAGATGGACCAGGGCTTGGGAAGATCTTCCTTATGAAGGAAACCCAACAGACCACGACTCCACAGCCTGTGGAAGAGGTGGCTTAGAGGGGCGTTGTTTTTAGTCTAATTGAGTGCTGAGCAAGCCAAGTGACTCAGACCCAGCAAACAGATCTCCAGCATTACAAAGGGATGGAGACTGCCAAAAGAGATGCTGCCAACTTCCAAACTCACCCTGCCAAGGGTGACCGTAACTCTAGAAAGAAAGGGATATCTGATTTGTTACTTGGCAATACACACTATAGTCCTGCTGTATAGTCTGTACTGCTGGCCCAGGATACGTATTGGATATATGTTTCATGATATCAGAAAGGAGGATGAGAAGCTTCATTCTGATGGGTAGATTAGATATTAAATATTTTGTAACAAAACCAGCTAACAACTGGGATGTTTTTCTGATGGAAGTGAAAACTCAGGATGTTACATTTGGAGAGAAAATCAAGAAAGGTATTCTTTCATCCTAATTTGAAATCTAAATTACATTAATTGAAGAGTATATAGTTCCTGAATTTATGAGTAAGAATATCTGAAAATTTGTTTAATTGCCTTTTTTGCTAGTTTTTTGGTTCACAGTTTGTTTTCCCCACAAAAATGTAGTCCCAGTAATAAATGCCAATTTGGAAGAATTCCACTGGATTTGTTGTAGTTGCTGCAGTTGCACTTTCTTTAGTGAGTACAGAATCAGGTCCTGTGTGTGTGAATTTTCCATGAATTTAAGACCTGAGGGAATATAATCAGAAGCCAGGCTGAGATCCCATTCTAGATCAAGTCCTTCATTTGCAGGTTATAAAATCAGTAAAAAACAAGCTTGGCAGTTATGTTAAAAGAGACCTTTGGATGATTTTATCAACAGCAGAAGAGGCAATTAGTTCTTCATGCTAGAAATCATCATGTAGCTCATTTTAGGAGATGTGATCTATATTGGCTGGGGTTTTTTGTGTAGAGTGAAAAATACCATATTTGGAAGAAATTTTCCTAAGGCCACTTCAGGTCTCTGTAAACACTTCTTACCTCAAGAAACTTATCCTGTAATCCCAGATAAACATTTTTATCTGGTGTATTTAGGTCACTATTTGGCTTTATTTATTTCTATAGTCTTGTCTTTTGTCTGAGTTATTTCTTTCTTGTCTGAGGCTTCAAGTAAGTTTTTAGAAACTAATGCAAGAAACCACTCAAGGAATGCAACTCCTCTCAACTCTTGCACTGCTAGAAACCTCATAACCACTAAGGAAGGATGGTTTTCTCTTCAGCCATTGACAGGAGAGCTGCCAACAAGATGATGATCCATGGTAGATGGTCAACAATCATACTTAAAAGTTCTGTAGGTGTTGTCGTTGTTTTTCAAAAGTGTATATTCCCCAGATGAGCACAAATAAATAGAGATAACAGGATAGGCATGGATGTCTTCTCTAAAATGATCCATGGAGGTTTCAGGTCTTGTTGACTTGCACAGTGTACATGCAAGAGCCATGGGTCAGGCAGTAGCATTGTAAATGCTGCCCTGACATCCACCCTCCAGTCAGAAAGTGCAGCATCTCCTGTCAGGTGTGGTTGGTCACCTCTCAGATGACATCAGGCATTCAACAGCTCGATGTAGAAGAAAAATTTTATTTAAATAGTTTTAAAAAAAGGCTTATTAAAATAGCTGTATAGGAAGTTGGTAGAGTTTGCATTACAGGGAGATAGCAAAGTATGGCCATGTTTCTGTCAAAAAAAAAAAATATTGAAAATGCCTGCCATTTGGTGATATTTAAATGCATTTCAACAGCAAAATGTTTGCTCTGAGAATGAGGCATAGTACAAAATTACTCCTACTGTGAGTTATTAGAGGTGAAAGATCAATTATGACTCCATTCTGAAGAGGGATGAGGGAGCCACCCAGACAAGCCACCTCCTCAGTCTGCCTGTCTCTGAATTCAGTGGTGTCTCCACAAGGAGGTCTCTAAGTGCAGGGTAGCCCTATCTTTCTGCCTTCCTTATGGATCGATCTCTTTTCCTTTCTTCCTTCCCCTCATCTGAAGATGGGCACATTTTTAAGGGTTGCAAACTGCTTCAGAAAGCAAGGGCAGGACAGCCTCAGGCTCTGAAAACACACTGCTCACACCAGGAAGAAATAGTTATCTCAGCTGCAGTTATTCACACGTAAGAATAGCAGTGCCCTTGCTTCATCACTGGCTGAATATTAATTGCTAGAATCGGGGCAAATTCCCAGAATCAAAGTGATTTTTTCTTATTGCCCTGTAGAATTCATTTCACAGCTTCCACTGTTTGAAGTGGATGACTTGTAATATTTTTGATGAATCAAGACAAGTGCTGTCAGACCTCTTAATGATTGTTTCTAGCTACTATACCTTAAAAAATGTACATATGTATTGTTCTTGGTTTACTGCCAGTCAATCAATGTTAAAACGCTGACATATGGATGTGGGATTTTTTTCTGTCTTTAAAATAGGATCAATGACATTAAGGTTTGTCATGTAAATAGTAGAAATAAAGCAAAAACCCCAAGAGATATTTATGGCTTTAGGCTGACATCTGTAATGTGGGTGGCAGTAGAATGAAAAAGTAGAGAATTTCAAAGCTGTTCATAGTTGAATGAATTGACTAGTGATATATATTTTAGTGGTTTAAAAAGCATTAGTTACCCAGAGTTCATGCATAAAACCAAAATAAATATATAAACTAAAGACAAAATAAATCTATGAACTGGCTGCACAAACTTCTATCCATTTCATTGCTTATTTTCCACTCCTACCCTTTCTTCTCTGGACTGCTCATTCATAAATTGTCTGGAAAAAAAAATTAAGAGGAAAGTAGCTCCCATCAAAAGTCACTGTTGCCCTTGTCAGGATGCTTTTTGATGGCTGAGTCTCTGCAGGGACAGAACAATCCTGATGGCCAGGCTGACCTGCCCTGGCAGTGCCCAGCTCCATGCTGCAATTAGACAGAATTTAGAGGAAAGAAAAATACCCTCAGTCTGTTGCATTCCAAACAAAGTGTTCATGCTGCCTTAATGCAGGAATAAACATTTAGAAGGCATAATGTTGCAGCTTCAGAAATGATGACAGGACATTTGATGCACTAAGGTGTCAGTAAGGAGAAGTTATCAAAGGGCAGGATGGAGAGGTACCTGACTTTCAAATCCATCCTCTGCTCTTAACGGGATGAAGAAACATGGAGAATGGGCAGTGCTCAAAGGGCATTTGGAAATGGTCTCTGCCAGGGCAGAATAAACTGCTGCTCCCCAGCACTGGTGAGTATCAATTTATTTTCCCTCCAAAAGGGACGTGATTAAAATGGGCAGCTCCTTTCCCATAGTTCTTGCTCAGCTTTGTACATGCTGGCTGTGAGATGCCCATTAGCAGTTGACTGCTTAGAGACAACAACACACGGTGTTCAGGCTTCCTGCTCTGTGTGTGGGCTCTCAGCAAAACAGACTTTTCTAGAACAATAGTTTTCTTGAAAGGCAAGGCAGTTGTAAAAAGTAGGGTATTATGCTGTATTCAATAATAATTACTCAATAACTGTAATCTTGTGACTGTCTTTACACATGCTGAACGAGGATTTGTTGAAGAGAGCATGCCAGGGATATTTTTTTATATTAGAATATTTATTTATTCCAATAATGCTTGGAATAAAGCAAGCAAAGAGAAAGGATGTTTGTTCTGCTGTGCCCTTTCAGCAGTGTCCTCTTCTCTTTCCAGAGGAGCTGCTTATAAGGATGTGGAGCTGGACACCATTAGCAAAGACCCTCTCAGGCACTTCTGCAGGGGTGATTTACAGAACCTGCTGGATTCCCTTGTCTTTGTGCCATCCCTGTGTCATTGACAGCATAAAAGAATGTAAAGAAATGTACAGTTTCAAGTACATTGAGGGAAAACTCAACTCAGAGAAAAAGAACTTTTTACCATTTTAAACCTGTTGTTGAGACAGCCAGGTTTTTTCCAGAGGGCTGATACTCTTATGATAGTTTTTAAAAATTCTTAGGGGTTAAGTTTGATATTTAAACAGAACATTCTTAATTTCTCTTCTGCTGTTTTTCCTAAAACACTGAAATAGCAAAAAGTGTGGTATAGCCTACAAATAACTAGAAATGTTGAGAACATCTCTAGGAATTTCACAGTAGATGTGTGTGCAATTGAAGTGTCCAAGTGATATGGTGCGGAATAATTATTTAAATGACATGCTAATCATTGCTGGAAATTAGCAATACCATTTCAAGCAATGCAAATCATAAGCAATTACATAGAATTATCTGGTTACTTACACTGCAAACAGAAAAGCTAATTATTCCTACCCAAGACAGCAGACACAGCTTCAGCACATTCTCTTTCTTGCAGTTTTTGGAGATGCATTCATCTTTCCAAGTTCTAAAATTCACTTTTCTTTTTACATTCTCTAAAACTGAATATATGACTATAGATAATAAGGATTTTATAATAAAATTATGAGAGAATTATTCAAGAACAGGTCTACAATTTCATTTTCTTCCGTGCCTAAAGTTATGGGAATCAATGAGCAGTTTGGGTCCCAAAGGACTGATATGTTTAACACACACTGTGTGATGGAGCTTTACATTTTAAGACCATCTGTGCAATGACAATCACTACATGTTCAGTGCATTGAAGCCTGTGGAGATATTACAGATCCAATCATGCTGTACCTCTCAGCAAAACTAATGAAGGTATTGGCAGAGAAAAAAATTTGTCCTAGTCAGAAATGGCCTACAAAACATGCAGGCTTGAGACCCATTGCAGCAGTGCAGACTCTTGTGCCACATCAAGCTGGTTTTACATCGTTACTTCTTTAATGGAGATCAAACCTGGGAGAGATGCAATGGGAATTGTACCTGCCTGTGGCGTTACATTGCAGACACAGGTTCCTCCTGCTGCAGAGCAAAGCCTGGTGACACTCTGTGATTCTTTCTTTATTGACCTTTGTTGCAAAAAAAATTTTTTATAAAAACATTTCTTCAAGCTGAATTTTATTTGGACTTTGGTATATATTAAATCAAAAGCAAAAAATTCAAGTGCTGTGAAAACCATAGCCTCTCATGTGGTGGTTTCTAAGTGTGCTTTCTACAGAACTTTTTAATCTTTTCACCATATTTTAAAATCTTCAGTTCTTCCAGCTGAGCTGAGAAAATTCCATTTTGTTGCCTGTGAGGTTAGTGGGTGGTTGGGTCTGACATTCAGTACTGAAAGTCTCAGATCCAAAAGAATGTGTTCAGTAGCTTGTCAACTAAATGTAATGAAAAAGCAAAAGTCTTATAAGAGGAGTACTTCTAACTTGTGGTATTAAAGCACACAAATTTTAATGGTTTCTTTCACAGTATAAACAGTAAAAAATGCAAATTCCAAAAAGTGGTGAAGGAAGTTGAAAGTAAAAGTTGGGCTCTAAGTATGTTGAGAGAACAACTGAGGATGATGAAAACGTATGGGATGAAGCTGAAAAGAAAATTCGTTCAAACCTGTTTTAATACAATGTGCTGTGATAATTGATGAGTTGGTGGGATTTCTGTCTTCAAATGGGGAAGAAGAGGCTCACAGAAGAGTGTTGAGTTCCACCCCTCCCTCTGGCAACAGCCCACATCCCACTGCCAAGCTTGGTGGTCCCAGGTCACAGCGTGCTGGTGTTTGTAGCTCTGCCCTGCCAAATCTTCATCACTCCTCCAGTTATTAAAGTTACCAGTAAGGCCTCTCCCCTGGTACCAGAGACAGGTACCAGAGACATCGTGCAGTGGCTCTCTGCCTACTCTATGGCAGTTTCAGCAGAAGCTTCAATTTGTCCATGTTCATGTCATTTCAGTGTTTTTTTGTTTGGAAAACTGCAGTTCTGACATTTGTATTTATAATTAATAACCCACAGTGGCCTCGAAGGGCTCTCAGCCAAAGTAACTCTAAGTGTGATCTTCTGCAGTGAAATGTGGTTGCTGTCTGTAGAGTGATGGTAAAAGTTGTGCTCATATTTTGCTCCTCGAGGCCCATTCCCTCAGCTTACGAGTCAAAACAAGGCTTGTCTGGCTGTCAGGATTGCAAACTCAGGCTGACATCTGAAAACTGTGCTGTGTTCTCCTAGCATCATCATCCACCCCCAGTCGTGGAATTTGTACTTCACTCTTAGCTTTGTTGATGCTGGAGGCAAAATTATCCACCATCATGACAGTGACACCCGTTGTTGTTAAGGAAATGCCTTCAGCACAAGGCACTATTTTCAGCTTCCTCAAAAGTTATCCTTTATATTTTCATCTTTCACACTTATCCTCAGCCCAGGGGTGATTTTCTTCCCTAGTGAAAATGTAGCTGAATGCTGACCAGCTATTAGTGAGATACATTGGCCCTGGATAAGGCAGTTTCACTAGATAAAGCTTTAAAAACATTTTTTTTTGGAACTGGACAGTTTATAAAGAGCTTCTTTTAAACACTCTCAGAGCACTGCTCATCTAGTGCTTTGCAGTGACATTGATTCCAGTGGTTTTACAGAAAGCAGCCTTTCTAAATGTCAGGAAATCTGTATGGGCCACAGCAAGTGTGGGATAGTTCTTGAATTTCTTTATTTGTTAAATTTTGGTGGCTTTTTTTCCTAAAGCAAATCTATTAAGGAGCCAAATCCTGAGTATTTTTCTTGCTCATCAGAGGTAATGGGAGATGAGTCTCAGGAAAAGGCAATTAGAACATTGTTCCATAAGGGAATAGAAGAGAAATGATTCATACTCTTGCTTTGAGCAAGAGTAAACAAGTTGTTCTGTGAGCAGTAGAAATGATAAAACAAGGTTCCTATAGATTTTTACATTTTCACATTACTAGGCATTTTCCTTTGCAATAGTTAGTCTTCTGCCCTCAGTTCTCTCCTCAAACTCTCCATCCTCTCTGTGGCCTGAACACCTCCCACTGATATGCTGCAGTTCTTCCTGCAATCCTCTAGGCCAACCTGGAAGTATCTTTATTTCACTCTTCCAGGTCCCCCATAAACATGCTGCTGTACCCTGCAGCCTTGCCAGAAGCTGTTTGGTACTGCATAGGCAAGAGGTGGAATTGCCAGCAGCACACCTGGAAATAAGTGTGTCCAGAGGGGTAGCTCAATTTATGTCTCTGTCCACTATTCCACTGCCATTTCTCCCAAAAACTGCTGGAGTACAAGTCTGTGGAAACCTCTGCTCTTGTGATGATTGTGATTTGAATGTGCCAGTTGGTACGAAAATTGGTTGAGGAGAGGTGGTAGGGGCAGTTTGGTAGATCTTTATCTTCTTAAGAAAATGTCCAAAAGCCATTAATGAGTTTTCTTTGTGTCCTAAACCTACAGCTACGAGATGGTGAAGCCATAACAGGGCAAGGCATAAGAGGAATGAATAAGATCACTTGGTGTGTTCAGCTGGAGGAGACTGAGGGGAGACCTCATTGCAGTTACAACTTCCTCATGAGGGGAAGAGGAAGAACAGGCACTGATCTTCTCTCTGGTGACCAGTGACAGGACCCAAGGGAATGATATGAGGCTGTATCTGGGGAGGTTTAGGTTGGATGTTAGGAAAACATTTTTCACCCAGAGGTGATTGGGCACTGGAACAGGCTCCCTAGGGAAGTGGTCACAGCCCTAAGCCTGTCTGAGTTCAAAAAGTGTTTGGACAATGCTCTCGGGTAGATGATGTGATTCTTGGGGATGGTCCTGTGCAGGGCCAGGAGTTTGACTTGGATGATCCTTGTGGGACCCCTCCAACTCAGCATGTTCTGCAATTCTGTGAAACCAGACCTGAAATGTTTCTTTCACTTCATAAATCAGCCTATATCAGGAACACAACTCCCACAAATCCTTTCACTTTCGACAGCAAAAGAAGGGTCACGGACTTCCATTATCAGCACTTGTCATTGCTCATGTTGATTCCAAGACATGGACAAGGCATATTAAAATTAACTATAAGTAGAAATCCCCACCCTGCTTTTTTTTTCTCTATGAAGTATAGAGTAAATTTGATTAAAAAACCCTCAGTCCTCCTGAATTCTTATCACCTGGATGCTGACATTCTCACTGAGGCACACTCCCACTAACCTAAGTGTGTGCCTGAAGAGGAATTAGGGAGAAGCTGGCTGCAAATAGTTAGTTCTATTTTAATACTTGGGAAGTATTATAATGACATAAGTATGTAGGCAGATCAGATAAATATTGACTTGTGGTTGACAAGGGGATGTTTTAAAATACCTACTGAGTGCTGGCCCTGGCCGTGGATTTTCATTCCTGCTTTCCACTGTGTCTCTGGAAGAGATCCTATCCCTCTGGCATCAGCTGCAGGTGGGCACCTGCAGGGTTGTAATTTTACTATTCAAATTAACACGTTAAAACTTGTACATGTTGTAATATGGGTGGACAAAATAAGAATGAAGTCTTTTTAAAACGCCTTTTGTAATTCAATGAAAATAACCATGAAGGGACTATGGATTGAACTAATCCAGCTCTACTGAAGTCAGTCTATGTAGAAGGAATTAAGCATTACAAATGCAATTTTTAATTGCAATTCTATGCTTGTGTATGTTTCACATGTCCGAGAAACAGGAAGAAGAACATAAAAGTTTCCCAGATACTTATGAGTGCACCTAGGAAATTATACAGCCGTGAAAAAAACAAACCCAGAAGCAAACAATGAATAATTCCCCCAAGTAAACAGCACAAACATATAACTGAGTGGGAGCAGCAGCTTCCCCTCTCAGCCCGTGTGAACTGGTTCTGCAGTCAGGTGAGCTGCAGCCCTGTCATCATGGGCAGGGAGGAGTGTGTGCACACACAAGCAATCAAGAAAGCACTTGAAACGTGATATCACCTGCAGCTTCGGTTGGGCAAACCTCTAATAATAGAAGATTGCATTTTGAGAAGATAAAAGGCAATGAACCACGCAAACAATTAGATGAGATCTGTGGAGTCTGCCCTGGAGTCTGGATGGGGGTGATGGAGAGCTGTCCCTGGGATTCCTCACAGGGGTCACATGGCTGGTGGCCGTGGGCTTGCCTGGCCCCAGCCCAGGCTGGGTGGTGAGATGACTCTGCCATCTCAAGAGTGCTGGCACTTGCAGGGCCTGTGTGAGCACCTCCTATGGACAGCCCAAACAGAGGCACAGGGATGAAGTGACTTGGTAAAAATGAAGGAGCACGGCTTTAGTTTCCAAGGGTTCTGGAAAGAAAAGCCTTGATGCAGTTTTGGATAATTTAGGGTATTTGAGAGTAAAATAAAAAGTAACAAACTTGAAATGAATCTATGTTGAGCAAATAGTGATTCTGCAATCCTTGTAAAAAACATATTTGTGGGAATAGAAATGGGCTGTTCTAAAAAAAAAAAAAAATGTATATTATATAAATGTGCCAACAGAAGTAAGATCCTTAGTGTTTCAAGAGCAGGAATCAGCGAGGATCACTTGTGACAAGTCTTGCAGCCCCAGAGAAGATTGAGAGGCATCTTCCAAGTGATAACTCCTCTCTTTCTATGGGAAGCTCTGTAGCTGTATGTAAGGGATGAAATGCTTAGAGATGTATCCTTTTAGATGTATGTGTGCATGTGATGTATACAATATAGATGTGCAAATATTTGGGAGAACGAATAAAAGCTGACTCCGATATGGGACAAAATGAAGCCAGGCACAGAGTACATTTTACAACTGAGAGGTGAATTGACAGGAGATGAGCCCACGTAGCCTGTCAAATATCTCAGTGTGATTGAGAGCATTCTGTGCTCAGGTTAAGAAAGCAGCTGTGCTTATCTCGAAGCAGATTATGTTTGGGTTTTTTACCAGGGTCATTATGGCAGGAAAAACACCAGAGGAACGCGCTGAATGTCCTGCCCCCGCCGGGTGGGGACCCGTGGGGTTGGGAGCACGGCCCGGCCGGCAAGGGGCGCTCCCGGGCGGGGCCCCGCACCTGTGCGGGGCGTGGCAGGCTCACCTGTGCGGG
>WEIV01012677.1:436808-490231 GCA_013390005.1 Calyptomena viridis
CGCATCCCGCCGCCTGTCCGGGCTGGTGGCCGAGAGGAGGGATGGAGGGGCCGGGGTGCGAGCGGGCGCCGGGGAGCGCCGTGTGGTGCCGCTGAGCGGCTGCATCCCGGCCACTCTGGCGAGGCGGCGTTGGTTTCTCCGCTCATCCCCCGCTCATCCCCATCGCTGACGCCCCGAGATGAGGCGGTCGGTGCGAGCGGGACCCGCCTGCAGATGGGCCTCGGGCAGCCTCACTCTGGGATGCGGGTTTTCCCGTGGACAGCGGCTGGGAAGGCACAGTTCTGTTCCCCTCGAGTCTCTCTGTCCGAGGCGCACCTGCCGCGGTGCTGCGCTGTCCCTGGCCCCGCTGCCTCCCGGGCCTGGGCCGTGAGCGGCTCATCCCTGTTCTTTGCAGCCAGGGTGCCGATGGAGAGACAGGCTGAGCTCCCTGCTCTTCCCCCTGGCTGGGCAGGTCGCGGCGTTTCCCGGCACGGTGTGTAATTCCCTTGTGTATCAGAAGGGAACAGGAAAGGGTATGATGCAACCCATGTGTACAGGTCGAACGACCTGCTTTTGCTCTTACTGTAATGACTTTAATTCATTAGTAGATCACTTCGTGGTGCCTTTTGGAAAGCCGGTGTGATAATGGGCTCCAAACTCTACCTGAAAAATAAACACGGACCAGCTGTGAATGCTGCAACTCTACCACTCCTTTCCTTTTGTACTATTTTACCCTTCCTTGTTCCACATTCAGTGCCCAGATTCCCGTTTCAGGCATCTAAAATTCTTCATCAACTGCTATTTGACTCTTCTTTGGTTTTAAAATTAAGTTCTTTAGCCTGTTCATTTAGGAACGACAGTAAGATCTATTTTTGCTAAGCCATGCAAATAATTCACTAAAAATTTGTTGTCACTGCTTTCTTTTGAATAGCAATGTAGTTAATGTAGCAGTGTTGATACTAAAATACTGTCCAAGTTAATGCTCCATGAATGCAGCTGTTCACCTTGAGCAATTGTTTTGGGTTTCACAAAATAGGGTATGACTACCTTTATATGAAGGATGAACGCATCCTGAGTGAGACTCCATGAAACTAGGAGATAGAAGCAGCAGGATTTGTTTCCATAGAATTAGGATACTCCTGAAATGTGTGGAAGTTGTGTTCAAACCCTGCAAAAATGGAGATGGGAGTAATGGCTTGAACAGTGTTTCTTTCAATTAAGTGCTAGAATTATACAGGCAGACTCTCTCTGCTTCTTTTTTTTGAAACTGGAAATGAAAAATTCATTTTTACAAGGAGGGTCTTGTGTAACCTGCCAGGTGGTGCAAAAAGTGAATTTGGACCTCCCTTATGCCAAACCCCAGACCCACTTCTCTGTTGCTAAATGAACTAGGGTTGGTTGCCCTGATGTAACTGAAAATAAGTAAGTTTAGGAGTTTCATACACATAGCAGAATCCTTGGCCATAAATTCCCTATGGACAGTGCTGTCTCTATGGATGTTCTTGTTGTTAGCTGCAGGTGTTTGCAGAAAGGTGCTTAAGTGCTGCCCCTGCATCTCCCTCCTGGTGACCTTAGGTGGTTCTGTGCTCATCCATCCCTTCCTGAAACTTGGGAGTTTCGAAGTCTGTGTCATCAGGACAGGTGGTTTCTGTGAGGTAGTAACTTCCACACTGCTTTGCCTTTACTTCTAAAATGCAGTAGTCTTAAAGGTTTTCAGGTTCTCCTATGTAAATTCTTGGACAATCAGTAGGTTATACCTGTGAAAACAGAGTATATTGCGTGCAGTGAAGAGGATATGAATGGCTGACTGGATGCTGGGGTTGCTACATTTCCATCTCTCCAGGACATTCCCCCTTTCTTCAGTGCCAGCTTTCAGGCCCTTGCATCTGACATGGGCTGGATTGTGTGCCAGGGTGGCCCAGCTGGAGAGACTCTGGGGAAAGGGAGCTGAGGTAGTTTGAGAGGTGATGGACACATCTGGTAGGGATGCATGCCACACTGCATGGAGAGAAAAGAGGATCCCTCAGGACGGTCAAGAGACAAGACAGCTTTTCATCTTGGAGAAGGAGGCCTTTAATTACCTGCATACATTTGTTGCCAGGAGCACTGCTCGCAATTCATCAGTGTCTGCTTTTATGTATAACCTGGAGATTATGTACGTTTAAAAAAAAAAAAACCAAAAGAAAGCCAGCAAGGCCTGATTACAGTGGTCAGCAGTGCAATGGGTGGTTGTGTTCCTGAATCTTTATAATTCAGTCTTGTCTGCCTTACCAGAGTTGCCATGAGATAATGAGACAAGGAATTAAATGCTTAGATGTGACAGTCATGGCTGCATGTGTTTCTTAAATATTGAATTAGTTGCCTAGCTCATGTTCTTGATGTTCCTTGGTTACCAGATCATTTAGAGACAATTTTTAATACCTCAAATGAAAACTCTCCTATCTGTGGATGATCCACAAATAAGAGCTAGTCCAACACACTATCTGGTTTTATGCCTTGGCTTGGACTGGATATTGAACTCATGGGCTTTTAGTAAAGGAACTGTTTTTATTGCTACAGAAAACAAGACAGTAGCTTCTTGTAATTATATTACTTTCTTTTATGTACTCCTTTCTATTATTAGTTTGTTTCACAAGGAATTTATTTTTAAAACTGCTTGAAATGTGTATTTTGCCGATGCTCTGTATGAAGTCTTCAAGTTGTGCACTTGAAAACACGTACTTTCTGAGGACTTTTCTGGTATTCTGTGAGTGGCCAAATAAATGCTACATATATTTAAGAAGAGAAGCTTTGCTTATCTCTAATCTCCCGATGGACTTTTGCTCCTAAAATTAATAGCCTGAATGAAAGGGAGCAAAGGAAAAAAATAATCTTCTATTCAAAGTTCTCTCTAGAGATTTGTTTGTCTTTCTCCACTCTTCCTTTCCTAGATTCTTTATCATCTCTTGAGATCTGTCTTTCTGCCTTTGAAAGAGTACAGTTCATGTTTACTCTGTAGTTATACCTTAACTGTCAGAACTGCTCCGAACTGGTGCAATGTTTACAAACTGGTTGTATGGTTCTTGCTCATGCCATAAGTGAGGAGGGTAAGAACCAGGATAACAGCAAGGTGACAGCAACAAAAATGGAAAAGTTGGGTCAAAACTGCATGTCTATCTCGGATGTCTTGCAGTCCCCAAAAATGTAGTCAATTACTGGCAAGATACAGATGACAACACTGCTTTTGCTGTGATGGGATGGCTGGTAATTTGAAACATGTTTGCTCTAGAGCTAGAGTCAAGGTCTCTCTCCCATGATGTTCCCTTGCAATAGATTTTTGCATCAGCTTCAGTGTCTTGCTTTTAAAAAAAAATAATCTTTCAGACTTGGTTTCACATTGTTTCCCTTTCCATGCAGCGGTAAGTCGATGGTAGCTGAGATAGGTTCAGCAGGTGAGACAAACCCTGGTGAAAAAAGTTCATGAGCACTGTTTGGAGAACTGGCAGCAAGGCATTTCTGCCTCAAAGTGCTAGCTAGCATTTTGTCCTCCTAGAGAATACTGCTGAACTTTTGGAAGTTCCTCAGTTTTGAGCTGGAGAAACATGAGATCCAGTTTCTTGTTTCAATGGACTGAGCACAAGGCTCACGTTCCCCAGCATCTCTCCTGTGTTCTGGTACTCTGTTCAGATCTCTCCTACCCAGCATGCTTGCTGAGTGACCTCGCCTGTCTTGTATGTGTCTGATTTTTAAGGTTTAAGCAGCCACTGAGGGATGATGTTGGTCTGTGTGAATGAGATGGTTTCATCAGATGGTTTTGGCCGGCCCTGTGAGTGACTTTGGAAGAAGACAGTACAGTTGTATCCAAGATTCAAGTAGTGTGAAAATCTGTTAGCCCTCGGTTTGCCACTCCTCAGTGAGAAACCCAGTGTCCCCACTGGAGAACAGACAGCAAAGCCAGATATGGTAATTTGTTACCATCTCACCTTCAAGATCTTGCAGCACAAACACCTGATGCTAACAGAAGTTTGTGAAACTTCCCCGATTGCAAAAGGTATCCTGTGTGGCAGTTGTGTGGTGCCAGCTGCTGAAAGAGCTGCTGCTGGCCAGGTGGGTGCCAGCTCAGAGGGCACACGAGGGGCTGTGCCAGCAGCCTGAGTCCTTACACCGATGATGATGTGCTTCATGACTCAGTGCATCCTGGCTCACAGCCTCAGTCATCTTTTTAGAGGCCACTGGACCTTGTAATAAGGAGCCATCAGGATCCCAGGATTAATTCCAGTGCTTGGAGGTGAGCCATTTACTGTTCTATAATTCTGCCAAATGTCTTAGGCCATTAGTTCAGATGTCAACCAGAAGAATAAAAGCTCATCTGCTGTCATTTTTCTCCTTTGGGTCTCTTGAGAAGAGTGGTAGGTTTAATGGACGAGAAGCCAGAGAAAAATTTGTTGTCATTGGAAAATTCTTTTGGACAGCCAGTTCTTTCACTTTACCCTGTGTATATACTCTGCAGGGAATATTTATGGGTCATCTGGGCAGTGGAAGGTGACTATTGACTGTTATGGCAAGTAAATCTGAGAAGTAGAATGTACAGGTAGCATTGTCTAAACCATGAAAATTTTATTTAAAATGGCTCTTCAACTTCCTGCTTTATAGGGCTTCATGTCAGTTCAGTTTAGTTAACACCTGCAACTTATTTTCCCAAGGTAAACTGCTGTTGGTCTAGATGTCGAAGAATGTGAATGCTTTAATATGGAGTTATATTGTTGATTTATTATTACTTTATTTTATTACTATATTTGGGAATATTTATTCATAAATGTAAAAATAAAAAAATATGTTTAATCCTTCCTTTTGAAGGCAACTGACAGTTTCAAGACACTGCTAATATGGTTCTCTGAGCTTGTAGGTTCTGGCACACAGGAAGCTGAGTGGTCACTCTATAACCTCAGGCTGGGTTGTTGTTATCCCCTTTGCAGATTGCTCCCCTGGATGGAGTTATAACTGCTTACTTATGTCAACCAGTTTAATTAGGTGAATTGCCTTCAGTATTTCCTGTTGCCATTTTCCTGTGCAAAGGGAGAATACTGGGATACTTTATTTTACAGGAGCAGACAGTGTCAGACACCTCAATTGTGCCATAAGAGCAAAGACTGAATGTTTTTTAGGTGAAAGGGCTCAGAGGCATTAACAGCGAGGAACCTGTTCCCTGAAAAATACAAGGCCCGTCCACTAGGACTTATAGCACAAAGTAGGGTCAGAGTAAGCAAAAGACTATAGGAAGGATCTAGGGAGGAGGAGGGTTTTTTGTGGAAGAGCACCTGGGATGCCCGTGTCACCTGTACCTGTGAGGTACCAGGGTGAATATTGAACTGGCACAGAGTGAAGTGTTAAGCCTTGCAAGCTCCTGCTGGATTGTGCCAACAATGCTGTGCTGGGGGCTGCTGGCTCATAGAGGCTGCTGGAGTGCCAAGGAGGCTTCAGCCACAGAGCCACTCATTAAGTGGGGTAGCAGATCCAGGCCTTGAAGAAGAAGTGATCCTTGAAGCAGCACTCGTTGACAACTTCAGGATATATGTTGGTATCCTTGTGTGTTTCTCCATCAGAAACAGAGCTGACATGGGCATGGCCTGCACTAATTGCAACTAATAATGAGGCAGCAAACGAATTGAGCTCCTCCCCAGGGGCGAGCTGGATGCTGAGGTGTCCTCCAATATGCCACTCCACAGCCACAACTGGAACACATGTCCCTTCCCTCTCACAGTGGTCTGAGCACATCTACCTGGGACTTGTGTATTTCTGATGATATCTGACTCAAAGCCCTGTTCAGCACTACCTTAGGAAACTGCTGTCTGACTTGAATCCTGGAACTACCTGCTGGGGAAGCAGTCCCTTCATCCTGTGCTGGTGTCTGATTGGAAGAGATTAAAAAATAATAGTCTAGTTGTCTGAAAATGGTATGGTGTTACTCTGCCTGTTTATCTTCCAGAAGACTTGCTGCTCTGTGCGCCTTGGAAGAAATCTCTGCAGTGGAACCCATCTTTGTGCAAAAATAACTGACTGAATGCTGCTGGCTAGAAATATGTAACTAATCTATTATGTCAAACTTGTAGAATGTATTTAATTTCTAAGATAAAATCTTTAGATGTGAACAAGCTTTTTGGTCTGAAAAGAAATGCAATAGTAAAGTCCTGGTTCTCTATGTTCATTGGCCATTCCTGCACGCTTCTGTTGGGTTGGGTTAGGTTAAACTTCTCTTGAAAAGCTCCCATCAGCTGGGAGCTCCTCAAACCTGATGTGCTCAGGGAAAAGTGAGTGAGGGGCCTCTCATTCCTCCTCCTCCTCTGTATCTCTGGAGAACACTCTGGGAATCTAGCAGCCATGCAGGTCCTAATAATGCTCTGACTCATTTGCTTTTGGCAGAAAGTCAAAACTAAGAGGTGGTGGTGCTTGCAGAGAGCTGGTGTGTGGGCAGGGTGGCCATCTAATGCTGTGCAGATTGAAAACTGCTGTTTTGTGACACATCCTTCTTCTATCCAAAACCAGTTTTAGTAACACTCTACCTTTGGAGATATGAAGCACAGGTGAGTTTCAGAGGAATTTGAAGGTGGCATCCCCATCTTTCTGAACTGCCTGTAATTTTCTATCTCTGGTTCTTTGCTCATGTTTTTTCCTCCCTCTGTCCACAGACTGTTGCTACTTAACCCTTAAAATAACTTCCTCAGATATTTCCAGGTATGGGCTGTGTTGCACTTCACAAAATTGCAGTCTAATTCTTGTAAATTAAAAAGCAATTAAATAAACCTGTCCTTCCAGTGTAAGACAGGGAGGAAGGAAGCATTTTACTCCTGCCTCTCTCTTGCCCTGTTGTTTCCATATTGCACAAATTGGCCAGTTCTTCCTGGAACACTGGGAGGATGCTGAAGGGCATGGGAAGCTTACCCACCACTTCTACTGTGGCACCTAAAACAGCCGTGTCCAACCTGCCTAATTTCTTGTCAGGCTGAGAGGATGAAGGAGGTGAGCTCATCAAGAAGGAGATGCACACAGCCCTGGTTATACTGTTGTTGTGCAGCTTTTTTTGGCAGGAAACTGCTGCTGACACACATCAGTGATTGAAAACAAAAGAGTAAGAACTGCACATCTGGGGAGTTACTTGAGCAACTGGAATGGCCATGGAGGAAAAAATTTCCATAAAGAGCACACAAGGAAATAAACACAAAGGCATTACCCTCTGTGTCAGGGTGGTGTGTATACGTGTGCTCAAAAGTCTGAAGGTCATGGTGGAAAGCCAATCTTTTTGGGTTCCTCAAAATTTTACTGGAAGGAAAGGAGTGAAACACAAGTCTGATCCCGTGAGACCACTATGTGGAGAAGATCAGACCATCTTGCCTTGTCACTAGCAACTGGTAAAAGCTCCAAAGTATACAAGCTGGTAGGTTTGAGGGTTGGACTAGAGGACCTTTATATGTCCCTTCCAACCCAAACTATCCTATGATTCTCTGAATCGTGGATGTCAACTCTCCAGGCAGCTGCTAAGAAAGGAATACGTGAAGTTGCATGGCCTGCAAGTTTGAGTGCTATGGTGAACAGCTTTTGATGGAAAGCAATGAGTCTCTTCAGAATAGGTTTCATAGCCATGTGGAAATAACAAGCTGGAAATCTTGGTGTGAGAGGAATGCTGCCTGTGAGATGAATTTAAGAGAAGCTTCTATAAGGTTGGAGGATGAACGGAAACAATAGACTTGGTAGTGATTTCATGGAGGAAAAAAGTGGGTAGAGGAGATCATAGGTTGTGCATGGTTCAGTGGTGTCTAGCTTCTGAATACACTGGCAAAATTAATGAAATTGTGTAGGACTGTTGTTTCAGCATTACTGGGCCATGTCTGATCTTTGGGCTGTGCAATTCAAGAGAGGCATGTTAAATGCTGTGACTGGGAAATGCTAAGTGTCTTCTGTAACTGTTACCAGGTGATTAAGCAGTGGAACAGAGGAGAGTTGTGTTCTTTTTAAATGCTTGTACAACTTTCTCCTGCGTCAGCCTTCAGAGGAAGGAAACAATTTTTTCCTTGTCTGCAGTAGACAATAAAATAATCATAGGTTTAAATTTCAGTAAGAAAGTTTCAGTTTAGGTAGCAGGAGAGGGAAGCACTTGGAGATTGCCTGGAGAAGCTGTGGTGCCTTCACCACTGGTGTCAGTAAGGACAGGTTAGACAAATTTTAGACAGACTTCTGTCAGAGTGATAGGAGTGTAAACCATCCATCCTTGGTGGACAAGCTGGACCAGACTTGGTTTATGCTGTCTTTCAGGAAGCCCAAGACTGTCCTTCCAGTGACTGCAGACATGGTGCTTCACAAGCAACCTCAGTCTTACTAGCAGCCATTCCCTTATGTGTCTGAAGCAGACCTATTGGATTTTCTTTGTTTCTTTAAGAAGGCTTTCTTTTAAGACGACAACATCATCATTTTTTACCTTCATTGATTCTTCCTATTAATTGCCTAAAAAAAATGCTCTGTCAACTCTAGTCTTATGTTATTCCAATTTATATTTAAATGACTTGGCAGATTCTGTTACCTCTATGTGTGTTCTTTCAAGAGAAAGAAGGAAACTAATAGTGTTGCTTCAAAAGCAAGATACGGAAATAAGACGAATAATTCAGTCTACCTCCCAAGTACTAATTGAAGTGGAAGGGAAATAATATAAGGCTTAAAAAGTGTAATCTTTGCACAAAAACTGAGGTGTCTTAACTACGTTGCTGGACCTATTCTAACTTCGGTGTACTGGGTGTATGTTGATGTTCAGGTGTCTGTATCTGTCTCAGATGACCATCGTTTACAGACTGAAGAGGGAACTTTGGATGAAGGTGTACTGATGTAAGATGTGGTGAAAGTGTGAGAGATGGATTGGGTGAGCACTGTGCCTGGTGAGATAGTGTAGGTGGAGACCTGGATGGTCTCTTACTGTTTAACTGGTCTCGGGCCTTGGTCTGGCAAGGTATAACCCCTTTCAGCCTGACAACTTCCAGCCATCTCTGGTGCCATTGGCTTTGCAGCACTGCTCTGCTATGGTGCCTTGCTGAGAGCTTTATGTAAAGGCCTTTTTTGGTGCTTTGAATGGATTAAGAAATTACTGAAGTGCTACCAGGATTCTGCCTGACTCCTGGGGTCCCTGGTGGTTCTTTGCTGAGACCATGGAAGGGCTATGACTCTCTGGCTTGAAGCTCATGCATTGTTACTTCTCATGCAGTGATTGTCTTGCTTCTGCATCAGCTGATGGTTCTAGAGCACACATCCCTGCTAATTATTCCAGGAGTGCCTGCCACTGTAATTGCTTGCACAACAGCTGGGAGCTGGACATTGCCTCTCTGTGTACTAGCCAATAAACACTTGCTACTAACAGCAGAGCTGGACAGAACTTGAACTTTGTCATTTTAGGAGGAGTTTTTTGTGAGACTTTGTTTGTCTCCATCCCCACATTTTTGAGGCTTTGCTTAGCTCTGGGTGTCCCTCCAATGAGAATACTACCTTGACAACTGTTGCTGGCTGGCCGCACCATTTTCTGGGGACAGTAAAAAGTTAATTGCTTATTTTAAAATCTTTGAACAGAGTGGGATGCTGCACCTATGTATGAGTTTGATTAGGTGTGTTTTTCATGCCTTGAGGTTCCTTGTGTTCACTCTGTGGGTTCTGTGTGCCATTGCCTTCACCATTTCTGTCTTTCTGACATCTTGCTGTTCCTCCCAGGTGTCTGTAACCCTCTTTTGCTGGCCTTTCTCTCACCTTCCCTCACCCTACCATGGGTGTCCCTGCCCCTGTAAGGGGCTCATGGACACACCAGGATCTCTCACTGGGGCATTGTTTCCTGGCTGCTCTGTTCTGTCCTCGTGGAGCAATGAGTTCCCAGGGAAGGTGAATGTGTAGGTGCTGGAGTGTTACTGGCTCCTCTCAACAGTTTGTTGGATCTTCAGGAAACTCTGAATGTGTTTGACATTGAGCTGTGCAGGATGGAGGAGCTGAAGCCTTTGATCATGGTTTTTGCTTTTTCTCATTTTCTAAAATCTAATCTCCAATATCTGATTTTTTGTTGTGACTTGATTCGTTCTTTTATTAACTGATGTAATGTAAAACTGGCTTTTTCTGCAGAATACTGCAGTACAGAAAGTTTTTTCCCTACCGATTTTTCTCCATACAGCACTGTCTTGTGGAGCTGAATTTTCTGATTTATACTGTCTCTGTGTACAGCAGCATCTAGATTAGAATTTTTGGCTTTTTCTTGTGTGCCTGGTTTTCAGTGGCTTCTCTAAATTTTGTACCTTTTTTTAACTGCATTAAAAAAAATCCTTAAGCATTGTAATGCATTAATTAGGGGCTTTGGGAAGGAAATTCTTGATCTTCTGCAAGGCAATGCTGTTGGAAGGGAAGCAAGGGACTTCAAGAACTTCAATTAAATGTGTATATCTGGAAGATCCGAAGTAATGGAGAGCTGAGAACAGGGTGTTAATGGTATCTCTAGGTCAGATTCTGGGCCTTAGAAGTCTGATGCTGCAAAGCTTGTCTCTANGAGAACTTCAATTAAATGTGTACATCTGGAAGATCCAAAGTAATGGAGAGCTGATGCTGCAAAGCTTGTCTCTAGAGACTGGGCAGGAAAAGCTGGGACCTGTTTAGCGCTCTGATAAGATATCCCACAGGAATTGGAAGGAGTAGTATCTTTACACAGCTATTTTTTTTGTCTTTTGGGGGTTATACTTCTGCCTAAAAATACATTTTAAATCTATTATGTTAGTGGTTCAGCTGCTGTTCCTTTACTTCAACTTTGAAGGATAATGTTCTAAATGCACATACTTTCTAAAATGATGAATTCCTCCTATGCTGTGTCATCCTGTAGTGTTGTATCCCGAGGGTCACCATGGTCTTGGTTTGCTCTGCTGGCCCTGTCATTACTGCTGTGTAGAAATGTTTTGAGGATGCTCCCATGCTCCAGGGAGATTGGGTGGGTGCTGTGGCACAGGGATTGCATTCAGGGGTCCTGAGCATCTGTGGGGCAGCACCTGGTATGGGTGACCTACCTGTGACCAGTGTGTAGAGACTGCAAAAGCAGGATGACTTACAATAGCCATTTTCTGTGCCAATACTTCAGGTGAGTAGTTCATTTATGGTGACTCACACATTGATGAGAGTTTCTTGTAGTCTGAGCAGTTAAGGTTTTTCAAAAAATAGATATTTTACTATTGATGAGAAAAGTAATTTTTGTGAAATTACCTGTTTTCTGTGTCTGCAAATATTGTGGCTTATAACATCTTGCTTCTGAAATGCTCTGAAAATTCTGACTTTATCTAGAGCCTTAATTACTGCCCATTAAAACCTCTCTGATCCAGACCAAATAGCAATGGAGGTGGATGGAGAGGCTGACTCACTGAAAGGGCTTCAGGTGTTGTGGAAGACATTGGGTCACTTCAGTACATGAAGAATAACCAAGTCTAAAGGTCAGAGTTACTTAAAATCAGAGATGGAATAAACTTCTGCAAATGTGAGAAGCTGCTAAATGTTCACATGAATAATTGTGCTGAATTTTCCTTCACTGGGTTTACAATAAGAATAAAAAGACACTTCAGAAAGGAAAACCAAAAACCACAAACAAGTGTGTGTGTGATAGAAAAGGAAAAGAAGGAAGAAAAAGAAAGGTTTAAAAATTATGTGGAAGGACTTGGCCCTGCCTTCTGCCTGGAAGTATTTTTTTAGCTCCATATTTCTTTTAGAACATGAAAAACTATTTTTTTCCCCACAAAACACTTACTGGGATGACAAAGTTTTATCCCTCATAGCACAAGGTTCCAAGTATAAAAACGCTACCTTAGGGATGTGTCTGATCCTCTTGAGCTAAAGCACACAAACACATCCTTCCTAATGCCTTAGAGACTGATGTTAATTGAAGAGTTAGCAATGCCAGAAGAGGGTTTTCTGTGGGACCATATTAAGTGTCACAAAATAGGGTTTCAGAACCTCAGACAGAAGCATCAGAGTCGCTAATTGCACTGGGGGTGTTTCCTAAGTGGCAGATGAGACTCAGACACTCAGACTGATTGCTCTGTCATTCACCCAGCCCCAGCATACTGCTGTTATCCTAGAGGAGAGCCAGTAACCCATGTGTGACCTCTGTTACTGGTAGATGGGGGAACACTCCCAGTATCCCGGCGTTTCAGAAGTGTTGACTCATCTTTTCTGTTTTATTGGCACAAAAATCAATTTAAGTTGTGATCTTTCTACGATAGGTGAATGGATGCATCTTGCTTTTGTTTTGTCTATGCAGTTTGCCTCCTCTTTGCATTAAAAGCAGACGAAGAGACTGGAATTTCTAATGGCTTTTAAAATGAGTCACAATTGCATGTCTAGACTCCTTAGGCAATTTTTACATTTTTTCACTATCTCATAGGATGAGAGTTTCTCTCCAGTAAACGAGTTACAACTCCAAGCACGACAGTTTTCCTATTAGAAGAGTTTTACCAGCTGATGTCAAAGCTGTATCTTAACTGTGTGTCCATGCTGAAACCTTTGTGATCCCTTCTCAGTTCTCATCTTTAAGAAGTTTTTTCGTCTCATAAGTGCACAGACAACTTGTATACGCTTGATTTTTGTGGGAGAGATGGTGTGAAACTTGATTGAGTCCTTTGCTCCTTCCCCAAATCAAAAATCCTCTTCATATGTATGTGTGTATATATATGTCCTTTTTTTTTTTTCACTTGAAGTGTACAGGAGTTCCTAGAATATATGATTCACTTGCATGTTGCTCCTGCTAACAGGGTGTGAGGGTTCTTAGTGGTGTCCTAGTTTCAAATAGCAGCAGCAGCTGTAAACCTTTTCTAGGCCCTTTGGACAAGTCAACAAAATCATGGTCTTAGCCATGTGTGCTGTTCTGTGGCTTCCAGCTCTGGAGGGCTGGGTGTCACTTTCAGCAGGCAGAAAATGAGCGTGTTAGGTGAGGTACATCTAATGAAATCATCCAGCTGCCAAATCCAGAGATTGAATGAAACATTTAGCTGAATAAAATGAGTAAACAAAATTATAAAGTGTCATTGTTTGCAGTGTATCTGCTGGTAATGTTTAAAAAGAACAACTGGGTGGTTGGCACTTAAAGATATTGGAGTGAAAACCTGGTGGTTACAGGGGTAGCTCTTCTCTCTGCCTGCTCACAGCCTTGTTTTCCCTGGATCTGCTTGTGCAGCTGCAGTTGCTGAGCCCAGTGCCATGTAGTTTAGAGTTGTGGCACTTTGTCGTGGGGTGATCCCATGAGCATCCTGCCAGGGGGAGCACGGGATGGGAGGCACAGGGGAGAGCCCAGTGTTGAGGGCAGTGCTGGGACCTTTAGTGCCAGTGGCACCTGGCAGGAAATTTCAGGGACCAGCAGGGTCAATTTGGTGTGCTAAAATGAGGCAAGTTTTAAAGGAAATGGCTGAGTAATTGCAGTTCATCTTTTTCATCTCAAAACACATTTCCAGTGAAAGCAATGGTGGGTTTGGTTCCAGATGTAGAAACTTCAAGCACATGGGTATCTTTTATGAAACACACTTGATTGCCCTGGAGGAAAGGCTGATCCAATCTCTTGAAAGCCTTTGTCAATGTGACTGCTACCTTTAGTCTGAATAGATTTCTGCTCTGCAGGAAATATAGTTGAGCTATCACTAGAGTCTTCATTTTAATATAAAAGTTGAACTTCATTTCTTGACACTTGTTGTAAACTAATTGTTTGGTCTAAGGACTGGAAACCGTAGCAGTTAAAATCTCTTAAATGTTTGCTATGATTTTCTAATTCACTAAAACTTTGCAAAATTCTCCCTTTTCCAGGTCTGCACACAGAAATATATTGTGAAGAACTACTTCTACTACTACTTGTTCAAGTTTTCAGCTGCTTTGGGTGAAGAGGTTTTTTATATCACTTTCCTTCCATTTACCTACTGGAATATAGATCACTCCGTATCTAGAAGAATGATAATTGTTTGGTCTGTAAGTATTTATTTATATGATTAATTTAAACATTAATTCTGTATCTGTAGCAAATGAGTACTTAAGAATAAGAATAGCTCTTTAAACAAAAGAAGTGATGACACTATTTATACACAACTCGTGTGTTCAGGAATCAAAGGCATCAGTTGACACAGGGTGTCTGTTCATCTCTGCCACATCTTGGACTGACTTATTTTTTTCAACACAATCACTGATTGAGCCTCTTTTGATAGGGTTTGCATAGAACAGCTGGGAAAACACCTCCTTCCCAATGTGTCACAGTATTTCAATGATGATTTTTCATCACTTTGGGAAATCCTTCTTTTAGTCCAATTTCTTCTGCATAACTTCTTCGTATAGTTCTGGCTTGGTTGAAATTACTATAAACCTAATAGTAAGGGGATATGCAGGCTGCAGTGGAATAAGCAGGGTATTTCTGCAGTCACTTGAGGGGGAAAAAATCAAATTATCTCTTGAAGGCTGAGACTTAAAAGCATTGATTTTTGTTAATATGAAATCATTTCCAAATTAAGTGATTTCTGCATTGCTTCAGGCCTCACAAATGAGGTTTGGGGGTATCCAGAATAATGTATTTCCATTCTGGCACTGAAAACACAGCAGACAACCAGGACTACAGACTGGGAGTGGCCGTTTTGTCACTGCCATTGCTCGTCTTGATATTGGTCAGATCTGTGCTGCCCAAATAAAACAATTTTGGATCAAAGAAGGGAGCACCTCTGGCTCATGGCAGACCCTGGAGATTTAGCTGTCAATCTACATTGACGTGAAGCTAGGTAAAAATTTGGATTTGATATGTAGCTTTGTTTTTTAACAGTGGAATTTCTCCATGATTTAGTCAATTCTGTTTAATAATATTCTGTCTTTTGACCAAATAATATAAGACCTAATAAAACCAATTTGAATTCTTAATATATTTCAAATGCACCTGGTTTTGGACAGAAGACATCAGTTAGTCTATACCAGTAATCCTAGTCAATACATTTTATTAAAGAGAACATGAAAAATAACTTGCAAGTGAAATGTAGAAGTAGGTGGACACTGTATAATTAGAGCTGGGTTTTGGCCAGGAGTACACCTACTGCTTCTGGAAACATGCCATAGAAGATGAAAATTGGTAGTCACTGCCTTATGGGTTTGCATATTGCTCAGAAAATGACTCTCTAGAGCTCCTCATGTGCCTTTCTGCAGACTTGCCTTGCCTTTTCCTTGCAGAGTTCATCTGAGTACTGGCCAGATCTAGTCTGGTTTAAGACCTCATTGCACTTTCCTCATGAGGGGCAGGCTCTGATCTCTTCTCTGTGGTGACCAGTGACAGGACCCAGGGGAATGGCCTGAAGTTGTGTCAGGGAAGGTTTAGGTTGGATATTGGATAAAGGTTCTTCCCCCAGAGGGTGGTTGGGCACTGAACAGACTCCCCAGGGCAGTGGGCACAGCACCAAGGCTGACAGAGCTCGAGGAGCATTTGGACAATGCTCTCAGGCACACGGTGTGACTCTTGGGGCTGGTCCTGTGCCGGGCCAAGGGTTGGACTTGATGACCCTTGTGGGTCCCTTCCAACTCAGCATATTCTGTGATTCTGTATTTAGAGTATTCAACCGTATGATACTATGATTATTAATATTATCTTTCCAATTGCTGAAGGAGTTGTGGAGTTGCACTTTATAATGAAAAGGGGAAACTGTTTTAAATACATGGGCTTGTGATGATCTGTATTTTTTAAACATGTTAATTACATGTAATTGTGAAATGGCTAAAGATGTCTGTGCAGGCCATGTGTTAATGTTATGGCAAACAGACTGTGAGCAGGAACTGGCATTCATGGTGCTGTGGCATTGGTCTGTCTTAAAGTCACAGCATGGCTTGGATTGGAACAGACTTTAAAGACCATCTACTTCCATCCTCCTTGCCATGGGTAGGGACACCTCCATAGACCAGGTTGCTCAAAGTCTCATCTAACCTGGCCTTAGATGCCCTGGTCATGCATGTGACAGCACAACTGGCTTAGCTGTGTGGGAAATGCCAAGGTGTCAGTGGGACAAAGCCATGCTTTTAGCTAACTTTTTTGGTGATAGCACTGGAAGGACACCTTGTCTGGTGACATGGTGGTGAGCAGATCCACAGGCTCTCTGCAATCCAGAGTTTTGAAGAAATGCTTCTGAATGAATGATGGTGATGATGGTGTGGGGCTAAGAAGAGAAACAGAAGTGGTGCCGAGGGTGGTAATTTTGTTTTGTTTTGTACTGTTTCCAACTTAAAGTTGTGAGTTTCTGCTGCAAGCTGGAAATGACAGTGTTAGAGTCCCAGGATGAATCAGGGGAGTTTCTTCCCTTAAAAATTAAAGCAGCATTAATGCTGTTTACAAGGCTTTCCTGCCATCTTATCTGTAATATTTTATGCAGAGTCAGTTGCCCTCATTTGAGAAAGATAATTTCAAACTGGAGCAGGGCCAGGGATGATAAAGGAACAGACTATTTTCTGAGCAGAGACTGAAAACTTAGATAAGTCCCTAACAAAATGAAGTTGGAAAGAGAGTGGGGCTGGTCGCAAACACCACAGAAAGGCAGGAGCTTCTTAAAATAAAAGTACGGTCGTAAGAAGAAACATGCATAAGGCACTTGTAAATAAGTTGAAGCCAAAGGTTGTGAAATAGCTCTAGAAGGATGAAGGGCAGTAAGAAATGAAGAGAGTTTATTTCAGCAGCAGTAGGAGTGGGCTTGCTACCCTGGGATATCTTCTCCAGCCCTTGGTCCTCAATGCCAGCTGCCTCTGCTTTTCTGTTTAGATGGATGGCTCTGGGAAATGCTGGCTGTGGTTGCATCCAGATGCTTTGGAAGCTTAAAGCAGCATATTGAGCTTTCAATGGTGTCTTTTCTCTGTGGATTCATACTATATGTGCAGGCTTTACCTTTGTAGATAGATGGAGAAAACGTCTAAAATTTCTGAGCAAGATGATGGGTCAATGTTGGTGTCTTTCCATTTCTTCTCCAGCAATTTGAAGTAAACACTCTGGAACCTGCACAGAGAAGGCTTTTGATGCCTGTGACTCCTGAGACTTCAACCAGGAAGTGCAGAGATGAAAAATAGCTTCACATAAACCATATCCTAAATGTACTTTAAATTTATTGCACATCTCATCTCAAGAGGTGAAAGCTCACTTTGGTTTTGTTTGTTTGTTTTTTATTTTCTTCAGGTTTGAAGGCTTTATTTTGCTGTGGAATTTCAGAATTAAAGTAGAGACCTGATGGAAAAAAAGCAGTTTCAGCCTGAAAATCGGGCATACCCAGAAATCTTTTTTTTTCCTCATTATTTTTTTTTTCAAGGCACCTACACTTTTTATAGCCTATAAAACTTTGATTTGCACGATATAAATAAGAGCTGGTCAGCATGGACTTGGTTGGGGCAGGTGTGGAAGCTGTTGGCATGTGACAGTGATAAGCTGCTGACTCAGGGGTGTGAGGGAAGGCAGGGTTTGGGTGCCTGGTGATGCCAGGCAGGCGTGTCCCAGGCTGTGTGTGCCCCTCAGGGCTCCTCGAGCAGCGCTGGGTGCAGACATCTTCAGCAACTCTGAGAAGGCCCTGGGTCTGAATCCATGGCAATTTAGCATCTAGCTTTTCAGAGGAACAGTTTTCTAAAGGCTGTCATCACTTAGTTACCCAGGAATGATGAGCTCTGAACTCAGTCTTTCAGGGTAACCAGGAGTTTCCTACTCAGCAGAAGTTTACCTGCAATTGTGATGCCACTGTGAGGTGATTGAATCCCTGGATGCTGCTTTGAAATCAATTTGAAGCAAACTTTGGGTTTAACAATTCTGGTGTGTTTATTAGTTTTAGTGCTTTTGCAACATTTTACCAAAACAAGCCTGGAACAGCTGATAAACATAGTAATTTGAAAGTCAAGCTCCTTAAAGTCCTGCTGCACAAGGACATGTAAAACAGTATTCAGGCATGTAAGTAAGTACATAATGTCAGAATAGAAAAATAAATGCTCCATGAAAGAAAATGCTGTGTGCAAGTTGATGAAGTGTTGATTGAAATGGGATTTTGTAAGAACTGGTAGCTGTACTCCACCCTTGAAGAAAGAGTGCCAGTGAGGCTTTCATAACTGAGACCAGCTGTGAATCATTTAAGATGAAGTTTAACTTGGAAAGCTTTTGTATTTCACTAGATCTACTAGGGATAACAGTTTCCCAGTTTTAGGTGTTAGATGACAAACCGGGTCAATGTGAGAGTACTTTTTCCTGCTACTGGGAAACTGGTCACAGACTTCCTTCTTTTATCCCATTGTAAGATAGTCAACTCCCTCACAGTTTTTGTCCAAAGGCTTCTTTTAAAGACAGAGTGAATGTGCTAGGGTGTTGGTTGTACTTCTGGAAGCACAAGTTCTTCTGATCTTGTCCTGGCTTTGTGTTTCTGAAGCCTGAATTGAGACCAAGTCCTCCCTCCTTATATATATATATAACTTTTATTAGGAAGCTGTCCATTTTGTCTCTTCCCTCTCCCTGTCTCCTGCTGTCCCTTGCTGTGATGTGTGTCTGTGCTGCTTGTGGAAGGCTGGAGACCTGCCTCCTGGACTTGCTGCTCCCATCAAGGCTGGGACATCCCTGGTGTTTGAGCATCCCACCAGCCCATTGTGACCTTGAACATCCCATTGAACCTGACCAAACCCTTGGTAAACCTGTCAAGTTCCTGTGCAGCTAGCCTAAGATTGAGGTATTTTCTGGAAAACAATAACCGTGCTGGGAATGGCAGATCCTGGAGCTCTCACAGCCACCTGCCCCCTCCTGTAAGGCATATGTGCCTCAAGGATGATCTCAGCCTCACAGTTGCCATTGGCATCTCTACATGCAGGGAGCAGCCAGGTGGTTCAGGACAGGGATGGGGAGCAGGACACAACCAGAGGGTGGTTTAGGGCCCCCAGGGCTGGGAGTGCCTGGTGCTCCTCTGCTCTATGGGGCTTCCTCCACCTGGGCTGCTGCCAGGGCAAAGGGCCAACAAGGCTGCTCAGTGACTTTCACAGTGTGTTTTCCCGAAGTTAGTTCTCCTTTCTTGGCATTGATCTGGGGGTAGGAGTATCTCCACAAGAACATGCTCTTCCTTGCCGTGCTCCTCTTTCACTGTGTAGAAGTGATGTTCAAGGGACACAGTCCCAGCTGTTATCTGCTGCAGTGTTTATCTGGTCACTTAAGCTTTAGCTGGGGGATGCTGAGAATAGAAGCTGTGAATGGTGCAGTCTGGGTGCTTGGTTTAATTTCTGTATGGTAAATCAAAGTCACGCCTGCCTGGGCAACCACATAACATCTTTGCTTCTACTTGAATAATCTGCAAGTGGCAGTTTATTAATAGTGCATCCTTCTTTCTTTCCCCAATGTGCTTGGTCACTCTTGTCAGTGCACAATGGTTATGAAAAAAAACCCAAAGCAATATCACTTGCAAACTGTAAATTTCCATCTTTCTGGGAAGATGGTCTATGCTAATGCAGGCCAGGGTTTCTAGAGCCAGGTTATAGAGTTTCTGGTTTGGAGCCAAAACAATAGATTCAAAGTCAGTCTGCCACACTGTGAGTCTCAGGGAAGAAGTCACCAATGCTATCTGACCTCATGTCTTCACTAGAATTTCATCTTGTCCTTTTAATAGATCAGTAGTGTAGATAGGAGAGGTGTAAAATCAGAAGTTGAAAATAAATACGTTCTGGTTTCCATTTGTTAGCTGAAATATTACAGAATACCAAAAGAATTGCTCTTCCTGACCTTCACATGCCTGTGGGAGAGTCGGATGTGACCATCCCTAGGCAGAGGTTGTGACAGGGGAGGGATGATGGAGGATGCACACACACAGCACACCTGCAGCACTGAGCCTCTTTCCTGGGTCCTGCCAGACTCGGGGGCTGGGGAGCTGCCATAGGAATGTTCCACAGGGGAAATCACACCCTGAGGCACTGGTGCTGTGCCTCTGCATGCACAAACTGGCTTGGCTGTGTGTCTGTCTGCCCTCACATGCATCTGCACAAGTACGTCTACTTGCAGCGCTTTTGTCTCCTGTCACAGGAGTGCTGCCTGCAGCAATTGTGAGAGGAGTGAAGGAAAACCATTGTAAATGCCAGACAACACCTGCAGGTGAGAAAAACTACTTCTTAGATGGTTGACACAATACCAGAGGTATGCAAATGTCAAGAAAACAGGTCATCTTATGCGACTTATGCTCAGAGGGAGGGGAGCAGCCCCTCATCCCAAAGAGAACTCCTACAAATGTTGGAACAAATGAATTGGCCTCTTTCTGGACCTGTGTGGATGCTAATGCCTCAAGTTTGATTGTTCACTAAAGCAGGATCTGTTAGAACACAAAGATAGGTTCACCTTGTTTACCCTGATGTGAAGGCCCAGGTGAGGATGTATTTTTGGAGATAGATCATAATATATATGGCTCAGAGCAAATTTAGAGGAAGCTCTCAGAAGACGACTATGGAGGCTGTCATGCTGCTATAGCAACTGCCAATTGCCTCTGCTCACGTTTGGGGCCTGTTTTTGGGTGCTGAACTGTGATGCTTTCCCCTTTCCCAATCCTTGAATTTCAGCTCCCTTCCCTCCCTGCCAGGCTGAGCATCCCCCCTTGTTTGCCCACACATCTTTGAAACCAGAGTTACTTAAAAGAACCCGTGCTGGAAATAAACACAGAAGAACAGCACTGAAAGTTGTAATACAGCACCCTAGGTAGGCAAAAAATATTAGCAATGCAAGGAAGAAGCAAGCAGAACAATAAAGCATGGCAACATTATTTGCTTCAAGGTTTTGCTCTTTGCCATGCCTGTAAGACAGCACACAGGGCCTGCTTACTGTGTATTCCAGGGTCTATTCCCTCTTCTCTGTTCAGCCTTGGGCTTGGAAACCCCTTCAGTGGACAGGTACATGGATGCAGAAAGACTTTTGGAATGTTGTTTTTTTTTTTAAATCTTAGGTGAGCATCGTTGAAGTCTGGCCACTCTTTCCTCCTAAATCTTCCCAGTCCTTGTGAAAAACAGGGGGAGCTGGGTGCTACCCAGCACTGCAGGCTTGAGGGATCACCCTGTTTGGGCTTTGAAACCTACAAACTTGCTGTTGGGTCAAGCCTTAATCCACTCTCCCATTTGTCTGTCCATAGCCATCATGGATGTGTGGTTTGGCTTACCAAGTGTAGGCTGGAAATCACAGCAAAATTACCCAGTCCTGTGGACCTGGGCAATCCTGAGTTACTTGCTGGTCCAAATGTAGGGTAATTTCTGCCTATGCTAAACTTATTCCTGGACTAGCAAAGATTTTCAGCATTGCACAAATAGGTAATTCAGATGTAGGTGAGGCTTAGCTCTGTGTTGCTCTTCAGCCTGTCCCCCGTGATTAGCTCTCCATCTCCCTTCAGTGTTTCAGTGGTTATGGTTCAAAAAGTTTATTACAGGGGTTTTCTCATCTGCTAGAATAAAAAAAAAGCTGACAACAGGCCATAAGGTTCAAGCTGGTTGCTTTCTTTCTGGGAATGGTTAGAGAGTAAATCCAAAATAATAGAGAAATACAGTCAGGAAATAATGAAATGTTGCTTAAGAGAGAATATGCCACTTAACCAAGGCAGGTCCCTACCCTCCTCAGATGCTGACAGCCACAGTACAGTGCAATTCTGATATAGCCTGCAATGAAATGTAATGCAGAGCACTTGTCACGTAGTGACCACTTCTGTGGTGCCTTCCTACTTGGGGCTGGGTTTTTTCACTGCCTGTGGCTGAGCTCTGGATGTTTGTGCCTGGTGCACTCTCAGGGATGTTGCCCTCTACCACCAGCTGTGTGATGATCCTTGGCAGGACCAGCTGATGCTCTGGGCTGGAGTGGGCACTGGTGCACAGGTCCCACTGGTGCTGTGCCTGCCCTGCTCTGTCTCCCCACTGCCCACCTCGGGCAGGTCTGGCAGGAGCTCTGGGCTGTTTGCTTTGCCGTGCTGTGAGTGAGGACCCTGTGCAGTCCTGTGCTCCTCCAGCACATGGGGTGCAGGCAAAGTGGAGCAATCTGTGCTGGGTGGCCTTTAGCAATGTGCACGTGCCATCTTTTGCCTCTTGGAAAAGCCTGCCTGTTCAGCTGGTGGGGGGTGTTTTACCGCTCCCACAACTGCTGCTTCTGCCAAATAATCCAGGGCATTGTGTGTAAAGACACGTGCACAGTACGCAGATAAACTAAAGGCAAAGGTCTGGTGCTTCAGAGATCAGTGTTCAGTCTGAGCATATTCTGGACTCCTCTTCATGTTTTATGGAGGCTGTCTCACCTCACTGTCTATAAAATAAGTGTTTTTTAAAAGTAGAAGGGTCGGAATCTAATCTGGAATGCTAGGAAGGAGAGTGTTGTAAGGATGCCTGATATTTTTGCTTACCCATACCACCTCCAGCATTCAGCCTGTTTTTCACCATCTGAGGAGTCCTAGCATAGCCTTCATTTTAGAGATGACTCATTTCCTTTTCTGTAATGCTCTTACGTACTAGTGCTAATAATACTTCCACAAGTGGAAGTCATTATTATAGAGGACTGCTGATAAACTGGCTGGTCCTACCTTGCCTCTCAGATGGTATCACAAATGGCAGCCTCAATGTTTTATGTTCTACTGAAGAGAGTAATTTTGCTTTCTACTCTGGAATTTAATTAACTTCCAAAGATGTGCCTGCATCCATTTGGAAACTCGTGGCATTAACCAAAGAAACTCACACAGTGTTTTCTAAAAGATGTTTATTCTTTGAGGCTTTGTTTACTGTGAACAATCTGGGGCAGGGTATTCACTGTCTCCCCTGTGTGTCCACAGGAGCAGCCAGGAGTGTCACACCTGGTGCTGATAATAAGACAATAACATGATTCACATGTTGAGGAATAAAGGATGCAAAGGCACCAGAAATCCCTTTTCCAGACTGGTGTTGGATATAAGTCTAGCACTCCCTGCAGCATGTGCTTTGCTGTAGAGAGTTAGATGAAGGAATGTGACTTTTGGCTTTTTCCTGGTCCTGGCTTCTGAATCCTGAATTCCTTTTAATGTGAAGCCATTTTTTAAATGGCTGGTGGGAGAGAAAGGGATGCAACGTGGCTGGTGACAAATGTGGCAGTGGATGATCGTGTTGTAGCATATGGCTAACACCAGCATGGGAAGGATGTTATTTTAACATTTTTCCTTTGCTAGTGGAAGCGTGAGAAGCAGAACAGTGAGCTGTCTCACACAGCAACTGAGCTTTCATGGTAGACATCAGTTAACCTGATTTTTGTATTAAAAAAAAAAGATAAAAAGGTTTGCTTTGTTTTGAAGACCCTGCTTTGCCTAGGGCTGGCTACACTATCAGAAAGGGGGAGGCAGGCCATAGAAAGGAAATACATCCTTCAGGGACAGCTTTGCTGACTTTTCTCAGACCTTCTCACTGTGGATGCTGAGAGCCTGCTGCCTTTGGGAAGAGGGTCCCAAGGAGCAGAGGATGTCAGCCTGGTGGGGGTGCCCTGGGCATGGCTGGATGGGCCGCACCTTTTGGGGATGCTGGCCAGCTTTGCCTCTTCCTTTTCTTCCACTGCTGAGCAGAGATAGCAACGTTTCCCCCCCAAAATACTATGTTGCTATGCCTGGGAGCTAATTAATGGAGCCTTTGCTTGAACCAGTGGTGTCCCAAGAAGGGAACAAAAGCCTTTTTAGTGGTGAGTTAGGCAGGAGAACTGGTACTTCATGTTGCTTGTCCAGTTTTCCCTCTGCTGCCTCTCTGAGGATGCCAAGGTTGTAATTTAATAACCACATGGGTGGTGCGTCCCAATGGGATTCCTGAAGCACCTCGTGCAGTGGGTGCAGTGGCAGCTGCTGGGAAGGGGGGAGTCGGTGCTGCACGCAGCTGGGAGGGACGTGGTTGGGCAAGGCAGTGATTCAAGGATGGTGGTGGAAAAATTTCTCTTATAGCTGTTTTCTTTGTAGAAGGGGTTTTGAGGGATAGAGAGGAAACTTAAAACTTCTCCGGCATAGGGTAGGAGCCAGCTGTCTGTCTCACACTGTCCTGTATTGCTGCATCTCATCAGCTAACCCTCTTTTTGGTCCCACTCCTGATCAGGTTACCACAATGCACAGTAAAACCACTGCTTCCTTTGCTGACCGAGCTAATGGAAACCCCTTGAATAATTCAGGGGATAAATTCTGCTCTTGGAGGGGTGGGGTGGATTTTGCAGGAAAAAGCACAGAAATACAGGTAGTTCTTGGGTGGGCTGCACGGGGATTGCCTGTGCTGACTGACAGCCCTGTGGCCTTTCCTGTCCCCAGATAGTGATGTACATAGGCCAGGTCTCCAAGGACATCCTGAAATGGCCTCGGCCCCTCTCACCACCTGTCGTCAAGCTGGAAATGAGGACGAATGCAGAGTATGGGATGCCATCCACCCACGCCATGGCAGCTACAGCCATCTCCTTCTCATTTTTCATGGCAACCATGAACCAGTACAAGGTAGGGGGTACAATAAGAAAACAAGAAGAAAAAATTTTTTTTAAAAAAGCATGTGTCTGCTTCCAGCAAGCTACATGAAGCTAACAAATCCAAAGCTGTTGACACTTCCAGAGGAATTCTGTATTTCTTTTCAGACATATATTCTTCCCTATGGTTACCTGTAGCTGGCAGATAATAGACAGAAAAAGAAATGTAGTGGAAATCTCCCTTCTCAGAGTTCCTAGCAGGCTGCACTGCCCTGCTGTGGTTTGATGGGTTCACTGTGTTTTCTCACATGGGTGACCATGGAGGGAAGGTGCCCAGTGCCAGTGTTTTGTGCTCACCCATGCCTGCCAAGTCAGTGCTGCACATTTGGACACGCCAGCTCCTAGGGAACCAGAGGAGCTCTCTGTCACCTGGTTTTTGTATGAAAGCAAAAGCATCCTTGGAAATCCCCTGGCTCTAGCCTGTGTTAGACTAGCAGCATGCAACATGATTTGAGAGCCGTAGGCTCCTGGGGAAGTCTCATAATTATTTTCCCCTCATTATCTTTCTAAAAGGTTGATTTCCTGGAAACTCATTTCTGCATGACAGTTATTTTCATTCCATTTTATGAATCCAAGCATGCATTTCCTGTACTCTAGCAATAATAACTTCCTGGTTGCATTGTATTTAAGTGTATTTCTCAGCCCTCTCAGGTGTGTTTCAAAGCTAAACCTATGTAACCAAGAGAGCTTACAGTACAGCTGGGGGGAGTCTCACTGTCACACCGTCCCTGGGTGTACCTCCTGCAGTGCCAGCTCTGTGCAGGGACAAAGGTTCCCATTCCATGAAAGGTGCTGTGTCTTAGTTTCCAGATTCCTCCAGTCCCAGGTGCAAAAGCAGCAGGCTTCTCTCCTGCTGCAGCAGCACAGGGACAACCGAGCGGGTCAGTTGTGCCCGAACCTGTTGTGCCTCCTGCTCCCTGGTCACTGTGTGGTAACTGGTCAGAGCACCTTCCCAGTGGGATGGGGTCGGGGATGGAGAGCCCTGGAAGGCCAAGTCCATCCTATGTGTCAGAGCTGCCAAGAAAACCTGGTCAGCAACACCACCTTCTCCTCCTCAATTGGCATGTGACCAGTGGGACACACAGCTCTTCACAGGCTGCCTTGTGATTCTTGGAAGCTGCCACGAAACAATAAAACTGCTGTCAAATAATTAAATGACTTCATTGCCTCTATTAGGACAGAAAAATCTTCCAGAACATTATGCTGCTATCTTCTCAAGCTGCCCTTGTCATCAATTACTGATCTGGACTTGCTCCCAGGCTGCCTGCTCAGGGGAGTAAAGTAGGTGTAAATCCTCCAAGGGCTTAGAGAAGTAAGGAAAAATAGTGTTTTATGAACTGGGACTGACACCTGCAGCTGGGTCTGGGCTCTCTGTTTGGTAGGTAGAGTATGGCAGGTAAAAGAGTCTGAAGAGAGATGGTGTGCTTAAAATTCCCACAGAAGCATTTTAATCAGGAGTGGTGGCCATCCTGGTCAGTCAGCAGATGAAGACTTTGTGTCAAATTTGGTGAATTAATTTAATTCATTTATATTTTGGATTGGTTTATTTTTACAGAAAAGTCTCCTTTATGGACTGAAAGGAACCCAGCAGCCCACTCAGTTTCAGGATTTGAATGAGTGGATTAAGGGCTAATATGTTAAGCTTATTCTTTACTAAACGTAGGGGATGTTTTCCTTTTTAAATGTTGATTTAAGCACTTCTTTCCATGTTTTCAGGCAACTCAGAGAGGGAATTAAGCAAAACCAGCTTCATAAGAAGATGATTAGACCTTTAAGTGCCACAGGGAAGAGCGGACCCGACTGCTCTAGTAGCTGGATTGTGATTTCATCCTAGGCATTGATTTTCAGCCCACTGCTTGAGGACTATTGATCACACTCCTGCTCAGGCTCTGGGGCTGTCACAATCCCCTTGGCTGAGCTGACACTACAGTGCAATCTTGGGCATCAGTTGTACAACACGCTGTGCCTTTTTCCACAAGGTCTGTAGCATTAACGTGGATTTTGCAGGTACATATTGTAAGAAACAACTCTGAAAATATCTGTTTCCCAGGCTTCCCCATACTGAGACTAGATTTTTGCAAAAGTGGGCACCACAGGTAATGAAATTACCTTCTAGCAGGATTGCACACTCTCTTGATGTGGGCTCTCATCTCAAGTAACATTAATCTCTTTGGGAAAGTACAGCTCAGGAGCCACTTCCCAGCATGAGATGCTTATGTCAGTCCAGCTGCTTGGTGTAATGGTTGTGTTTTCTTTGTTTTTTTCCTTTTCACAGTATCCATTTGAACTCGGCCTGGTAGCAGCATTTGTGTTTTCAACCCTGGTGTGTCTCAGCAGGCTCTACACGGGGATGCACACAGTCCTGGTAAGGTTGTCCTGCACCACCCGGTACTGGTTATTCCTACAGCAAATCCCATCTCCCACTCTTCAGACACGTGTGACCTGCCTTGGCTGTGCCACTGCAGGAATGTAAGAGCTGTGCCACTGAATTTCAGGCTGCTCATTCAAAGGAGCTGTGAGGAAACCCTCAGGCTACTGCTATTTGAGTTCAGAGGGGAACGATTTATAGCACTTGGGAGGCAGCGGTGTGCGGGGGTTGAGGAGCCGGGTGAGGTCGGGGTGGCATCTCAATTGTAGTTCTCCCCTTGGAAATTTTAATTGCGAGGAATGCACTCGGGCAACTGAAGCTGCTCCTTAACTAAGACTTTTGTGCAACAGTATCACTGTTTTCAGAGAGAAATACTGCAGGTTGGTTCAGTCTGGGAGTGTCGGGGAAGGAATAGCAGGTCGGTGAGTCACAAGGGTAAAACCACGGCGAGTGAGCTGGGCTTGGGGCCTGGGGTCTCCTGTTACCATACAGGCACAAGGCATTTATAAAAATATTATGACAAGTTTCTTGTTCTCAGCTGGAAGGAAATGGATTCTTAAAGGACTAAGATGCACAAATACTTTGGCTGAAAATAATCATAAAATATCTCAACTTTATGTGACAAACTTGTTGGGCACAGTTGCTTAGAGACATCACTCTTGTTTTAGGAACAAATTTCGGTGTACCTGTGGTACACAGTAGCTGGTTCTCTCCTGACAAGAGGAAACATTATTTATCTGTTTCATATAGTGATCAGAGGGGTGGTCCAGCTTCCCAAGTATAGACAAAAACTCCTGGCTTCTTCCCTGCAGGAGTTTGATATGCATTGTTGGTTGCATATGCATAAATAATTGAATCTTTTTTACTGAGTAATTATGTTTGTAATGAGACTTGATGACTGTAAGAAAGGGAGCCCTTATGAGATTAGGGTTAGCTATAAAATATAGCTTGACCTTCCCTTTCAGGCCTAGTGGATCAAAACAATATCTTACATCGAAGCTGGAGACACCCTTTCTTGGCTAGTGACCTTAAGTCAATCAGTAAAAATTCTTTGCATACTTCTCTTGCTGGTCCATCATAATCAAAGACCCCTCTAAATTTAGATGGATTTTAGGGTAAAGAAGAAAAAGTCCTTTGTGCTTTTGGCATGATAAAAATGGGCTTTAAAAGAAATAAACCCCTTCTTAGCTGAAGTATGAGCAATGCTGCTTTTCAAAAGGACAGACATACTTTCCTGGGGCCTTCATCCCATGTGTACTGTGGTGGGGATGGAGCTGGGGACAGGTCCAGTGATCACAGCTGTCCACATGCAACCCCTCTCTGCACCCACAATGACTGGTTCTCTGGGGGAAGAAGTGCAGTTCAGAGGTGTTTTCCACACTTTGAGGGATGGCTCCCACTCTGAGCCGTGTGTGACGCCACGGGGCAGAGGAGCAGCAGCCACACGGCCAAGCCATCAGCTGAAAGAGCCTCTGGATTTTTAACTGAGGTCTTAGTAGAAAGGATATAATTATGATATTAAATGATCATAGTATTTTAGTAAAGGAAATGAATGGGTAACATACATCCACCGACTCAGTGTAACTTAATTTTTCCTGTTTGAGGAAGCAGAGGAGGAGTGACAAGGAGGCTGCATTGTGCTTTTCTACAGCTGCAGTGGAAGCTCCATTGTGGAAATTTATTTTCTGTCCCCAGCTCTACAAATCAGTCTGTATTTCAGCACTACTGGCCTTGCTTTTGAATCAGGAGTGGTCTCAGAAAACAGTCATGTGAGCAGAAGAAATGTTACTATTAGACACCTTCTGGAGAGGCAGTAAGCTGGTATGAGAGCTATCTACATCATTAAAGCTGTACCAGAATGAATACTATGCTTAAGGAAAAGGGAATAAACACCCATTGCCTGGGCTGTCACTGAGAGCATCACCCAGCCAGAGAATGGAGTGGCAGCAATGCACTCACACTGCTGAGAGGTAATTTAATTACAACAACCCACCTTCACCACCTCAACACTAGAATGTCCCACGTGTGTGGAGAAGCAGGGGAAAGGCAGGGTCTTTTTTTTTAGGTCTTAAATGATGGAATCTAAGGATCTGGCAAAGAAGGAATCTGGAGTTACCTGGAAAGGGTAAAGGAAAAATTTGGACACATTTTGAAGAAGCAATTCTGTAACTTTTTAGGGGATATTTTTAAGGAACAAAAATTAGTTGGAGACAGTAGAACTGGTGGTTGTTGTTTGCCTTTTTTCCTCAGAGAATTGTATTTTAGAAAAATCTCTCTTTGTTTTCTGTCTTAAAACATTGGCCTAATTTTTGGTCCCTGCTTCAGTGCAGTGAACCTCACTGGTACTGCAGCTGCCCTGAGTTACAAGCAATAATGCTCTGTGCTGGCCAACATCGTGGGCAGGGTACAGGGAGGGGCCTAAAGGTCACTTTTTATGACCAAAAAGAAAGTTGTTTCTGTAAACAAAGTCAGTTGTTTTTTCCCCCTGAGATACACCGATTCAGTGTTGATCTGTTTATTGCTGATTATACCCCCTTCAGGAGGGGTGTTCTGGAGCCTCCACCCTGCCCCTTTGCTGTGCTGTATTTCAGGTTTTTTAATACTACCATTAATCCTGAAATTATCTTAAATATTTTAAAGCTGATAAACAAACAATGTATTTATGTTACTTTACACACCGTGTAGCACAGTCCATGGGGGACAAAATAAAATAACCCTTAGATATTTCTGTTTAGGAGAGTGAGTAGTGTCTCACACTAAATGAAAACATGAAGAGAACTCTGGAAATAGGTGACCATGTACAAGGCAGAAGGGGAAAAGTGTTATTTTTGCTTTGATTGGCAATATCAGGGAAGGTACTCAAGTGCCTGTTTTGTAGTTTGTGCTGGTTTGATACTCTGAGGGCATTTTGTGAGTGTTTGCAATTTCAACTGCAGCTTTAGTGGGAAGTCTCACCTTCAGAAAACTTTTGCTGTCCTAAACCAAATGGTGCTCTGTGACACTGTGAAATAAAAAGCCAGCCCAGTGCAAGAATGGCAGCAGTGATGATGGTACCCATGGACTCTGATGACAGGCAGGGAGCATTTTGGAGCCCCCAGTCCTGCATTCCAGGCATCCCCTGCAACTGGGTGTTTGCCTCAGTTGTTCTGTATGTACCTGGAGCACAGCATAACAATATGAATAACTGCAGCATTGAAACCCCAATGTTCTTTGGGTAGCAAAGCAAACTGGCAGCTCTCCAGTTAAAATCAATGGGAGCAAGGCTTCCCTTGGGCAGATGTTTGTCGCTGTGCAGGAGCAGGGCCAAGCTCCATGGTAGTGGTGGGGACTTTTGAGGAGGTAGATGGAGGCTGTGAAGGACCTGTCTGTGCTGAGGAAGCTGGAGCATCCCAGCAGGTGAACAGGAGGGTTTAGGCTTTGCTGGTAGTACTGCACCTTGAGCAAAATTCATGCCTGCCCTTATTTAAAAATTCCTTTATAATTGTGGGGTTGGCGAGAGGCTAATCTGTTTACACAGGCGGACAAGCAAGAATGTGCTTCCTGGGAGTGCTAACAGCAGCTCCACCCCCGGGAAAAACTCGGGTCCTGCTCCTGGGGGCACTGTAGGGAGAGTCCAGAGCAGTAGTTTTTCACTCAGGAATAGGAGCTCTCTTTCCTTTTCCTATCTTCTCCTTAGTTTAACAGGCAAGGGGGGGAAAATCATTAAATTAGCACTGCTAAATGTCTTTGGCAAGTGTTGGTCTGGAACTTGCCAGCCTCCTCTGGGTGTTCAAAAAATCAAACCTGCCCATGCACAGCAGGCCTGAAGGGAGTCATCTCTGATGGCTGTGGCTGGGCATGTCCTGAGCTTTCCAGCAGTTTCTAGTAAGGAGGTCCCAAGAATGAGAAGCCCATATATTGGAGGATGGGGGGAAAAACATAATAAACCACTGGCCTCCAAACTTTTTTGTTCAGTAAAAAAACTTCTTAACATATACCCCCTATACATATATGTTTTTTTTACTTATGAGTCGAATACATGTACTATTGTACTGATACATACACAAAATATACTTCAAAAATGTGAGATAAGGATAAAATAAGCACTACTTTTTAAAAATACATATATTTTATTTTACTTGTTAGTGGTGCAAGAAGTATGCTTTTCCCCTACCCAGTGGGTTGCCTTGTGCATCCAGTTTGGAGACCACTGGCATAAGGCACTGGTCAGGGACAGAGCTGGTTATCTGTGTCCTGCTTGGAAATGGCAGGAGCTGTACTGAGGCAGAATGGGAGGGTAATAAAATTCAGAAAACTTTAATCAGGTTTGTAAGTAGAAACTGTCTGCAATTGGGTTGGGAACTGCTGGAGTCAGCTGGGTAAATGTTAATGTTCGGTTGCATCTCTAAATGGAACAGAAAAGCAAGTGAACAGCTTTTGAGTTTACTCCTTGATCACCCATAGGGGAGTATTGAGAAGTACTTTTTCTTCTAATATGAGGTGGACAAATAGCAGGGTGAGAAATGGAGGTACAGAGTGGGGCTCCCCTCCCTGAGCATCAGTGCTGGGAGCAGCCCCTGGTTCTTTTGTGTTGAGGCAGTTAGTGTTGGGCCAAAACATGCTTTATGTGTAAAGTTATCATCTATAATTCATCTTTTGATATAAATTTTTTGTGAAATATATTGACACATAATGATATTTTACATACTAGACATCTATGAACAACTTTGTAGATTTATATGGCTATCCTCATGTTATGGATGAGGGAATAAATGTAAATGGAAATTTGTATTGGGAATATGCAAAATGGCTCTAGGAGTTGCTTAAAACCAAATGTGCTGTGAATCTATTGCCTGAAAGTTGTAAACAGCTGAAATTCGGCCACACTGGAGTAATGTATTTGCCAGAATGTCATTAAATACATCTGTTGTGAAAAAATCCCCTCATTCCTGCCTAATCATAAGTGAAGTTCACATAAATAATTCCTTTTCAGACTGTGACCAAGCATGGTAGCAGTAAACTGTCATGACTCGGTGAAAAAGACATAATCTTGAGAAGAGGACATTTCTGTCTGTGACTAACTTCAGCTTTTGCAGTGCATTTTGTGGCCAAAGTACTAATTCTTCACGATGCTGGGAGAGCAGCACAGGGAAACTTGTTTTATTGCTTTTTACCTGGCTGCTCTCATGCAGGTGGCTTTTGTTAGGGTTAACCTCCTGTCTCCTTCCCCAGCTTTGAGGTTGACAACAATCAAGTTCTCAAAACACCTTATTTGCCTCTGTTAATAAATTAGGGTTTAACTATGTGTTTGCTTCAGGCACTGTACTGAAAGCTGGACTTCAGAGGCTTGAGCAACAAAATTTTTCTTGGTGTATTCCTGCCTGGCGGTGCCTGCCTCTTCCACATATGGCAGAATTCATGGCACACACATCACATCCCAGAGCTCTGCACTTTTGATCCCTGGAGCTTGTGTTACTGGGATGGGACCTTGTCTCTGACAAAGGACAGCATCTTTCCATTCATGCAAATGATAATCCTACTTATGTGATGAAATTGCTTGTAGGATAACTGGAGGGGAAGGGTTTGTGTGAAGGCAGCTTATTGCAAAGTTGTCCCTGAGACGGAGCTCTGCATGTGCCTTTTCCTTCAAGGTCATAGGTTGAGAGTGCCCTTAAAACATAACAGCAGATGAGAGGAAGAATCTCACTTGTTCAGGGGAGAAATGTGTGTCCACAGATACATACATATGCATAAGGCTCAGGTTGGGTTCATGGATTGTTGTGCTTTGTTTAGCACAGGCCTCACATTTTCCATGTTCACATGGACATTGCCATCAGTGTGAATTCAGAGTGTTCCTTCACTGTTTGACACCCATCAATGCAGATACCAGTCTTTTATCATCACCCGAATATCTGGTTTACCTTCCAACATGATTTACCCTCTTAAACATGATTTCTTTGCAGGATGTGATCGGTGGAGCACTGATTTCAGCTGTGCTGCTCGTGCTCTTGTATCCTGCGTGGGACACGATAGATCACCTGCTGTTAACTAGTCCTTTGTGCCCACTGCTTTCCATAGTTGTGCCTCTTGTCTTATGTTACAACTACCCCAAACTAGACTATTACAGCCCTACCAGGGGAGACACCACTACTATCTTAGGAGCAGCAGCTGGAGCAACTGTGGGATTTTGGTTAAACAACCGGTACCCTGCACCAACTCGCACCAGCAACAGTGTTCAGCTTGGATTTCCCCTGATCCCCAGTACAATGGTAGTTGTGCTAGCCAGGTTTTTTGTAGGGATATTAGTTGTTCTACTGACGCGCCGGTTCATGAAGAGCGTGGTCCTTGGTGTGCTGGGTTATCGGTACGAATTTCCCATTCATGACCTGGAAGCCCGGAGGCGACTGGAAGTTGAAGTCCCATATAAGTTCATAACGTACTCCTCAGTTGGCTTCACTGCTACCGTGATTGTGCCACTGCTGCACGAGCTGTTAGGACTGAAGTGAGCGCAGCACCTTCCTCACCAAGCGACGTGCGGCACCACCACTTCAGAGACGAGACAACTCAATCAAGGCTGGTAACTTGACCAAAAAGTGTTTTGTGCCTTTCTGCACTGGTGTGGCAGGCTGACTCTGGCTGAGTGCCAGGTGCTTACCAAAGCTGCTCTATCACTCCCCTCCTCAGCTGGACAGGGGAGAGAAAATATGAGAGGATCATGGGTTGAGGTAAGGACAGGGAGAGATCGCTCGGCAGTTACTATCACAGACTTGACATGGGGAAATTATTTTATTTATTACCAAACTAATCAGAATAGGATAATGAGAAATGAAACCAAATATTAAAAACACTGTCCACCTACCCCTCCCTTCTTCCTAGTCTCAAATTCATTTCCAAATTCTCTACCTCCTCCCACCCACCATCACAAGGGGGTGGGGAGTGGAGGTTACACCTCAGGGGTAGGACTCCTCATACTTCTCCACTCATGGGGTTCCTCTCACATAAGTCAGCTCTCCAAAAACTTCTCCAATGTGAATCCATTCCATGGGCTACAGTTCTTCATTAGCTGCTCCAGCACAGGTCTCCTGTTAAGTCATAAGTTCTGGCAGGAGCCTGCTCCAGTGTGGGCTTCCCATGAGGCATCCCTCTCATTAGGGTATCCCCCTGATCCCTTGTGAGGTCCTCCACAAGTTACAGGTGGGTCTCTACTCCCCCGTGGACCTTCATAGGCTGCAGGGGGACAGCTGCCTCACCATGGGCTGACTGCAGGGGAATCTCTGCTCTGGCACCCGGCGCACCTTAGTCCTCCTTATTCAGTCATCTTGGTGTCTGAAGAGTTGTTCCTCTCCCGTATCTTCACTTGTGTCTCTGGCTGCAGTTGCACAGGTTTTTTCCCCTCTTCTTAACTATGTTATCCCAAAGGTGCAGCCAATGTTGCTGATGGGCTCAGCCTTGTCCAGTGGCAGACCCGTCTTGGAGCCGGCTGGCATTGGTTCTGTTGGACAAAGGGGAAGCTTCTGGCACCTTCCTAGAGAAGCCACATTTTTGTAGTCCCCCCCCACTACCATGACCTTGCAACACAAACCCTAACTGGCTGGGAGTCATGGGAATTGCTGTGCACTGATAACTTTGGGTTAGAAATCACTGATCCCACTGTGTCCTGTAACCAGAGACCCTTGGCCCAGGCTGCTAAAGATGACAAGCACAAAGCCGAAATCCCTGCCAGAGTGGCAGCAGTGGCTGGGTTGCTGTGGGATCAGGGGTGCTGGGGAGTGTGGCTGTGCTTGTGCCTGCCCAGCTGTGAGGCTGCTCCTGCAGAAGCAGTAGAGCAAGCCAAGGAAGAGCTCAGGTTTAGGGCATGCAGGAGCAAGTGGCTGGTGCTGTGGGGGAAGAGGCAACCAGCCAAGAGTCAATTTCTGTAATTGGGTAGAAGTCATAGTGTCTTCTGATGGCACTGCCAGACCTGGCTAGTTCTGTGTGAATGATTTTACCCATTATAATTCATAAAACCCCCAAAACATAAAATAGAAGGAAAATCTAACACAAAGTGTTTTGTGTAATTTGTGACAAATTTATCTTGGATGTTAATAAGAAAGCCTCCACTAAAAGATCATTTTCCTACATACAACTGAGCAAGAGTTATCACCACAACAGTGAAGTTTGTGTTCAAACTGTTTAAGCCAGATTTAGCTCCCCTGACTAAAGGACAGGCAAAAGTATTTTCTGATGTGCAGGGATGACAAGCAGTGTCTGTAAGCTGTGTTGTAGAAGGAGCTGAGTAGTGATTTCAGTGACTGCAACGTATGGCGATGGTAAAATGCCATTGTTTTCTGGTGCTGCATAGCATTACAGTTGGTCTTCCATGCATCCTGCAATACTGTATGTACACTTGTAGAATAGCAGGTGGGGAGAGTTCATAAGAGGGTTGTCCCTATAACTCAGGCTGCTTATTTAAAAAAGTATATATCAGCTGTTGGACCAATGAGCTGTCGAGAAATACAGCGGTGAATATGGTCTGCTTGGCTGCAAAAATGTACCATACTATCACTGCAGAGCTTCAAGCATGGCCCCTGTGCCTTTCCTGGCAGAATGTACAGTGAGAGCCAGCTTTTTAATATGTACTCATCTTCCTGGCTGCAAGAAAAATGAACCTGAAGAATGTAAAGGAGGTGCTTTGCCATCGGTTGACTGCTTGGATAAACATAATCAGTTTAAGTTCCAAAACCATACCTGGGAGTTCTGTCTGAGGAGTGGGAGGCATGCATGTGAAAGGGCTGTGCCACTTTAAACTCAGGTTGGCAGTCTCCAGAAGAAATGCAGGCAGAAATTTTTACCATTTTTAGATTTTCCCAGGCTGTGGATAAACTGTTTCTTCAATGAGCCTTTCAGCAGGACACGTGCCCACTCACACCTGTCCTTGAGAAAGTGCTGGACTTGGGCCACCAGAGCCATGGGGTTCTGTCCTCAGCCTCTCTCCCTCCCACACACCACAGAAACGCTGCCACCAGGCTTTAGAACACCTTTAAAACCCCTTTTGTTAAGAGTGCTGTGTGATGTACAGCTGCAGTGCAGAGCTGCAGCCCTATGGAGGGGCCGCATCACAGTAGATGGGATCAAAACTGGGAAAAAATTTGGCAGCAAGCTGAGTGTTTAATCTGTGGGGTGGAATCAGTCCCAAGAAAGGCACAGTTCGACAGGGACATTCATGCAGCTTTACGTGTAGAATTTCTGCTCTGATTCACAGCTATTTTATGCTACAAAGATTTTATAAATTATATATAAATGCTGCACAGGTATTTTTATAGTATTCACCTGCATGTGATTCATGCAATAAATGCAAACTGTATTTGGTTCAAATTTTAAAATATACCTATTTTGCAGAGTGTGGTGTCTGTCTGTTCGTTTTGTGTCCTCTATTGCTACTTGTAAATGACTGATGTAAAGAGAATTAGTCCTTGCTAAAACATGTGTAAAGCAAGGCCCTCTCTTGCTGCCAGCCAGCTCCTGCTCCTACCAGAGCCCATTGCTTCCCACACTGTCTGCCTGGGACCACTGGGCTGGCAGCGATGGGCAGCCTGTCCTGTCCTGTCCTCTCCTGTCCCACTGCCTCTGGTTGCACCTGCCTGCCCTCACACCAGGCTCAGTTTCAAGGTCACTGGGCGGTCAGAGGTGTCGTGTGTGCCCAAGGCCATGATCCCCACGGCAGCCTCCTGGCAGCGCCCGCTGCGTTTACTCACCTGCCAAACCAAGGCTGATTTAAATTGCAAGCAAGCACGCTGCCAGCCCGGAGATGGAAACAGTCCCAAGTGTCACCTTTACATAAATGCTCTTGTGCAACAGCAAGGGTGACCTGCAAGTGCAGGGGCCTGTGTTGGGAGCTGCTGCCAGGCTGTCTCGGGGTTCTGCTCTTCAGAAAATCACCTTTGCAGCACCAAGCACAGCGAGGACAAACCCAGAGGTCAGTGCTTGTGTCCAGCAGAATGGAACCCAGCAGTCACCCCGACAGCACACTAGTACAGCTTTGACCTGTCTGTCACCAGCTCTCCAGCCTTTTGTGTTTGTGTTCAGATCTCCAGAGATGACCCAGTACCCACAAGCATCAGGAGCAGGCCAAAAGTAATCCATAATTGGCGACCAGTAATGAAAAATTCCACTTCCAACTCCTCTTTAAGAAGAAAATTCAAGTTTAAAAGATGTTAAAAAATTGCTCAGAAGTCACTCCCAGCAGCAGACCACTTTGCCAGAGACCACGACTACAGCAAAGGAAAAAGGCAAATTTCAATGCTCATAGTGACTTGCTCTAGCACGAAGCTGTGCAATAGCTACCTCGAGTGCTGCACACAGCTATGAGCAGGCTGTAAATACCAGATAATTGGTTTGGAGCTATGAAAGACAAAGCCTTGCAATAAATACAACAGACTTATATGAAGTGCCCCACTCATCAGGAATCACAGTTAATCCTGAGCACAGCACTACAGCAAAGCTTGAATTTCATTGCTACAGCAGCCCCTGCAAGGCTGCTGGCACCACAGTGTAGCTGTGGGGGTTTGGGGCTCCAAAGGGGCTTTTTAACCTTTATCTCGATTCTCATCCTCTACTTTTAGCAAGTAATGGTACTTACCTGGGACAGAGCTAGAATCTCATTTGGGGTGCACTTAGCTGCCAATGCATGGGCAAATGGTATGAAAAAGTGATCCCCTAAAAGCCTCACAACACATGCCACTGCAGCTCAAGCCTTTAGACCCAGCCTAATCTGGTCTTTACACTCAAAGGATAGTAAATTCACAGGAGAATTGGGACACCCAAAGAGTCAGAAAATCTTGTGTAGAGAAATATATTTAGTGCACGCAAATATGCCTGCACTCTGCTGCAATGCAAATCTGCCTTATTGTCGTCCTAATCCCCGTGCATGACACACCAATAAGCAGGGGGGGTTAATACTTACCATCTGCGTTACAGATTGCTTCCCACACTGTGAGCTTGCTTGGTTACAGTTGTGTAGGCACCACGGAGAGATATATCCTGCAAACAGCAAGCTGGCTAATCCCTTGGGAGATGTAAAATGTGAGCTGCAGTTTTCTCACTCTCCGTGGGCACTGGAGTCAGTCGTGCAATGTATGGCAACAGCTATATTCTCATTTCACGTCTGTCATGCAGAGATAATTAAAATCTACACTTCCATCTGAGGGGAACCATAGGGTTTCCAGATGGGTAACTGGAGTGCATTTTTCATACTGGATTAACACTTGCACCAAAAAGCCTTGTCTGTTGCCCTCCCACCTGTTGAGATTACTGATGGCACTGCATTGAAAAGCCATCGTGGATCCAGCGAGAGGGGTCTGTGCAGACATGCAGCTTCTAAAGCTACGAGCTTACCTCACCCTCATCAGTGCACATCTCTCTGGTCAATGAGGTAGTCGTAACACTCTTCTCCAGCATCTCCCAGATGTCTGCTCTTGGACAGTCCCTTCCTGGGATCAGGGTCTATCTGGCTCTTGCAATGGAAATGAGCCACAGTGTATAGGCCTAACATAAAATACTGGTTATTGTTAGCCTGCATTAGCAATGGTTATAATATTGCAAGGGAGCCAGCCAGTAAAGAGCTGCTTCAACCTACTGAGCTGACCACCCACTTGGTGACATTCCTGCAGAAAAGCTGGATTGGGCATCGCCAGGCTGGATGGAGCTTCTCAGTTTTCCAGAGAGCAGAGACACAATGCGCCAAGCTGTGGCGCAACTGCTGCCAGAAAGCCGCCTAGAAGGAAAAGCCTGAGGCGTGAGAGGTTCTCATGTATTGTCAGGGGCAAAACTTCAAGTAATCCTGCCCGAAAGCTGCATGGTCCCTACACAGCTGGGGTCCAGAAAGCTGTGAGTGCAGTGGGCTCATGCTGACTTCTGCAGACAAACATGCCAGCCCCAGTTGGACAAAGGCTTTGATAGTTTTTTGCTCCTCATGCAAAAGACCACTGGCATATGCTCTTAAATGCACTTCCCCAATTTGGTCTGGAGCTTCAAAAACCGCTAGGCTTACATCAACCATGAAAAAATTTAATTCCACCCCCTCTCCTTTCTGAATTTAGAATGATAAAGGATCAACAGTTATGTCTGGAGTAGGGAAGCAGATATTACACACATCTTGCTTACAAAATAGCTCTGGTTTTCATGAAACAAGTTCATTTCCCCCCCCCCAGCCATTGATGAGCACATGACAACCGTACAGAATAAAAGCTCAACTCCTTAGTTCTGCTCACATTCACTCAACATTTGCTCTAATCAATTATCTTATTTCATGCAATAAGAAAAGAATGAGATTCCTGTTATGCAGCCATAATCAGTTACAGTATGAAGCTGTGTCTGTGGAACATTTCTGATTTTGAAAACTAATCATGTGCTCTGCCATTACATTTCTCTTGTAAAACACTGGGCTTTGACCCAACTTGTTTCTTCCCCCCCTGCCCTTTAAAAACATTGAGGGCACAGCCCAGTCTGAGATGCCACATTCTTTCCCTGCACAAGCCAGCCAGATTGCACTGTAAGGAACACTTTTACTCAGGGAGACAGGGTCTGTTTTTCTAGTTTATTGGAACATAAAAGCCTAAGTGGATGTGCCCGGGGAGGAAGACAAAAGAGCAGAGGGTGCTGCATGTGACAGTGGACGGCTGTCAGAGGATAAAAGTCATGTCTTCACACGAAGGGCTCAATATTGATCTCCAGGGCAGAGCATGGCATGGTGAGCTCAAACCTGGTGATAACATCAGGGTGTAGGACTCCAAGTTTCCCAACACTTTGACCTTTGGCAAGGACCTCAGCACAGCGACCAGGAAAGAAAGCAGAGCCTGGAAAGAAAGCGAGAGAAAAATCAATACTTCTTTGGGCCAGAGAAGTCAATAGGCATTTAACGTGCAGAACAAAGCTCTCAGTATTAAACTGTTCTCTGTGCTGAGATGCTAAGAAGGGGTTCTCACTTTCTTGCATTAACAGTTGTCATGATTGATAGAGAATGAGAAAACACTGAGCTAAAAATAAAATGTGAAGCCCAAAGCGTGGGCATTTTTCACACTCCAATTGTTTTGACTAAGTTGCTCCTGCAATAGAAATTAGTACAGTTAAGATGAGTCATAGGGCTACTGAAATAAAGAACTTCTGCAGCCTTTAGGCTATTTAATACCTGAATGTTTCCCACCTTAATCTGTTTAAGGAAATAAAGCTTGCTGTCATCTAAAGGGTAACTAGGCATGTCACCCTTGATTATATGTCACATAATTAAAAACAACCTACATTCCTCATATGGAAAAGAGCTTTTAGGCAGTTTCCTACACATTGTAAAACTGTGAAACAATGAACAACTCAGAGGAAATCAAAGATCATCTTCCTCTTACCTCAAACCAAGTCACAGGTTCTAAATGTTATATGGAAGTTAAAAAAAATTAGTAGTAGTAGTTTGCCATGAAGAACTTGGAGGAGCTGTGCACGCTTTTTCTTGGAAAGCCTTTCCTACCTGGCAACTTCCCTGTGCATGGTGGCTATACCAGCAATATGTTCAAGCTTATCTACAGCAGCTACACTTCAATTTTTTTGGTCTGAGCTGAGTGGCATTTTTATGTGATAGCTTTTCAAAAGACAAACCCAAACCAAACCAGTATGTTGCTGCTTCTGAAACCCCCTTTTTGGAACAAGTGTGTGGAAGCAAGGCACAGTGCGTGGGACATCCAGTGAGTAGTGCTGCAGATGATGCTGTGATCTCAACAGGAGGAAAGGGGAGATGATGAAACAAGGCCACTGAATCCTAAAGATCCTCCTCAAAAAGCTGCCTCCACCATGTTTCTAATGCTGTGCCCCTTGCAAAGAGGAAGGGCTCTTTACTGGATTTCCACCCAGAAGTTAGACAAGTCAGCAGGGACAGCACTGGGAATCAGTCACCTTCCCTACCTTCACCCCTTGCTCTGCATCTTTAGCTCAGGAGGCTAAAATCCAACACAGCACCTTCTACCAGAAGGAGCCAGTTACTGGATGTGGGTGAAGTTGCATCATTGTGGATGAGGGACATCCCTGCTGTACTTGCTTCTGTGCCAGTGTGAATACAAGAACTGAGGAGCTGCTTCCACTCCTGCTCCCTGCCTGCTTCCAGCATGGCACTCAGCCCTTCAGCATCCTCTGCATACTGCAAAAGGACTACAAGAATTTCCTAACAGCAACTCTCTGGTTGCTCCAAATGTTACTTAAGGTTCTGGATCAGCCCAGGACTATTCTACTGTGAGTACAAGGAGCTACTTAAAAGAGCAACAGAGGTCCAAGTGAACCTCAAACCTCAGGAATATCTTCATGACATGCTGATCACTAGTGGTCAAGCCCAGAAATACATTCTCTGTTAACTCCCCAATGGAAATAACTGATTTAAGAAGCATCTCCTATGAGGTCTGTAGTTGTAACTTGCAGCTGTAAAAATAGCAATTAGGTCTTTTCCTTGCCCAAGCTGCTGCAAGTGCAAATTAACTTAAACGTCTACTTCAATTCTGGCTACCTTGTGAAATCTGATAGTGGTAGTAAATGACCACAGTAACATTACTTAAAGGCTGTTTTAAAAAATATCACAGTCTTAGCTACAAGCGCAAACCGACTACTTACACTGGACGTACAACAGTGAAATTATCTCACCCTGAAGGTTACTGGCATGTGATTCCAGCCAAACAGACACTTGCCTGTACTTGACTGTAAGCTTAAACTGGCACAAGAGCAAGAACCAAGCAGAAGTGAATAATGTTGGCATGGTACCCCACTATAAATTTATAGGAAAGAAGAGCTTTGACAATATGGTCAGTTAAAAAGCTGTGAGTCTGACTTGTCTGTTCTTCTAAGCTGCCTTGTGTGTAGTCTTGGGAAAGTTATTTTATCTTCTTGCACATCTAGAGCCAACTATATCATGGGACTTAACTGCTTTTAAACTTGTAGACATCTGATGGCGTCTAAAGTAATACTGCACTCAGCCAATCTATCAAGGGCAGTTTCCCAGGTCTGTGTCACTTCCCATTGTGTGAATCTTCCCTAGAAGGTTAACTTGAGGAGAAGTTTCCTTGCATTTAACTAAAGAATATGCACTCATGATAAATTTTGACAACTGTCGAAATTGCCATTATATCAATGCCATTGTATCAAAAACTACGAAATGGCTTAGTGATTACAGCATAAAGTGAAGTTGGAATCTCAACAGGGATAAAACCTATCCCTTCTCACCATGAGCTTGCAGTGCAACTCCACAAGTGACCTGAACCAGCGAATCACTACTACCAGAAGGGAGGTGGTGGGGCTCCACCTGGAAAGGAGACGACTGTGGGACGAACTGTTGATGTGGCTGAAGCCTTTGCCATGAAACCACACATTCAGACTGCTCCAAATATGCTGCTCCAGGCTATGGGTTAGACATTGAGTAGTATTTTTCTATCTCATGCAGCTGATGTGGGACCATGATGTTACTCTGCACTTCCTTGCAGTGAAGAGGTAAATATATAATTAATATGAAGGGGGAACATTTAGGTTCCCAAAGTGCAGGAAACTGGACCTTCAAACCACCTCTCCATTTCTAGCTAAGCTAACCCTGAAATGTTGTCCACTTCACAGGGCAGTCACCAGTGTGCCTGATACTTTACAGACACAACAGTTGCAGGGCATAATTCTGTGACTGGAAAAGATCAGACAATAAGCAAATAAAAATGAAAGAACCTGTTAAAAGCTTTAGAGCCCCCATACATCCAGCCAACACTTGGCTCTTGCACCGAAGAAACATGAGCTGAGGAACAGGTTTACAGAGAGTTTATGAACTCTGGTTAATAATGGAACTATTATTATGGTAATTGGCTGCACTGCAGAATGCTTCAAAAGTATATTCCTGCCTGCCAAAAGGGCATTCAGACTGCATCCCACATGGGTTATCTAAAGCCTTCCTCATCTTAGTGACTCTTCTCATCTTAATTGACCACACAGGTGGTAAGGGAAGGAGGTTGGCTCATGCATTGGGCTGGGTGGTGTTGGCCCGTGTGTCTCTGCCAGGGCACCAGAATTTGGAGCAAATGTAAATTTCCAATTAAAAGTATTCAGACAGTGAAAGGGAAGCACATAAAGAAGAAAAAAAATTAAGAAGAAACCTGAAAAATCTGAAGAGAGAGGGGGGAAAGGAGAAACAAGGATTTTGCAGCTGGGTGGAAGGCTTTGACTGAGGGACCAACCACAACCATAAAAGGAGACCTGAGGTAGAAGAACCTTGCTGTGCTGTGGGCAAGACACAGGTTGCAGTGGGGTTTGAGAAACCCATGGAACAGGAGAGCAAACCTGAGTGTTCATCAAGATAACGAGGAAACAAAGGTAAGCACTTTTCCAATCCTAAGTTGTGTGTTTCTTGTATTATCAAGTAAATAGCAGTGGTGGTTTAGATTTCTAGCAAAGCTTGTGTTATGTAGTAGAAAGTGTTATGTGAGTTCAACTCCTGAAGTAAGCTAAAAGCTTTAGAGTGAGAGTCAAGGCTGTATGAAAGACACGTGCTTCTGCTACTTGCACATATGTGGAATCAGCAAAAAATACACACACTATTACCTTGTTTGAATAAATCATACTGTAAGCTGAAGCTCAGTGCTCTTAAGCTTCAATAAAGCCTTGATGCCAAAAGGAGCCTTCTCAGAATCATTACCAGCTGTGACCTGCACCTGTTGAGCAGGAGTTCACCACAGAGTTTGTCTTATCCATGCAGTATTATTAAGAACATGGTTGTGAAGAGTATGGTCTTGCTGTAGAAACCTTTCACTAGTCAGGCACTCACTAAAGCACACCTGGAAGCCCCACTCTTGGTAGGTGTGCTGGGAAAGGCTGCTCTGGTAGGCCTGTCTGCTTGGTTGTACCATCAATATGTCGAGAGCCAAAATTCACTTAATAATTGTAATTTACTATACCTTCTGTTTTAAGGATAACAGATCTATCACTCCTGATATAGTAAATCCTTTCTGGTCTGCACAAAAATGGTATTTGATAAACTTCACCTTGAAATCTAGTCCGATTGTATTGTCCTTGCTGATTGAGATCTAGACAATGCCAGAGAGAGCCTGAAGGTCTAGCAATGGAAATCCACCTCTTAATATGTCAGGTCTATAATTGGTAGTTAGGAGAAGGGGTGGGGTGAAATACAATATGTGTTCCTAAAGAAGAGATGCCAAAGCCAGACATGTCTTGTGCTGACATACTACACACAAGCAAAAGACAAAAGCTACTTCTCGTGGCTGCAAGTAAGAATTTAATTTCCAATGTTCAATGATGTAGAAATAATACCTTTAATTAAAGCTTCTGTAGCATGTCCTCAAAATCTGTAATTGCCTTTCTGTATTCAGGCAACAGGACCACTTTGGTTGCTTTGGGGTAATTCTTTGGCCAATAATCCAATAGAGCATGTAGTCTTTAGCACATTTTCTGGCTAATTGACCCTCAAAGAGCTCTGAGTTCCCTCAACTCTTTGTTGTCAAACACCTTGCACAGTTTCTTTTCTCTACCTTACACTCTCTTCCTCTCAAAAAGAAATAGATTAAAGAAGTATTATAGGCCTACTGTTGCACTAAGCCTTCAAGCTCACTTGTTTGTTCCTGTAATTTGAAGGAACACTGGAAGCTGAAGCTTAAGCAGGTAACAGAGCAGAGCTTGTCTGCCCTCAGTAGTCTTTCATCTTAATTTTCTTCCCCTTTAGTCCCTTCAGGTACCCTTTCACTACCTCATCCTGACTCATCTGGTGAAGTATTTTGTCTGTGCTACACTGGATGGAATTTAGTTTTGTGAGGTTAGATTTGGGGTTTTTTGGGAGGTTAGATTTTGGGATTAGGTTATTTGCACTTTTGACTAATTTTTTTCTTTTCTGGCAAAAAATTAATGCAAATTAAGTGTCTGTTGCAAATGCAATGCAGAGTCAGAGGACACTAACAGACCAGTCACTGCTGCCTTTTGCTGCCTGTGTACACAATGCAGTCAGGCTCCCAGAACTTCATGCAAAGCAACATCAACCTCAAAATCCTATCTACCAACGGGGATGCTTCACCTTCAGCTCATTTTTGGTATCGGACATCTCAAATCTTGCATAATTTTGGAACACACTGAAAGACCAATTGTTGAGTTGCACACTGTTGGCAGTGTTTCCCCCTTATGTTCCCATGCCTGTAGAACCACACTTTGGGATCAGTGGGATATTTATTAACTGTAGTCTCTTGGTTTGTAAATCCTGACTTGAGCTGTGCCAGAACACCCGCCACAGATCACACCTAACTGTAATGACTAATTTAAATTAGTACAATCAAATTTAAGGTATGTGCCTTAATTTTTCCCCCTCAAGAAAATAGCTTGACAAAAACAACAGAAGAAATATCTGTATGATGTGAATGACCATGTCCTTGTCTGAAGGACATCTTTAATTCTGATTTCCTCCTATGTTTTTTCAAAAGCCTCCTCACACAGGGCATAGCAGAAGAGGGTAAAGTGACAATCAATTATTTACCCAGACTGGTACACTGGATATCCAAAAATAGAGTTGAATATTCGAGTTCCTTGTGCAGACAATGAGACTAGGGAACATGGAGAATCATCCATAAATTTGCAGTGGCCAGTCAATTAATCACCTTCTCACATTACAACTAAGCCAATGGCTGTGTTTTTATTAACTTGTACCTTGGAGAGGGTGTGAGGAAAACTAATTCTTCCAACTCATAAAAACTCTCATATACAACTCTATAAGCTAGATTTATTTTTCATTATTGCTGTAAAAACAGAGGTTGTTTGGTGTTGCTGGTTGAAGAATGCAATAGGTTTGGAGCATCTCTTTATTCACCCATGTTATCCTCAGGATTACAGCAGTCTCAGACATTTAGGATTATCTGGGTAAAACCACTGTGTTCCTGCCTTTCCTAATGGAGGGTAATATTTGGGTGGATGGTGAGGCTAAGGAATGCAGACATTATGGGTTACTGATCTGGGTAACAGCATTTCTCTTATGTAGTGCTGGAGTACCAGGGGTGGCTGCTTAAATACTGTGTACAGAAAAACTTAAGTAGGAAACACAGAAAGAAATCTATCAAATTCCATGTATTTTTCTAGAAATCGGTATTTGTGTATAAAGCTGAAAAAATTTGCATTTGTGGGGCAGTTGTGAGAAACAGCAATTCTAGACCAGAATTCAGCTGCAGTGCAGAGTTACCATTACACAGCTACTCTTTGCTTTGGGCTGGTTTTATCTGATTTATCCAGAGTTATCTGAAATATTATACTTTGCCTTGTCTAAATGTCACAAATCTAAGCTGATATTGTCACAGCTATTTTATTTAAAAACGAGGGAATTCTTAATCCCAAATAAAGCTCACCTTCTGAAATTTTTAAGATGCCTTGCTCTTTCTCCTGAGTTAGAGAACACAAAGCTTTCAATATTAAAAAAAAATTCTTTCTGTTCCTTGACTGGCTTTTATCCCTCTTTGGATATCTAAAGGGATAATTCATCCTTACAAACATCACCATCTGTCAGAAACCACAAAGTAATAAACCATATTCTTTATGGTAGGGGGTATAGTATACTCTCTATGCACAGTAAGGCAGCAGGTTTTAGATTTTAGGCTCTGCATTCACACAAGCACTAAGTCAGTCTGCAACTCTCATATGTCATATTTAGTTTGTACATTGTTTAATCACTTCATGTCCTAGACCAAGCTGCCCTCCCCTCCCAGTGACTTGATGTTACTGGCTGATACCAAACAGCCACCTGATGTTGTGCTTTCACAGCTACCACATTTCCTGCCTTTCAGAGAATGACTTCAGAAACCAGCATGGAATAACACATAATTAAACTATGAACCTCAGCAGTCAGTGGAGCTGTTAATCACTTAGTTTTAGCAATGAAGGTTTCTATAACAAACCAAGGCCTTGTGGCTGAAGCACCATGGCTGCTCCACCAGGAACAGAAATGCCTGAACTGGCTGAGTGTGAGACAGCCCAGGGCCAGAAGCAACATAGGGCCTGCACAAATATGGCCATTCTGCTTCTGGTCCCAAACCAGGAGTGTCTGTGTCCAGTGCAGGAACTGGGCTGAGTCTGACTTAGCTCAGCATCTCTGTTTACCTACTATTTTCTAACATACACACCACACCCAAAGATAAAGTCAGTTCTTCCACCATGGGCAGCTCAAACCCTTGGAACCTGCCTTCACGTTGATCTAAAAGTCTGAACCAATATCGTGCAAATTTCTGTTTAAAATGTAATTGCAGACATAAAAAATAGTAAGGTTAAATTTGAAGCATTACCCCTCTGGCCCCAGATCACAGTTAAAAAATCACACTAGACTGAAGAACTGCTTACCTAAAATTGCCATGGTCACATTTGCTAGCATTAATATGGTAGTGAAAATGAAAGCATATGCACATGCTTAGTTTGCCTCCAGCAGTGGCAGGTTGTGCAGGTGAAAATGGAATTGAAGGATCAAACTGACCCTCAGTACTTAGATCACTACCCCTGTTCACTGGGAAAGGAGATGAGTTACTGCTGTTATTTCTGCTACTGACTTGGATGAGTCATTTCTTTTCTGGAGAAAGGTTTGCAAAGTCAAAAATATAGTTTACGATTAAGAAATAATTTTCTATTTAAAAATGTAAGAAAACAGACAGAAAACATGAAAATTACTGGAATCTATAATTACATAGTGTAAATCTGTGCCAGACATTTAAAATTCTTGATGCAAGGAAGATTTTTATCCATCAGACTTGTTATGATGTGTGATTAAAAAAGTGTTGCCTTTGGGGAGGAAAAGAAAGAATTAAACTCTGAAGAGGCCTCTCCAGTAAGGAACAGCAGAACAGAATTGTCAGGGAAATTACAATAACAGCTGGAGCTCAAGGAACACAAATGCCATTGATTTAGATGGTTCAGGGAGTTGACAAAAACCAGCAGAAAATGAAAAATCTTTATTTGTCAGGAGAAATGCTACTACTTGGAGCATCCCTAATCTGTCAAAATAAAATGCAAGGGGAAGAACAACATTGTAATCTCTATTAGTTCTTGCAAAAAGAGGAAAGTCTAAGGTAGCTTGTACCTCTTTTCAAACTGACTTGACACCCCTCCTCACAGTACTTAGCAGTTACCATAGATTTTTCCCCCTTCCCACTACAGGGGGATTACAAGATAGACTGATTTAGAAATGTGTCCTATTTCAGAAGAGCAACTCCTTTCAACTATCTGATGGATTTGAGAAACAAGTACTTTATTCTCTAATTGAATTTTATTTCATATGTGGAGAAAAATGTCTCAAACATAATTTGGTGATTAAAGTTTAAGAGACAAAGAAGTCTAAGCCCTCCTCAAACTCACTTCTGAGAGCCTCTTTTTCATAATAAAAATCAAAAGTGTAACACAAAGCTAAAGCAATGAGACTTGTTTGTAAAATCAAACTGGGTTTTGCCACAAACTGTTGCTTGGCCTACTTGCATCATTTGCAACAGCAAGACCCCTCTGAGATGTCCAGTGCCTGAATATTTGTGCTGTCAAATTTTGATAAACCACATCTATCTGGAGAAAAGCCAAATAATACTGTAGACTCTCACTTTGACAAAATAAATGATATGTTTCATATCTTTCCTGGGTACCTGCTTGGGTATTACTGCAGTTACAACCAAATTTGAGGCATTAGCACTAGAGCAGGAAGACACTTGATAGGACAGAAATAAGGCTGGCCTAAATTTGTAGGGATTTGGTTCCTATAAATCTGAAGACCTGTATTATAGAAAGGAAATAAAGTAGAAATAATAGATACATCAACTGACCACCCACACCCACTTTATAGATAATTTAATTTGGAGTTGTTAGAACTGTAGTTCTTCGTGTTACTAAGTTCTCTTGATAGTACAGAAAAAAATGCTCAAGAGAAAAGGGTAAGAAATTAATTAGAAATAAATTACATCTCAAAGTAGTGGCCAACACTGGAAAAGCAACAAGAACTAGTGACAAACATCCAAATTTGCAAGATCCCTTATAATTAAGTAATTTTAATGATCAGTGCTGCACTTCTGAAAGCCCTTGCAGAATTAGGGTAATACATTTAAAACTACTGAAATTAGTCAGGCTTTTTAAAAAAAGCACCTCTTAGTGTTGTTAACTGATGAAGCTGACAGAGAGGTAGGGTGGGAACTACACAGAGAAAGAGAAGTGGAAGATCAGGAGATTGTCAAGAATAATTTATTTGATAAATGAGTGCTACTAGTTCCACAACAGAAAATGGGAACACTTTCAACTAAAACCCCATTCATATTTAGTCCTGAAGTGAATGTGATCAAAAATCAGAAAAACTACCTACAGAGAAAAATAAATTGCACTTCATAAAATATGATTATTAACAGTGGCTGAAATTCATCAAAGAACTGAAAAAACTAGGAAATATTAATAACTGGCTGCAATAATGACAGCATTAGAAAATTTTTTTAAGAATACTGGAAACAAACTGTGGAGTACTTTTATTTGCTAACAAGACTGAACTTTTTATGAGACAGAATGTATTAAGTTTTTAATAAACATTTCTCTTCACCTGGCCAGGGTGGGAGTATTCCTCAAGTATAATAAGGTGTTCAGTTCACTGAAAAAATTGAGTGTCTTTTTACCTCTACTAGGATTAGGATGTTTCTGAGACACTAGAATTATTCAGCATCAGAATTATGGAGCAATTCTCAAAGCAAGTACCCTTCCTGCTGCCGTTAACTTACATTAACAATACTGGGAATTCAGTAGTACTAGAAAAATGTTAACACGGTGTCAGCAGCCCAAGGTGAATGATCTAGGTTGATCCTGGGTGACAAAAAAAACATCTTGGGAATTGGCAAATGTGAAATCAAGAGGACTTGAATACAGTGAATTACCAACTGATTTGTTTTATTAAGAACAGCTGTTTTCAAACAAATCTGATTTTCTACCAAACTGGTAAACTAGAAGGCTATAAATACAATTATAAGGATGCAAAAGCACCTATAAAGTATGTATTTTGAATGCCAGTTAAATTGCTTTAAGACTTGTCTGATATCTCCCAGTATGTCAGAAATTTAGACATTAGAATATTTAGAGGCTTCATAGTAAAGTTGGCACATTTCCTTTAGTTATTGATGAGTAAATAGACAATTACTGACATTCATGACCAACGCAGTGGCTGCCAAGACAGGCAGCAGAAAGGCCAGGATTGCCATTAAGACCAATCAAAACACAATTTCTTAAAATAAAATAGGCACTAATAGTGCCAAGTTCAACATGGCACTAGACATCTGGACATATTTCAGTCTCCCAATTTAAACTCATCACCAGATAGATGCTGCGGTTCAATTCTATACACCTAACTTGGAATTAGTCCCAGATTTCCCTCTTCCTGTCTTGTGAATTGAGGTTCACAGTCTAAACCTTCTTTTAAAGTTATCTATTGTATAATTATTAGTATAAAAGCAAATCTTTATTGATGTTCTTAGTTATGGAGATAACTATTACACCTCTAATTTCACAGCTAAACCTTACTAAACGAGAAGCTATTACTATGATTTACTGTGGAATTAAAATTTTCTACACTTTAACACACCTTTCATTTAATTAAATAAGGACAGTAAAAAAGAAGGGAATGTAATTTCTCCTTTTTTTTTTCCTTTTTGGAAAACAACTGTCAGTTATTGAATGAAGCAAGAGTTAGTATACATTTATTATGCACACGTTTCTGAACACAAACAGGCTGACTTCCCAACTCTGCCAGGATGGTGATTACTCTAAAAGAATGAATGGCATGAACATTTAGTTGAAAAAAAACTAATCCAAGAGGTAGCTGGAATCCATGAGAATCAATAATGTACAAAAAAGCAGCTCATGTCACAAGCTGACACTATCCAGGGATGCTACTTCAGTTTTGTTGTGGAAGATAGTGGGGCAGACAGTGAAGCATATCCATACACAGATTTCCCCTAACATTTTCTGGGAACTTGTCAAATTGTTTAGTTTTTATAAAACAGGGCTATTGTTTTCCCTTTTCAAACGGTTTGTGCCCAGTTAAATTCCATTTGCAAAGTATGAAGACTCTCAAAAGGTACTGTAAAACAAGGGGTTTCTTCCTTAAATAAGGGACAGCCATTCTAAATGTTACACTAAGAGTGAAGATAATTATACCTTACACTTCACACCACTCCTTTGAAGCCTCTGATATATAATCCACTGTCAGTATTTACTAAGCCTTCTTTCTTCTTTTTAGCCTAAGTAAGACTTTACTATGGGCTCAAATCCTGTGATTAACATCACCTCCTGTGATCATTGTCCTGATTTCTGGAAGAAAACAGTCATCTCAGATGGCCATCCAGAAGCACAAGATCACTAAAATGTTGTAGAAAATATACCCATTCCTACAGAGATTGAAATTTGAAATTAAGAATACCTTCCAATATAATAATCAGAATGCCTCTAGTTTTTAACCCCAGGGAAGTGAAAGCAATGCAAGTGAACTAAAAATTAAATAATTCTTGAAATTACCTGACAACATATGAGCGAATGTTTAGTCTCTTTCTACCCGTATTTTTATATTTTAAAAATTTGATTTTATTTGTTTACCTCCTAATCATACACATCCATACTGATCTTTACCATTTTTTAATGGTATGGAACTGGCTAAAATCTCAAAAGTTTTATGCAAATATTTTTTAATGTGGAGCACATACAAATTTGAGGATTGATACAATGACTGTACTCTTTTCATATATTTTTATGGATGCTTATACCATAAAACAAAGAAAAACCAAAATACTTTTCTAGCCCACTAGGATTCACTAACATATTAAAAAGTTAATTCTGTGTATTTTAAAACAATGGGTAGCATTTTGAAATTCTGTCTTTAGAACTTTAATTTTGTATGTTTAGTGGTAATAAGAAAAGGCTCTATTAGTAACCTTTAAGAAACTGAAAAGCACTGAGTCCCAAATGTATGTTGAAATCCTCTCACTCAGTCCCTCAAAACCCTCTTTTCCTTAAGGCTTCTCTAAACAGCTCTTCTCCATTTATTACCTAGCTCAGATTACACCAAACTGTAGTGCAAAGGCCAGGGGAACATCACAATTTCACCCATATTTTCTAGCATCTGTACTTTTTTCACAGGTGTTGCTAGAGAGGCAAAAAGACTCTGACCTTAAGGTCAAATCACAGGGCACTGAGGTGTTGGTGGAACAGAAGGAGCTTAAATAACCATGATTTGCACATATGGACCAAACAGGACTATAGTACAGGCATTTCATTTTTCAAAGTGAATTTGGAAAAGTGGCAAACATGTGCCCAGTAAATCTCTATCTGTTCTCTGTTGCTCATTTAAAGCAGTATTTTATTCCCTCCATTATTTTTCAATAATCGCTGGAACTATTTTAATTGGTTACACAAGGAATAAAAACAACTGGATTAAAACCCTGCCTTTACATTCTGTTGCTTACTAGTCTCAAGTTTTGCTTAAGATTATGTACAAGGAAAGTACCTCTAAATCTCCCTCAACTGGACTCACAGGATAAACCCATTTCTTGCTGTACACATTTTAAATTTAGCACAGGCAATAAAAAAGCATGTTCCATATAGATGCATCTAAAAATCTGTGCCATGTGTAATGTCCTGATTTAAAACCCCTGAAGTAACTTGCACTGCTTTTATCAATTATTTCAGTATCCTGCAGTCTCTTTAAGATGTTACAGGATATCTTTTTCTCACTTGGAACTGACCATCATCTGAGTCCATCATGTGCNGCTGCCAGGGACCCTGTGCCACTGTTGCAGTAAGGGGAATGCAGGCACTACTTGAAGCTGAGTCAGCTTGAGTCAGTGTCTTGCATCTCTGAACATCAGTGCATGAGATGTAAAAAGAACCAGAGTTGCCATCCCTGCAGTCTCCCTTTTCTATTCTGTATCTTCTACACTGTTATTTTAGGTAGCAGAATAGATGAGTTGGTGCTTGTTCTCTTCCATCAATCTATGCTCCCCCAATGAAGTAANTGTTACTTCCAACCATCTCTGCAGTGAAGGTCTTTGAAGATAAGCTGGTGCAGTGACACTGCCTTTGCCTTGTCACCAAGGTTAAATCCCAATGTCAGGAGAACTGCAAGGAATCTGTGCCATCCCAGCAGAGTTTCTGAATCAGTGGTGAAACAGAAAGTAGTAGACACTTTTTTTTTTGGCTATAGCCAAAAGCCACAAACTGCTTGTAATATACTGCACATGACAAGGCATAATCCATCCTTTACACTAAGTGCGTTGTGGAGTAATGTCATGGGAATGCAGGGATTTTGAATAAGCATTACAAATCTCACAGCATCAGGAATACTGAGCAGCACTAATACCTAGAAATAACTTTTTCCCTATGTTAGGATTATTTATGACATCTTTTTCCAGTTTCTTGGAGCCAGCTGAAATGTTACAATACAGAATATAAAATATTTGCAAATATTTTTCAGTACTAAAGCAAACTCTTGATTTATCTGTTCAAAAACCAGCTAAGAGTTTTGAGTAAGAATCTAACAGTTTGGTTTGACTTCAATGACAGCTGAGCATCCAGCTCCCAGAGGCTCATCTACATCATTCT
>WEIV01012678.1:1660-12476 GCA_013390005.1 Calyptomena viridis
ACACAATTTTAGTTCTAGAAATTAATAACTTCAGAGAAAAAGTTCTAGAGACAAAATTTTCTTCATTCTCATTAATACAAAGACACAAGAACACCACTGTCACTGGAATCTTCCTAGAACTACCTTAGGTACAACTGGGCTCTATAACTGGACTTCAGAAACGAACAGTCTACAAACTTTTTTTCAGAAAATGTCTGGATTACTCACTTTGTTTTATACTTTTGTGTTCTGCATTTTCAGATCAAGATTTTGGTCTCATTTCTTGTTATTTCATAATTCAAAAAACAAGGACACGTGACCATGCCCACACACAACCAGATCCATACACTATTTGGAATATTCCAAACAAAAAATGGAAACTTTAGAAAAACAATCAACATTTTCTACCTTGCAAGTCACAATTAGAGATTCCTCAGAGCTCTTTTGGAAAGGGTTGAATGTTTCAGTTAAAATGAAGTGAAGCAACTACTAAAAATTTAATTTTTACTTTTACCTGAATGTTCTATTGATTTAAAAGAAAAAAATTCTTTTTGGTCTCAGTAAACTAGAACCTCTTCTGAATGACAAAAACCCCCAATAATTTGTCTATTTGTGTAATTGCACCATGTAGTTAAGTTTATGACTAATTATTCTTCTCATGGTCTAATTTCCCACTTTGCCTTTCTGACAATCCAAACCAATGAAATGTCTCATAAAAGCATTAAATTACAAAGGTTTTCACTGAGATGGAGCAAATAAGGATGTTATGAAAGCAGGTATCCATCTCTCCTGAGAGCCTTAGGTAGTTGCCATGCAGCATTTTCAGCAGTTGGTCAGCAACTTAAAGCTAAGACTTGTACTAAAAGGGAGAGTTACTTCTCTGCTTCATTCTACTGTAAAACTGAATAGCTTCATTTAGCCCTTTCATAGGTTTTCCTGGAAGAAAACATTCACTTCTCAGTCATCTTTACTACAGAAGCTGGCAATTTAAAAGCTAAGCAAGAAAGTCTGCTTAGATAAGACTCCACAATACCATTCAGAGCAAACAGCTGGAAGCTTAGGCTTCAATGTTGCACTGACATAAAGTCAAGAAGCTTTTTCTCAGTCAGGCATTGCTCTGACGATGGAGACATCTCACAGTAGTTTCACAGCTGTTGGTGCCTGCTTTCGAGCTGGCTCAAAGTGTTAGTGTTTTTTCTTCTGTTCCCTACCACAGTAAAGTTAAATTACATAGCTAGAACAAACGAGAGTCTGCAGAAAAAAATTGCTACTGTTTTTCTGCTCAAATACATCAAATGTGGATGAATTTTTCATGTTAACAGGCATGTTATGTATGAATTTGGGATAAGAAGTCAGTTCCTGACCATCAAGATCTACGCAATATTTTTCAAAAGAAGATAGACAGATCTTGAATAACAGGCTCATTTGCCAAAATTCATGTTACTTCAAGATTTTTCTCTCCAGTGTTTTAAACAGCAATTTTTATCCAAGGCGAAAAAATAGCGTAATAGGAACAAGGTAGTATTCATCTTTTCTGATATAGAGCCTTGCTCACACCTTCTGAAAACTTTCAAAAGTTTAAAGGGATACTACTATACAATTGGTTTAATTGTAATTTTTTAGAAAAGCACCACCATTTACAAATTTAATGACAATGTTAATATAGCTTTAAAACTCCACAATAATTGTCTCTTTAGGAGGATCTCATCACACTGGCCTTTTACTGGGCCATCTGCTTTGTCCAATAAGATTAATTACAGACTGGGAATGCATATGTCTTCTAGGTTTATGCAAAAAGCCATTATGACTAATACAGAGTCTTCAAGAGATGCAGAGAAACATTTTTAGTTCAAGTAGTCAAAGAGCTTCTGTAATGAACAAAAGCACCACAAGAAATATACCACTCCACACCTGTCAATAAGCAGTTGTATATTCCTGTGCATTCAGATAACTAAAGTAGAAAGATCTTTCCTTATGTTGTAATAAGTTATAGATCTTATTTCTTTTATCTTCTCTCCATGCGATTGGTTTTTATTCACAAGACTGGAATCTATATTTGATCCTTTCATGCACAGTGACATGTTCTAATGTAAGTGTACATTCTTTTTAGTTCCTGCACTCTTCACATTATATATCTTGTTATGATACAGAGGTGATTTATGGCCATATCTTCTTTTTCCACTCTTTATCAGACAATATGGATAACACAGATATGCTGGTTTGTTTCAATTTATGCCCAACACTCTCTTCTACAGCTTCTTGTTTTAATACAATATACCAGTGGGCAAAATAGAACTGACTATGCCTAATCCAAATGGGTATGGAACAGCTACTTGTCATCTCAGCAGTTTTTGCCCTTTTCTCCTGCTGTTCCTGCAAACATCTTCTTAATCTTGGTTCAACACTTTATTACACACTTCTTCCATCAACAGCAGGTCACCCTTTATAATTCTGATATTAATAAAAAAAGAAGAAGTGAGCACAACTTGAGGACTGAGCATTCAGGTTTAACATACTTACAGTGCTTATCTGGGACTCAGTTAGATTGTAGAATCTACAGAATGAAAAGTAGAGTGTAGGAAACGTATTTTTCTTTCTTTTGGTGCAGCTCTGACATAGTCTAATTTATGATAGGTGAAGATAAATTCAGAAAATTTAAGCCTTTTCATATAGGTCTCTAGCATAGGCTCACAATCTGGTTGTTACTTTTCACTCACAGTGAACATAATTTTGATTTATTTTTATTTCTCCACTTCTCAGCTTTTGCAGAATGCTGATGTGTGCATTTACTTACAAATACCATGAGATTGACAAAATTCTCTTCTATACCACTTTTTTATAAATATTTCCATGAATTCTTTCCTTTTTTTTAGTCTTTGTAATAATTAATAATGTTGAACATCAGACTTAAATTCTTAGTTTGATTTGACAATGTATTTTAGTGTTGTAGTATTTTTAAGCTCAATGGTTATATCGTATATTTGTGTACATTTTGTAAACCCACATATATAACTTCTGAAACAAAGTTTAGGATTTGCTGACAAAACATATCCATGAACTGGAAATCTATAATATATCTTCTCCAGTTTCTTGATCGAGGCTGTCAAGCCATGTATATAAACAGATATTTTCCAGTAGATGTCATTGATATGTCTACCACAACCTCGTGTCACAACGATTGAACTAGGTTTCTTCCTGTATTTGCAGAATTTCCAAGAAAAGCAAAAGCTTTTCTATAAAACCAAAAGTTTGATCTTTTTCCATTTAAATGGAACACCTGGTTCTATACCTTACTAAACTCATATAGAAAAAAGATCAAACAAACAAACAAAAACTGTAAAGCCAAAAAAGGAGCTATAGAAAAGCTTTGTTCAAGACCAGAAAAAAACAGCTTTTGTAATTTAATTTTTCACAAAAATAAGTATTTTAGTGTTTTCTGGAAGTTAAGTTTGCTATTTCCACATTTAAGTATTCTGGAATTTGACACATCAAAAATCTTTTTTTCATTAGCTTAGAGAACAAAAACACATCTTGAACTATTAGAATTTGTGACTAAAGAAAAGTATTACTTTCTATCAAGTTCTAGGAGATACTAGAATTTTTTAAAGAAGAACATTTCAGTGATTTCTATCCCTATATTTTTCAGGAGCTCTTTGTGAAATAAAATCAAAAAATAAAAAGATTCCATATTTTATAACTGTAATGATGTAGTATCTTCCAAGAATGTTTATTATCTTTCTAGGGGAATATGGATCTAAAATGTTACAAATATGATTTGAAAAATCAATTGTCTACTTCTCATGTTGTATTTATTCAGTTACTTTTACAGCTTTGCCTGAGAGAATGCTTTTATTTACTTTTACAATCTGATTGTTCTGTTTACACTAAATACATTGACCATGATCGGTGCTCAGCCCTTGATGGTGTTAAATATTTCATGTTTTTCCGTAGAGAAATTATTAATTTCTCATTAATCAATGTTTTTCAATATCCGTCTTCCTTATAACACTTAAGAACTTTACAGCGTGAGCTGCTTGTTCCCTGAATGTCTTACACACACATCTCAGTTAGCTCATGTTGACAACATGCTCTGTTCCTTTTGACTTTTGTAGGAATTAGGAATACTCGGAACCTCAGAAAAGGTACATAAAACACTGTAAGTTTGAATCCACCTTCTTACTGCTTGTGAGATGGTCATTTATAAAAGATTTGGTACACCTTCTTGATAGGTACTAATTTCATTAGGCTCTCTCTTCTGGTCGTGAAAGATAGGACAGAAAAACTAACAAAAAGAAGGTAAGTGTTAAGAATAGGGAAATTTGATTCTCAGGGAACTTCACATGGTAGCATACGTGTGCATTAACATTCATCAACCTTGTGCAACCCTAGTTTTCCACTGATTCCTATCATGTTTCCATTTAGATTTAAGAGCTATTCGTTCAGGGGTTTTTCCCCTCATCCAGAACTGCATGTCTTGAAATTTCTCAAAAACTTTCCCATTCAGGAAATTATTTTTGCTCCCATTTAACATACAAATAAAAAAATACAAAAGTACAGTTACCCAAAGCCACTAGAGAGTGGTTACAGGAAATGAACAGACATCTCTTGATTTGAAGTCTAACCTTCTATATAAAAGATGATTTCTAAATGTGTCTATATTTTGTGTTGGCAAGGGTGCATAACTTCAAACTCCACTGTCAGTACAAGCCCTTCTTGAATTGCACATTTCCATTCGTAGATTCCTCCACTCAGAGGGCTGGATCTACAAAAGGATGCTTGATAATGCTCAGGCAGATATTTACCTCATGAATGCTTTGAAGATGCACTGACTCAAATTTTCTTCTGGTGAAGATTTTTGAGTGCTTTAAGCTATTCCTGATTATCATGTTCAGAGTAGTTAAAGTCTTGACGGACATTGTTCATGAATATTCCCCAGCTGATTCCCTTTCTGCTAAGTCTAGCTGTTAAAGTCAGTCAACACATTTCAAAAAAGCACCCCTTCCTGATTTAAATGACAGATCACCTACAATTGTCAGGTCTGATTTTAAAAATATATGAGATTTTTGGTCTATGTATACCAGACCTTTACCATCAGAAATCTCTTTATATGGTCATTTGCACAGCATTATCAGGGTAGTCGCTCTGTTTGAAACTTAAATATATGGAGTTTTGTCTTGGTTTAAAGACAAATATTGGGGTGGGAGCTCTAATAAAATGAACTCCCTCCCCTTTTATTCCCTTCCAATAGATAGAGAAAAAAAAATTACAAAGAGGTTATGAGTGAAAAAATAAGTTTACTACAAAGGAAAAATAGCAGCAAAAAACAACAAAACCAACAGAATGGTTCAAATCAACAACAAAGAGAGAGAAATGCTTCCAGTCTCCCACTCCATCCAACCCCAAGGGCAAAATAAGAAAAACAGCAGGGACTCCCCCACTGGACTACAGAGCTCAGGAAAACAAAGGAGATGGCAAACTAGTTTCCATGGTCCTACACCCTCCTCTCAGAGGCTCCAAGCAGCAGTGAGACTATGGTGGCAACTGGAGGGGGGGACCCCTGGGCTGCTTTGATCCCTGGATGGTACGGCAAGGCAGAAGCTCCTGCCTTTGCTGCTGTCCCTGCAAGGCAAGGCCGGTTACCGGTGGTGGCTGAGACCCCAGAACAACTCCAACACGTGGCAAACCCCTCTCTCCAACTCCTCACTCCGGATGGTGGAATGGCCCCTTCAGATGATATAATGCTATGAATATTCATCACTATAGCCCCCTCTTCTGGCTTGTAACTGTAACAAGTTTATAACTTTAAAATAAATTTCAAAAAAATTAAAGTTTCTTTCTAGACATTTTTTCCCAAATTTTAACTGCCACTTGTTATCAGTCCAAGAAATCCTGTAGAACAATACTATTCTTCTAAATTTATTTGCTACTCTTTTTAGTATTTCTGTTTAGTCTTTAGATCAAGAAATTGTGTCATAATAACTCAAATAATAAAGTTATATTCTTTCTGATATGTTTTTGAAGGGTTAAAATTAGAGGGTTGTCTATGTTTGAAGAATGGGACAGAATCCTACATACTCAGCATAAATAATTATGCCTTTGCAGTAGTACAATACGACACATATATTTCTAAAATATTCTAAGAAATTATCTGCATTTAGATATTTAGCACATCTCATATTCTCTTTCCAGGAAGGATGTTGCATAAATGATCATAATTTGCTATATCAGTCTGAAACTGAGTACAATTGCTTACATGTGAAAAAAATCACACCCATGGCTAAACACCTTTAGGAGATTTATTCCTAAATTTTACTTCATATATAACTATTAAGTGGAGCAAATTTCTCTGAACAGGGCAATCCATACAACAGGATCTTCGGTCTAGCTGAGAAACTGACAGTGAGTTCTGAAATGCATTCTTGTAATGTGTTGACTTTCTTGTCTCTGCTGTAGTTGCAGTTTTTCAGCCACACTCAATGTAAATTGATGAGTTTCATATAAGATATTGTAAAAATACCCATTCCAATGTTTGGACTGCTGGCCAAGCGGTTCCTTCCCGTTCAGCGTCATTAGTGTAATGTTCTTTCTCTTATGGATTTCTATTTTTATGAGTTTTTGAAGGAAACTTGCCTGGAAAATGCAATGTAGGGTTGCTTAAACAAGCCAAATAACTTCGGGTGTTTTGATTTGATCAGAGGTGTTGGTGCAAATGCAAAAGAAGTTGTCATGGTCTCGTCAGCACAATGCCCCATCAACTACAGAATTTGCTTTTATTGTGCAGGCAGGAAAACTATGGGGAAAAGAAAACTGAGTTTTCAAGATATTAGATGCTTCTTTTGCTCACCATACAAAAAAAGCTTTGAACAAAAGCATCCCTGTATGCAATACCCACTTGCTTAACAACAACAAATAACAAATGAAAATATAATAGAAATGTTTAATCAACAGTTTGTATCCTCCTTATAAGTGCATATGATTGCTATGTGATGTTCTTCAGATACAGATGGTTTAAAATTATAATTAGGGTTAAGAAATGAAAATAAAATAGCAGAATAAAATCTTGCAAACCTGCAGGCAAACTACTTGCCATTTTTAAGTACCCCTGCTCAAAAGAATAGCATATAATACAAAACTATAAAGGGAGGACATAAGAAACACCCTGCAAAGTAATATTTCATTCTTTTAGGTATTGACTGCAGATAAAACCTCTAATCAAACACTTTGGAGAAGTGCCAGCAACAGGGTGAGAGAAAGCAGAAAATTCCTTCACAGAAAACTGTATGGCTGAAATCACCACTAAATGAATTCTGATAGTACTACAGGAAAGTAGTTTCATGTTTCATGTTCCCTCACTTTTGTAAAAGTCACTGGTCCAGTTTAAAGACGAAATTTAAAGATAGTTCATGTCATACAGAAATGGCTTAGTAGTTGATACCAAGGGCTATCTGACCCAGTGATCAAGTTTAATGGTGGCCAAAGTGGAGGTACACAAAAACTTAAGAACAGGACAGGCACAGAATTCATTTATTCCAAATATCCTTCTAGTATCCAGCTAAGGTGCCTTTGTCTACTCCTTTTTGACCCTGTGTTAACAGCTAAAAAGTGAAATACCTAGGTCTCATCTCTTGCTCTTCAGGGCAGTAAGGGCAATGGGTTTCTGCCACACTGAGCAGTTTTTGTCCCTAGCATAAAATTTTGAAGGCATAAAAAGAGAAACAATGATTCAAATAGTAATAAAATGAAGAGTAGTGAAGAGGCCATTCAGTGACCAAGCAAGACAACAAAGGTGTCAGAAGCAGGTATGGATAAGAGAACTGGTAACACAGCTGAAAAAGCCCAGCAGCTACTGTGAAAAGAAATGCTCTCACTAAGGCAAAGCATTGAAGGAATTCAGCACACAACATGTCTCTTGTGACTTGTGTGAACCATGTATTGCAGGAGAAGTAAAGCACAGTCTTTTCAATACTTGCTAGAGAAAGATCACCATATTAGTTTCTGCTCAATTAGAGTCTTTGAAGAATCCTGACAAATACTAAATGCTTGGCCTGTTCCCAAACCGTGATAACATATTATACAATGATTTTCTAAAGGTTTTCTAATTTTACATGCAATGTTTGGTTTGTCAGTAAGATTAATTTAAAACTAATAAATACAGAAAGGTCAGAAGTATAGGGAAGGAGAATGATATGGTCACTGTCATGAGGGGATGGCAAGAAAGCAAAACACTTTTTTTTATTTAACAGACAGTAAGAAAGCCTGGGACTATCCATTTGAACTTGTGATGATTTCAAAGGCAGAACCCATCCTTCTATCATTCAAGACTCTGAAACTCCTGACACTTTTTTTAATCATTATTTCATTATCTTCGGAATAGTTTCTGAATTGAGAATTATTGTTTAAATAAAAAAAAAATCAAGATCTGACTAGAAGCCAAAATAATAGACTATGGATAGTTTCTTTTTTATTGTAATGAGATTCAGATCACTCCCTTGTTGTATGAGCACTTTACCATTCAAAGAGTTTAAAATATTTTAAAAATTATTATATACCTATAGCGCTTCTAAAATGAAAGCACATCCAAGGTTAAACAGAGTAAAAGGTTACTGGAAAGCCTGCACACAGCAGCATGTTGCCTAAATATGCGGAAAAGAAAATTTTTTTCTAGATAACTGAAATATCTTGAAAGTTTTATTCCTTCTTTCATTTTATTTTCTCCTCAATAAGGAAATTGAAATGGAGAGCAACATCTTCATTCTCAACATTTCTCAAAGTGACAATACAAAACCACAAAGAGAGTGTGCTTATTGGAAATAGAAGTGTCTATTTCAGAAAAAGAATCAATCAAATCAACAATGTGTGAATCTGAGCTTCCAGGAATCTTGAGAGGTTAGATCTGATAATTACATCCCAAGCCATTCCTTTTATAAATTGGCAAAGGATATTTTAAAATACTGAGACATTGCCTCATTGTAGCAGTGTTAGACAGCAGCAACCCCTCCTTTCAAATAGGTGAACAACAGAAAAAAAAGTGGAATTACTGTTTCTGTATAGATGGAAAAACTACAGATTTGCACAAACTGAGACTTACAAACTAAACACTAGCACACTCCCAGAGGCAGTGTGCAGAGTAGATGCAGAGTTTTCTGATACATTTCTCTGCTTTAAACAACCACAATATTTAATGTTTTGGAGAGCTAGACCTAGTTAATATTTATTCCTCATTTCAGATTTAAAATACATAAAAAATAGGTCTTTAATTTACCAGTGCCAACGAAGCAAATGCACACTTTTTCTACCATCATATCTGCAGCAAACATTTAGAGTGAACTTACCACCTCCACCATCCAGAAGGTAGATTTAGAGTAAAAGAAGCAACACAGGCATATTTTGGTGAATTATTCTCTTACAAAAAGTAAAAGAACTGAAAGCCAACTAAACCTAGAAAATGTGAAAAGTCTCATTTTCCATGGTGCTTTATTTGCAAATATCTCACACACTAAAAAAGTAAATAAATAATTTTTAAAAATAGAAGAAATATTTTAAGTCAACAAAATATTTGAAATTTAGATAGTTATTTTTCTTCTTAGAAATCAAAGCATCTGGTTGTTTTTGTTGCCCAAGATCCAGTCCAATAATCTCAGCTAGTTTATTGACTAAATGGAAAAAGGAATTCACAAGCAGAACAAAGTTTTTCACTGCAAAACTGTCTCATAATAGTGAAAAATACTGTGTTAAAATAGTCCATTTTCCTTATTTTGCACACATTCAACCACAGCTGGTTTCACAGCTCCTTTGCTATGCAAATGTATCACATGAAAACCTTACAAGTGTGTTTGCATGACCTTGAATTATGTTGAGTCATGGTGAGCATCATGTGATCCTGAGTGACACTTGCCAGTGTGATGGCAGCAGAGTATGCTTTCCTGGATGAAAACGTGTTGGGAGTCAGAAAGTCAAGACTTTCTTTTATTGAATTCTGTGAAAAGAAAGAAGAGAGCTGAAAGCTGAGTTGTCCTCACTCTTTCACAGAACTTTCAAAATAAGTTTGACCTATGGCTGATCACACATAAAACCAAAGGCAGAGTGAAAGAAAAATAAAGAATGTAGGAATTTCTATTAGTAAACCTAGTTTATTCAGGAATTCATGTTCTCTTTAAGAGACTCTTAATTTTAATTACAGTGCTGGAAAGTTTTGGCCAAGAAAATTTAGAAAGTTTTCAAACAAGATAATTTCCTACATTTTCAAACATTCTAGTCCCATCTATTTCCAGTAGGTAAACCAGTCAGAGCAAATTAAAAACATAGCAAAATACTCAGTAAGGTTTCTAATTTAAAGAAATTTTTTTTTAATTTAATACAATTTTAGTATATTATGCAGTAAAATAGTGTCTGAAATTGTTCAATTTGGTTTTTGTTCCCAAGTTACTATGTTATTTTCTATTTTTTTTTTCTAAAATATTGCTACTCTTAATTGCTTATTTTTTAGATTGCCCTTTGAGGAAAACTTCAAGTGGCATATAGTTATAATATAGTATAAAAACACCTATATAATCGCATGTTTAAAGAAACACATCCAAAATAAAAGAACAAGCATAATGAAATAGAAAATTGTTTGAAGTTTCTGTGTTTCAGTGTATCATTCTATAGCTTAGAAATGCTTACAACCAATGTATGTAAAAATAAATTTGACATGTAAGCCAGTGTTTGGAGGTTTGTGTTCAGAGATAGACAGTTCAATGCTAAAGGGCATGTTTCTGGCAAACACTACATAACTAATAGGCTGTTCTAAGCATTACTTCTAAATGTTCCCAAGTGCATCTGAGGATAAACTGGATTT